>OY282450.1:39889449-40237231 GCA_958295655.1 Palloptera scutellata | reverse complement strand
AGAGAGGGAGGGAGAGGGAGGGAGAGGGAGGGAGAGAGAGAGAGAGGGAGGGAGAGAGAGAGGGAGGGAGAGAGAGAGGGAGGGAGAGAGAGAGGGAGGGAGAGACAGAGGGAGGGAGGGAGAGAGAGAGAGGGAGGGAGAGAGAGAGAGAGAGAGGGAGGGAGAGAGAGAGAGAGAGAGGGAGGGAGAGAGAGGGAGGGAGAGAGAGGGAGGGAGGGAGAGAGAGAGAGGGAGAGAGGAGGGAGGAGAGAGGGAGGGAGAGAGAGGGAGGGAGAGAGAGGGAGGGAGAGAGAGGGAGGGAGAGAGAGGGAGGGGAGAGAGAGGGAGGGAGAGAGAGAGAGAGAGAGGGAGGGAGAGAGAGGGAGGGAGAGAGAGGGAGGGAGAGAGGGAGGGAGGGAGGGAGGGAGAGGGAGGGAGGGAGAGAGAGGGAGGGAGAGAGAGGGAGGGAGAGAGGGAGGGAGGGAGGGAGGGAGAGGGAGGGAGGGAGAGAGAGGGAGGGAGAGAGAGGGGAGGGAGAGAGAGGGAGGGAGAGAGAGAGAAACACGCAGAGATAAAGAAAAAGGAAAATGTGAATGGAGTATATTTTATTCTCTAATCCACGAAATAACAACAAATATACTAAGGTTAGATTAGAGAGCCTGTCCCATATTAGGACATACTTAGCCCATTGATGCCCGTAGACCTACAGTTTAATGCCGGTTCCGAACGGCATGGTGCCAATTTGTTATCACTTGATGTTTTTGTCATTGCTTGCCAAGTGGTTTACACTTGTATACTTTTTTATAATTCTCATGCTCTCATTCACTTCATGGGCCGGAATAAAAGAAGCTTTTGAATCAGAATTAGCCATACCAAATCAAGACGGAAGATAAACCTCCCATTCTCACGGGTGAGAGTCTAATACGCTACCCTATCGCTACCATAGTGGTTAGCAAATCCAAAAAAATAAAGAAACACGAAGAAGAAAAACCAGAAAGTCTCTAGAGGAATCTACGCGTTTCGGTTTCAATTAGACACGACATGGTAAATCTGACAATAAAACTTTAGCAAAGAAACTCTAATTGTTCTACGTACATACAAGTACATTAAAAAAAATAAATATATAATAAAAAATAATGAAAATGCTAACAACAAAATTTTATCTCTCTTCATTTGTTTTGCTGCCAGCAACTGTTGCAAGTCAGCTTGCAAACAATCTATAGCATGAAGCTATTAAACTCAACTTTAATAAAGTTGCAGCTGGTGTAAAATGCCAACAACAGTAGTAGCAGCAGAAGCAACTGCAAAAAAGTGTAAAACATCAACACTTAATTGTTGTTGGTGTTGCTATTACTACTGACTGCAACACATGAAATAAAAACTTAAACAAGAGAAAAAAAAATAATTTTGTTACAAGTTGTTATTGTTAGTTGTTGTATTGGCAGCAGCCAGCAGGAAGAGGAAGCGAAAACTCTTTTTACTTTCTCTCTACCTAAAAGTTGTAAAGATTTTTTACAGCGTAAGTTTTGTGCATATCAAGGATACATATACATATCAATGTACAATAAAAAAAAGCATGAAATTATTTAACATTAGTAAAATAAAAAATGTTAACCATCACACGCCGCACACATAAAAACTAACGCAAACTAACTATAGCCAATATTTGAAACTTTGCGCTGCAGCTGTAACAAATCAGCAGCAACTTCAGACAAAGAGATGAGAAATAAGCGTGAGAATTCTACGGTTGATCATATAGAAATAAGTATTACAGATCCCACACTTCAGAAACAATCAAGTGATAAATGCTGTGTAAAAGTTGAAAGTTATGATAGATCAATTTCAAGATTGCAAAACAAAAATTTTATAGAAATCTTTAAGTGATTGATGCTATAATGGAATTCTTAAAAATAGAAAACTAAAAGACTCACACAAGCAGTCAAGAGTCAATGTGACCATCAGGCGATAAGTCAATGAGACCTTCTCTGCATTTGGCACTATCATCGCATAGGGTATATAAAAACAAAAGTGGTTGGAGGTAGGTTGGGTCCTTCTTTTTTTCAGTTCTTATGTAGCATTTCAACTTACGAGTTATAGCAGCAGTAGCAGCAGTAGCAGCAGCAGAACAACACCAATTCTAGTGTTTTATGTTTATTGAAAAAGTCGTAAAATACTAGGAATGTATGCGCGCTGCGCTGTACACAGACAAGCCGTTAAAAAACTACTTCCATTGATGAAGTTTTCATGTGTCTGTGCTAATGTGAGTGTGTAACGATAAAAAGAACTTCAACTTATTTAAAGTGTGCATATGTGCTGGAAACTATCAAATTTGTATATGCATTTCCCGAATTAATGAATATGTAGTAATTAAACCTACAGCAAGTAGCAGATTGTCGAGTAAACACTTGATAAAAAAAACACTTGATGAAAAACCAAATATCGAAGAAGAAAAATAATAATACATATTAATCACACAAGAAGTACATGTGTGTAACAAACTAAACTTAGTCATTTAACCAAAAACAAACAAAAAGGAGGCATAGCATACCGCACTTCTCCTTAAAGGTAAAATACAACAACTACTTTTCGGTATTTTTCTGTTTTTCAGTAATGAATGAGACTCCTGACTGGGCAATGTAAATGTGTATTGTGCAAATACAAACGAAAATTTAGTATACAACAGAAGAAACACATTGAGTGGACACCAGAAACTCAAAAAAAAACAAGAGCAACAAAAAACATCAAGGTACCTACAAATTAATTGAGGCAGGCGGTCTTAAACTGGCTGGAAGTATTACATAATATCCAAACAGGACACTGCGTATTGCGTATAGGAGTGTCTTTAGGTACCTGAAACTTAGTTTCAATTAGTAGGTTAAAGTCAGAAACACACGCACACATACACTAACAAATCAAATCTTATGTGTGTATAAGTTTTATTATTGATTATTGTTCTTTGAAGCCACTTCATAAACACAAAAGATAGTGATTCCTTGGTTGTGTGTGTGTGTGTGTGTGTGTTCTGTAACTGTGATCAGGTATATGGGAAACGAATTTCAAATGAAATGAAACTGTTAATTAAAAGATGAACTAAATGTAAGTAAATATTGATTTAAATTGAACGAAAAAATAACTAATAACTAAAAACAAATAGAAATTGAAACGAAATTTTTTTCTATTAAAGGGGAGTTTCCAGCTCTTGGAAGAAGGTAATAATTCCAAACAAAATGTACTTAAGAAATGTTTAAGAAATCTACAGTATGCAAAATTCATATTCGTACACCCATTAAAAACTTAAAAAATCATTAATAATTCAAGGTATGTAATTCTAAAATCAAAAAATGTATGAGATTTATTTAGTATATGAAAAACACAAACGACACAAAAAAATGTGGCACCCTGTTTCGTGAATTAAAAGCTAAATGGCGCTGTTTGCATTATATTGCTAACAAAACCCGTATTCGTACAGATGGCAACGCTATGTTATTGTTGTAATTAACAGGAGATGTAAACACAATTTTATTTCTGTGCTTCCCCTGCTTATTGTTGAGGACTGTGTTATCAAAATATATCAAATTCAGTGCAACTTTTACTAAAAAGTTCGGGAAACTCGATATGGGTAGAAAATCAAGTGAACTTTCAGACGAACAACGAAAAATTGTAATAGATCTGCACATTGATGGAAAATCTTTACGGGAGATTGCAAAAATAATGAAGCGCAGTGTTTCTACAATACAATATGTCGTATCCAGTTACAAAAAAAGTGGCCAGTTTAAAAAAGCGCGACGAAATTTAAACCGTTCCAAGTTAACAAGAAGACACTGTTCATATCTACGTCGTCAAATCCGCATCGATCCTTCTGTAAGTGGCGTACAACTGGCTGTAAGTTTGGAACGGGACTTCGGAATTCGCGTTACACCTCAAACAGTGCGAAATAATATCAGAAAAATTGGATTTAAAAGTCGGTATGCTGTCAGAAAACCATTTGTTAGCGGAGTTAATAAGCAAAAACGGATTGCGTTTTCCAAAAAGTACCAAAATAAGGACTATGACTTCTGGAAATGAGTTGTTTTTACGGATGAGTCCAAATTCAATATAAAAATATCGGATGGACGCGTAAAAATTTGGCGAGAGAAGAATACGAGCTTATCTCGTCATAATCTCATTCCCACATTCAAGCATGGTGGCGGCTCAGTGATGGTATGGGGGTGCTTTTCTGCAGCAGGAGTTGGAAACCTCCATTTTGTTGATGGCATCATGACAGCAAAGGGCTATATAAACATTTTAAAGCAAAACTTGAAGCAAAGTGCAGTCAAAATGGGGATCTCGCGGGACTTTATCTTTCAGCAGGATAATGATCCCAAACATACTGCGCTAGATTCCAGACTTTGGATCCTGTATAACTGTCCCAAATACCTCAAAACACCCCCTCAAAGCCCAGATCTTAATCCTATTGAGAATTTGTGGTCAATTTTTAAGAAAAAGTTGAAACATTATAGCATCAGAAACGTGAAGGACCTGAAAATAGCTTTAAAAACGGAATGGGACCAAATATCACCCGAGTTAACCTCCAAACTAGTCGAATCTATGCCTAGGCGTCTAAGTGCGGTCATAAAACAAAAAGGATATCCAACAAAATATTAACTTTTATTAGAATGCATAATATCTTTAATTTTTTTGATCTTGTTACTCTGTACGAATACGGGTTTTGTCATCCATAATATGAAAACTCCGCCATCTAGCGGCTGATTTATGAATTAAGTATACATAAGTTTGTTTTTTTCTATAAAAATAATAAATCTATATGAAATTTTGAAAAATGTGCTTATTGGATTGAATACTTCGTAAATTCTTCATTTTTAGTGGGTGTACGAATATGAATTTTGCATACTGTATATTGGTGCTTACGAAATGATATTGGTTTTTACCGATTTACTTAAAATTTTAAACGATTTTTGTGCCCTTTTGTAAACACTGTTGTCAAAAATAAAAGTGCAATCGTGATTTTTTCTAAAAAAAAAACAAAAATACAAATTAACTATTACTTATTTTTTTTAAGTAAAACTGAAGTAAATAAAAAATCAAGATGGTTTTGAACTTATTAGCTAAGGGTCGGTCGGTTCACTATCAGCTATTTTTAACTCAATGGTTATTCCAGCTGGTAACCGTCTATTGAATCTATTCACCAAATTATTAACCGGTGAATCTTCGATATGCGATGAAATCGTTAGCCGGTCGATTTTCAGCACCCAAAAATTCTCAAATATGGGTTAGGTTAAGCAACATTTGTAGTATCCTAACCGGATATTTAACCTATAGTGAACGGATCGGCCGAAAATCAAACTACATATAATAAAAATAATTATTCACTTCGATTGCTAAATTTCTTTTCTTCCAAAAATATCTTCATCAGTATTCTCCAAAATAGTCATATCATATTTCTAGTTTCGTTAGCACCGGTGCTGTTGAAAGGTGACTGCCATCATTTTTCTTTTTAAGGCAGTCAGATTTTTGTTTGAACAAGAAATTTATAGATACGGCTCAACAAAACTGTATATCTAAGGTCTACACACCAGTGAAGTTGTGTGTTACACTGCTAAGCAGAGTGGCCGGGTTCGAATCAAAAAATATGATATATATAAAACAAAAAAATATTGTCTAGAAGAGACGATCTCTTGTCAAGCAATGGCTAATCTCAAAGTATGAAAAATGACTAAGAAAAGCGATCACTTCACTATTCAAATTCAGCATAAAACTGTAGGTCTCTTCCTATAATGCAAAAAATATAACTCACACATCATGAATGGATGCGAAAAGCTCGGCCTAGACCTTCTAATCTTGACTTTTCATAGCTGGTCAAGAGAACACGTTAATTTCTGAATGAAAAGACCTAGAAAAAAACGAAATGATGAAAAAATTGTTCCAAACCCTAACCATGACTTCTTCTTCTTTTATTGGCACAACAGCCCATGGACGGCAAAGGCATAGCTTTTCGGATCCACTCATGTTAGGCGGGTTATATTTGCACATGAATGAAAGGCGCCTACAGTTTTATGCCGAATCCAAACGGCGAAGTAAAAGGCATTTCTTCGGCAATTTTTACTCTTGTAGGTTTGCGCAATTGCCTGCCAAGAAGTGGTGCCCCGCATAGAAAAATGTTTTTTCTACTTTTTTATTTTGTCTGTGCCGGGTTTTGTACCCCGGGCACTCTGTGTAATAGGCCAGTGCGCTATGAACTACGGCAACGGGCCACGGGTTAGGTACCTATATTACCAATATTTAAAATCATAAGTATTAAACTAACTATATTTTCTTGCTACGAATATTCCCAATTGTATGTAAATTTATGGTGATGACGATGACAACGCAACGTAGACAACTCTATATTATTTGATATGCAAAAATTTTTCCATGCATTTTAGAATTTATGATGCGGCTAAATGTGCGTTGAAAAAGTGTTGCATTTGAGAGCGCGAGTAATGCTGCTTTGAAAACGTCTATCAATTTGCTAAGAACAATTGTCGCAAATTGTTGAAACGCAACAAAATGCTAAACTACACATTTCATTTGCAGATATCATGCTGTCATTTAATTTCAGCGCAACGCAAGAGCAACGTAACAACAAAATGAATGCAGTGCAACGTAAACAGCACACGCACACACAAAAATGTCAAAAACTCAACTGAATATTAGGTAGTTAAGATTTTACTCATGTTTGCTGCTGACAAGAGTAGAACCACACATCTGAACAGTAGAGCTGGCAGAGAGACCAGCGGAGAAACTGAAATTTCCTTTTACATATACTCCTATAGCAGCCGAGGCAGCAGAGATTCAATAGCATCCTTGCATTTGCCTCTACTGCTCTGCTCTTAGCATGGCATAGGTGAATGCACCCATTGATGTGTGCGAAAATCTGTAAAATCCCAAAACGGGAACACGAACACAAGCGCACATTACACACATATCCTGTGTGTGTGTATGTGTATGAAACATATCCTGTAAGTCAGTTTTAGTTTCTTTTTTTGTGCATTGCTTTGCTTTACGTATATATTAACATTTTAACCGCCAATTTCGTAAAATGGCTATCAAACTCGTATGCATATGAGTGTGAGTGTGGGTGCGTGTGAGTGTAGTTGTGTTAAACGAGAAGCCATCGGTTGTTGAAAAGTAGTAGTGAAATTGACAAGTGACAACAAAAACAACAACAACAACAACAGATAGTAGAGTATAAATATATCCACCTCTATAATTTCAGATATTCGCCACTGTTGCAGACAGACAGACTGAGACTGATAGACAGACACAATTTGCCGGAATTGACGGCTATTATTTCTTCTTCTTTTTCTCATTTTATTTAATTTTTTCTTCTTTTTTTGTTTTTTTTTTTTTTGTTCTCTCCACTTGTTATGTAGATATGTATATACATATTTTTGTTGTTGCATTCCTCTGTATCGGGATATGGTTGAAAAAGCAGCAGCGCGCCAATAGCAGCAATGAAACCATACAATTTTTACTTAATCCTATTATTGCAATTGAAGCGTGAAGCTCCTTCTTCAATGTTCATCGCATATTTTTGAGGATTTAAAGTTAACCAGCGCTTTTGTGATCTTTTGCTGCATTTTATATTGGCATTTCGAAATTAAAATATATTTTCTGGATTGTTTAAAGGAATTTTTATATAATACTAACATTTTAGGGTAGGAAGATATCCAGGGTTGGTTAATGTATATAGGCGCAACACATTGCACTAAGGCACGGGATGTAAAAGCGGATTTTGTATCTATTGCATACTTAAAAGGAGCAACCATTACCCTGTTGTAATAAAGGGTGTTTTTTTAAAACGTGGTTTTCAATCTGGCAATACTTTTTTCGGAGTTGATCTTTTTGTTAGCTGTCACTTGATTTATGCTGTTTGGTTTGCCATAATGAATATACTTATTCCTGAAAAATGTTTGCAAATTATTGAAATTTTTTATCAAAATTTATGCGCTGTGAAAAAGTGTTTCGCAAGCTACGTCCATTTAGAGACGAGGCTCATTTTTGGCTCAATGGATACGTGAATCAGCAGAATTGCCGTATTTAGAGTGAAGACCAGCCAGAGGCAATTCAGCAGCTACCAATGCATCCCGAAAAATGCCCTTTTTGGTGCGGCTTATGGGCAGGCGGCATCATTGGGCCGTACTTCATGAAAGCCGCAACGTTATTGTCAATGGAGAAAGGTACCGTTCGATTATAACACTTTTTTTTATTTGGCCGACATGTGGTTCCAACAGGACGATGCCACATGAACGCGTCATTGGTGAGATTCCGGCCGAAATGTATGAAAAATGTGCCAAAATTGGACCTTCAGAATGGTCCACTTGAAGCGTAGCCGCGGGCAACATTTAAGTGAAATTATATATAAAAAGTGAACGAGGACAAAACGAAATACCTTGTGTCAACAAACAAAGAGTCACGGCGTCTTGGACAAATTGTCACTGTTGACAACTACACTTTTGAAGTCGTCAAGGATTTCGTTTATCTAGGATCCAGCATAAACACCAACAATAATGTCAGCCTTGAGATCAAGCGGAGACTAACTCTTGCCAACAGGTGTTACTACGGGCTCAGTAGGCAATTGAGAAGTAGAGCCCTCTCTCGACCGACGAAAATAACGCTCTATAAGCCCCTCATCCTTCCCGTCCTAATGTATGGCGCAGAGACGTGGACATTGACCATCAATGATGAGAGGCTGTTGGCGTTTAGGAGCGTTCAAGAGGAAGATACTCCGTAAGATCTACGGTCCAGTATGCGTGGACGACGTGTATCGAATAAGATGGAACGATGAGCTGTATGAGCTGTACGCCGACACTGACATAGTCAAGCGTATAAAACTCCAGCGGCTTCGCTGGCTGGGTCATGTTGAGCGAATGAAAGAAAGCGCTCCGGCTAGAAGGGTGTTTTATTCGAACCACGGTGGAGGAACACGCAGAAGGGGACGTCCTAATCTCCGTTGGAAAGACCAGGTGCAGGGCAACCTGACTGCACTTGGCCTTATCAACTAGCGCCAGCGCGCGCATAGCAGAAGTGACTGGCGGAGCTTTGTGGGGGCGGCCAAGACCGATCATCGGTTGTAGTTAAGTATATAAAGTAAGTATATATAAAAAGTAAATGTCAGAAATTGATTTATCGATCCAAATAAAAATTTCATTCACTTTTGTAAAATTTTGAATTTCTGTGTTTTTCTTTCATTTTCAAATCCATTCAAAATAATGGGGGGCCTGGGGCGTAGGTAAGTTCGTGACAGTCGCAGGTGCGTCCATGGTCGACCCTTGCGCTTCTACGTTTCAAGTCGACACACAGCCCCCTCGTGGCGTCCCCTGGATAGCGATCTGACAACCGTCAGTGAGTTAACTAATGTGTGCGGCGGGCTTCTCCTTGGCCTTGAATGAATGGTTGTGTGTCGGGCTTGGAACCCACCACGTCAAAATACTTTCCCAATGAATCCTCCTATATAAATAATGATCGCAAGTCATACCTCCTTCATCTACGCAGTTCATTTGAACGCGTAAAAGCGTTCAAGTAACTCTACACTGCATGTCGTCTCGAGATCGGAAATGTTAGCAATCAATTGCGAAACAACTTTTTTTCTTGACTGTTTTCTGGGTAAAATAAAACTCCTATAATCTCGACTAGACTGAGCCGTTTTTTTTTTCATTGCTGGCTTTAATCTTAGAAGCTTTTGTCAGTTGATTTCAGCAGTAATATTCAGGTTATATGTACATAAATTGTATTAAGGTACTGTGCTTTGGGTTAAGCACTTGATGGCCATATCTGCAGTTGTTCTATTTCATTCACTTCCGTCTTTCGTCATCATCCAGGTTTGAAACAAAGCAGAGCTGATTCGAGTCTTTGCTGCTTGCCTGATTGTTCAAGCGACACCTATTTTTCCGAATTTATGACTTTTCACAAAGTTTGCCATTTAAGTGAAATTTCCAGCTCTTAGGCAATCACAAAATTCCATACAAAATATACTGTAGAAAACTTTTCTAGAGGAATTTCTGTGAATAACTTTCCAATATTGTAATAGATTGTTAAGCCGTTTTGAAAGCACTGAAAATGCAACCTTGTACTACAAAAAATATGGGCAAAACTGATTTTCCTTCAAGGACAAAAAGAGACAAATCTATTTTTTTGGAAATAAAAGTGAAGTACATAAAGGATTGAGGAAGTTAATTTTTAAATTAGTTAAATCAAACCAAAATATTTTCCGTTACAGAAATTCCTTTTTATAATAATCTAAAAAAAATAAGCCTTAATGAAAATAGGTAAGAAAAATAATGTTGGTCTTTTAATGAATCCAATTTATTTCGAGAAAATTACTTATTAATAATGAATTTTAAGCCACCTAAGTAAGATTTTACTTTAAAAATAATATCGACTTTACTTTACTTTTGCCGTTAAATGCTCTTAGTCAATCACATAATTCCATACAAAATATGCTGTAGAAAACTTTTCTACGGGAATTCCTGTGAATTACTTTCCAATATTGTAATACACTTCCAAAATGCAAAGAAATCAGTCAGTTTAAAGGCAAAATATTGAACAACAAATATCTTTTGCAGCCTTTATTTCTTTGGCTTTGCTACTTTCTTAACCCTGGAAGACTCACTCATCGTGAAAAAACGAACGATAGTGAAACAGAGGTTGAAGTGGAAAATATAATAACAATATAAAATAAATGATTTTTTTATTTTTGTTCTTCTTTTACCTTAATAATTATTATTATAATTTTTTTTTTTTTCAAATAAATAAAAAAGTACTACATATGGGTATATGAAAAAATACTTTATTTTTAAATAAAATGTAAATGATTATGATTAGTAACAACGTATGACAAAACAGGTTAGAACTCCAGGGTTAAGGAACAATGAGACTTCTCTCTTCAGCATTTTCTTAAGAGCTGAAATCTCCCATACTCGGTACTGCGGTATTTCTTCCGATTGCTATATTTTTTAGATAAAGTATGTCTTTATCGGTGTCCTGTGTGATTGCATTCCCTCTCTCAATCTTCCTTCCATTCAACACAATGCTCTACATTCATAGGGGTACACTTTAATTTACTTTACTTTTAATGGCACAACAGCCCATGGAGGGCCTAGGCCGAGCTTTTCGCTTTTCGCATCCACTCATGTTGTGCGTGCTATTTTTGTACATGGATGGAAGGGACCTACAGTTTAATGCCGAATCCGAACGGCGAAGTGAAAAGCTTTTGATAGCAAATTTTACTCTTGTAGGTTTGCCATTGCCTGCCAAGAGGTGGTGCCGTGTAAATTATTTTTTCTACTTTTTGATTTTGCCTGTGCCGAGATTCGAACCCCAGACACTCTGCGCAGCAGTCCAACGCACTAACACTACGCCACAGCGGCCACCACAGGGGTACACCTTGTGTGTTAAATGAATTAATCAATAAAAAAAAAAAAGGCAAATCACTTATGGTAAAAGAAACTCTGATATCATCTCTGAAAGATGATATTTCTCTATTTTAGTTTCAATGGAATTATGTCCTTTAAGCCGATCAAAGAATATCAACAGGAAAAACTGAAAACAAGGCCACTCGTTTTTATAAACCACAAAAATAAATGTAAATGTAAATATTACATTTTACTTATTGTCTCACCAAAAACTCTCAAACAATCAAAATTCCTTTAAAGTCAAAATGCAAAAACTTCAATTACAACAGCAATAAAAAAAACACATATTGTAAATAAAAATTGCACCTACACCTAAAAATGATTGATAATGATTTACATAATTCAACGCAATAAAATATAAAATGCCAATGGTGAAGAAATCAAAAAACGAACGAAAGAAGATAAATGATGGATGAATCAACTAAAAACTGTTAAAGGAACAAAAAGAAAAGCGTCTAAAGACGGAAATAAACGCATAAATACCTAAAGAGGATACTAACTGAATGAATGGGGCTGCCAGTTGAGCAAAGCCTTGAGTACAAACTTCCAAAATTATTTGTTAGTATGAAAGTAAGTGCAAAAAAACAATACAAAAAACAAAAATCAAAACAAATTGTGAAAATGAAAAGGCTAATGAAAAATGCTCTCGTAAAAAGTGTAAATATTTTGCGAGCCTTTTCAACTTTGTTGTTGGCAATAGCAAAACCGGAAAGAAATTAATGAACACTTCATTAAGTATATTGAAGTTTTATTAGAGAGCAAGTAGAAAAACGAAAAATAAGAAAATTACAAAATCGTTTGTCGCTTTTTGGCCCTACTTAGCTCCTGTGCCTCCTTAGCTTATACCAGCAACTTCGACAGTGACTATAAATGAAGACAACGCCAACTTCAACTGTTTCTCCTGCCTGCCTTCCCGGAGGCCTGTCCATTGCTTTTGATTGATTGAACTAGACAACAGAACATCGTCAAAAGGTTTTGTAATACAAATTATACTTACACACTTTTTCATCTGTTTTGTTTAGCTCCAGCGTACGATTTTCCTAATACTGTGTACAAATAAAAGGATCTTATATTTGTATTTTGACTAAATGAGGGTTAACCATCGGAGGGCTTAAGCCATAAACAGAAATTTGCTTCTTTGTTGTGCAAAGAAAATTTAATATTTTTGTTACAACTTCATAGCAAAAAAAAAAAAGAGATTTTTCTTAATACTACTCGGTACCTTCTTATGTACGAAATGAATAATCAAAGTAATTTTTACACTTCATTGATTTTATGCAATTTGTTGACAAACAAAAAAGGAAGAAAATCAGAATGAGGAAAATGACAATAGCTAAGCAAAGTGTACTTTTTTATATGAAATTTCCATTTTTTCTTTGTTGTTGCTCTTTTGCAAAATTTTGCTTACTTAAGCGTGTTTATTTGCTTTGGGTGTATACAGAAAAAAAATCTTATTTTTATTCAAAGAAGAAAATACTAACAATCAAATCACTTTGCATTCTCGCATTCACGCTTTTTTAAGATTTTCATGAGCAACAAAAGTGTAGCAAAAAATCTGAAAATAAATATTTATGCATGCATGCATGCGAGTGCATGTGTATGTGTGTGAGTGTGTGTGTATGTGTGTGTGAGAATACATATGGATGTGTGTGTACTCCACAACACAACTGTGAAGTATCCTAAAACTTTTCTCATTCATTTTCATGTGCAGCATGCATCCTTTCAAACTACTTCTACTACTCTACATACTCCACTCTTCTACTACATATTTCTGTTGTGATCCTGTGGCATCTTCTTTTTCTTTACCGCAACCTATTATTTTATTTGTTTCCTTGGCGTTCTCTTTTTAATTTAATAAAAAACTTTCCACTTCGCCGATTGACATTTTGCATGCGTCTTCGCCTGCGGTGGTAATGTAAAAACTTTCTGCCGCACACACAAAAGAGCTACGATTGTATGTGTGTGTGTGTGTGTGTGTGTGTGTGTGTGTGTGTGTATATGTATAATATAATCAAATGCATATTTACAAATTATTTCTAAAAAGTGCAAAATTGAGCAAACCAACCAGAGGAAACTAGCGAAAATATTTAAGCTTATACAAAAATGTTTATTGCACTTAATTTAAATTTTAATAATTTTTCTTTTAATTGACATGCTTAAATTTTTAAGTAGCAACCAAAATGGTTATCGTTTCCGCTATCTCTGAAAAATACAACATATAATTTTATTGCCTTGCTATGAAATATTTAGTCAATATCTACAACTCTCACATCATAAAAAATCACTATTTTTTGAGGGGCAAAAACTATAAAAAAAAATAAACGACTTAAGTTTAAAATTTCTTTGAATGAGAGTTCAAATGATATCGAAATGATTAGCAAGCATCGAAAACGCTTCTTCAGTAGCAGATAAAATTTTCTGAAATTTTTACTTAAACTCATTAAATTTTATTAGCATCCTTTTTTTTGTTTTGGTTTATTTTCTGGCAATAACAGGAAATAAAAGAAAGATAAAAATTGGAGAACATTAAGAAGCAGTGGCAGCAATTCTGGCATTTTAACTAAATTTCAATAGAAATCTTATTTAATTTTTATGATTGACTTATGAAATGTAGAGCGAAGCGCGTATCTTCTACCAAAAGCAATTGACTTTTGCATGTGAAATGTAAAACGTTCTGCATGCACAATAAAAGGAGATAAATGCAGTTAAAGCATTTGTCTAATAGCAGAAAAGAAAGGAAGGAAAGTGATAATGATAATGGCATACAATGACAAGAAATCGAATTAAGTGGCATAAAAATGTTTATATGGGAGCATGAGTGCGTGTGTGTGTACCATTTATTAGTTAGAAAGACATTTTACAAAACAACGTGACAGTCAAAAGAAGCACGTATGAAATGTGCATGAATGTTCCCATCAGGCAGAATTTCAAGCATTCCTTAGAAGAAATTTATATGGAAGCACTGTTTAACCTTGGAACCGAACAATTTAATTTACTATAGGTATCTAATATATAAAAATTAATGCAAAAATTCTGTTTGTCTGTTTGTTCCATATACGAATATTCATCCGATCTTAACCAAATTTTTTACGCGCATACGTGAAAACTTTGAGAAGGTCACAAGACACATATGAAGTGGCTTGGAGAATTGGGCTTGGCACCTCCCATGCAATTCTAGTGCGTATTCCTTGCGATGGCAGTTCACATGGTGTGGGTGGGTCCTGGTTCATTATTATCGTCACGGTTGTACACCTCAGCTGGTATGCCAAGCACAATTCAAGTTCGTGAGGAATTTTCTGAAAATTTAACTCTTCTGAGCTACAATTTTCCTTGCTTGCATCAAGGAAACTTCTCTTCTTCTTTTAATGACACAGAAGTCAATTTATACTCTTGTAGAATTGCCATTGCCTGCCAAGAGGTGGTGACGTGTAGAAAAAATAGTTTTTTTTCTACTTTTTCATTTTGCCTCTGCCGAGCTTTTTAGGAGTAACAAACTGACTCTATTGAGAAACATTTTTTGGCCAACTTTCATCTTATTTGGCGGCCAGCTGAAACCAAGTACAAACATGACGCTCACTAAACTTTTGTAGTCGCAACTCTCCTCCATAATTTATCTTTGAATAGAAATGCTCTATATCCTACCTACAAATTTATAAAATAACAAAAAAACACGTGGGCAAACATATTTGCCTATCATCCTCATCCGTCAAGTCAATTCACATTGAATATTTGTCAAAAAATATTTTTATGTAATAAAAAAAAACTTACACAATATAAGAAAGACAAAGACTAAAAACTCAAATAAAAGAACTGGAAATCCAAAAACAAAAATAAAATTGAAAAACTTCCATTGACACGAAATCAAAAAAGCAAGTCGAGACTCGAACGCAATCATCGACGCCAATGAAATTTTGGTAACGAAAATTAGTACCAGAAAATCAATGATATGCGGATATCGTAGTTTGTAGGCACAAAATTCATCATTTTTACGAGCGAAAAAAAACATGTTGTATGAAACAGGATTGTTTATGAACTGAATATTGTTGACAGAACTAAATGAGAAGAAATTGCACCAATGATTTGGTTTGACAGAGCGTATAGTTTTACCAGCGACACAGAGATGTCATTACCGGTATAAGTAAAAACCAGTTAAAAATACGTTGGAAAATCAATCATACACGTAAATATTGTTTGCGATTCTCTCTAATTGTATAACTGAAACTATTTATTACTAAAAATTATTCGAATTCATTTGGCTTACAAAGAAAAAGGTTAATTTAATTGAAAAAACAGAGATATGTTCCTATAAGCGGAAAGATATGTGTTTGTTTTTGTTGGTAAAGTTAGCTTCACGTACTCAAGGTTCTAAGGTTAAAAAGACTTACCAGAACTTGATACTTAAAGGTTTGAATCTACATAAGAACTATGAAGGAAACACTACTCCAAAAAACAAAAACTTTCCGAAAGAGCTGGCTGCAAGCTTCTGTGAAAGCAATGCGAAAACACTTCTGGCAGGTAGATAAGGAGTGAGATCGAAAAAATCGGATAACTTTAAATTGTCCTAGCATTGAAATCCCTTATGCCCTTATAATCCCTTATAAAAAATGTAATAAGTTTTGAAAAGAATTCTGATAAAATGATCAATTAAACTAATTTGTTTGTTGTTTTTTTTACAGAATTCGGACAGCTTTTCCGGTATGCCTGTCATTAGCGCCTTTACTGTCATTTCTGAGACTCTCTTGGCGGCAGCATTCCACTTATTTCTATGGATTTAGCTTCTTTTGTTTGTTACATTTAATGTTCTTTTCACTAGAGCCCAATATCTCTCGATTAGGCCGAAGTTCTGGGCTATTTGGTGGGTTGGCGATTTTTGGTACCAATTTGATGTTTTGGTCTTCGAACCATTTAAGGCTTACTTTACTGTAGTGGCAGGAGGATAGATCAGGGCAAAAGAAAGTAGATACATTGTGCTTTCTAATGAAGCGCAGCAACCTCTTCTGGAAGCACTCATTCACATAAATTTCGGCGTTAACAGTGCCACTTGTTACGAAACTTTTACTCCTTAGCCCACAACTACAAATCGCTTGCCATACCAGAAACTTCTTCGGGAACTTGGACTTTTGTTTTGTCCTAAATCTTTCCTCAACTCCTCCTCGTTCCTTTGCGGTGTAAAACTCTTGACCAGGCAATTAATAAAATTTAGGCAACACAAACACGTATGTTTCATCGTCCATAACACAGCAATGAAATCTGTCTTCAACTTTTTAGCTCGGCTCTGGGCTACCAAGTTCTTAGTAGCATTCCTGTCGGGTACTGACTGCACTTTGTATGTTTTAAGGCCCGCATCTTTTTTAATTTTACGAACTAAAAACTCACTGCAATTCGCTTTTTCCGCCAATTTTCTATTAGACAACGCTGGATTCTTCTCTAAGAGGGCAACGACTTTCTTCGCCTTTTGTGGAGACACGAAACCGCATTTCCTTCCACAACCATATTTTCTAGCAACTGTTAAGTCTGTATTAAATTTTTTAAGAATCATCGAGACGGTGTTTTGTGCAACTTTCGCTTTATTTGCAATGGTTTTCTGGCTCCACTGCGGATTTTCCCGAAATAATTCAACAACTAAATCGCGTCTTTCTCCTTCCGATGCCATGATTCAACTGAAAGTTCACAAGTCAAAAAACATGTGAGACATGTGTATTTCATCAGAATTTCTCATTCAGATGAAGAGTTTCAAAGCAGTGGTCTTTCAAAGTTATCCGATTTTATCGATCTCACTCCTTAATCGTTCGAGTACAATGCTTCCATAGTTTCCTTTATAGAGAAGCACTGCTGAAAACCTTCTAATGCGCATCTTTTTCCACTGGGTATCGAGATCGAAGTATGTACTTAAACATTAGAAACATTACTGTTTAAACAATACAATACAATAAAACTATAATATATTTTTTACACAATTTATAGAATTCAATACACAGCATAAATCTATCTAGAGAAGGAATGGTATGTAACAACAACAAAAACAATACGCAGAAGAATGAAAAAGAAAAAGGAAGATATTAATTCAATATATCACGCAATTTTCATTCATCATCATAAGTCATTGCATGTCTTACAAAATGAAATGAAATATTTTACGTAAACGTAGGAATAGTAGAAAACAAAGTAGTATTTCAACTCCGACAAGGATTAACAACACACAGGAACAAAACACCAACAATAAGAAGCCAAATAATAACAACAAAAGGTATTAAAAGTATTCTGACGACTACTGGTAAAACTGCCATTTGTGCAAATAGAGCTGTAATGCAGATAATATGTTTGTATGTAATGCCACAGTAGTAGTGGTAGTAGGTGCAAGTACAAAAGGGAAGTGAGTGGCAGTGGTAGTGGAAGTAGAAGTAGCATTTCTATCTTTACTTTACTTTTCTTACTATTTATTTAGTTTTATTTTTACTTGTTTACTCTTTGTGCAAAGTGTAAATGCAACTGTAGGGAATTTCATACAAATTTATAAAGTACGAACGTTAATATTGTATATATTTAAGAGTGGGTGATAGTAGTACAAAAAATACTACGCAATAGTTAGTAAGTAGGAGGGATGCATGCATTTCCTTTTTATGAACTTAATGAAATAAACTACGAGTATGTTTAAAATGCTACGAAATGAAATGTGAATTAAAAGTCAAGTGAAAACAACAACAAATTGGGTAGTTGTAACGCTAACTTGCTAAATACATTCACGTAAATTTTTCAAAAAAATATTTCTTAAAAGAAAGTGCAGCAGCATGGCTGCTTATCATTTTCTTGATGCTACTCGTACTTTGTATTTGCTATGGATAAAAACACAACATTATAAATATTAAAATAGTATATGTATGCACCAACATTGGGTGGGAGTACGATGAAAGGCTAGCTTCCCGCAACACCCAGAAAGGAAGAAACTTCAAGTCATGTGCACAGAAATATTAAAAATTAATAATAGACTAGTTGTAGCTACATAAAGTCACATTTATGGTAAAATTTAAAACAAGTTCACAAAAATATTAAAAATTTATTTATATAGTAGCATAGATTTATGCGCACAAATCAAATGTATATTTAAAATAAATTAAATTTAACCTAATCCAAAATTAATTGAACAAATACTTCAAATTTTATTAGACATTACTTTAAAGAAAATTGCATACTTTTAAGGGCACATTTTGTATATATTTTGACACTTGAAAGCATATGCTACAATTCGATCGGTAGCCAAATTATTTATGATATTAAAAATCAATCGATTTGAATCGGCATGTATTTGATTTTAACTTCACTTTCAGTCGATATCGAAATAGCGAAATAAATAAAATTAAGAATTAAACTTATACCTAAAAATATGTAATATTTTTAAAGATATTCACTTGATAATGACACCGAAAATTTTGATTTCAAAATACGGTGCGTTGGATTTTCTGTTAAGTAGTAGTTGAATTTGCCTTTAGATTTCACGTTTGCCATCATTAATCCAACAAAATTGTTTCAATTCTGTTTTCACAATTAAATCCAAAAATAAGAAAATCGTTTTGCGTTTATAACAAACATTTGAAGAAGAATTTTTTACATCATTTTCATATAAATAATGTAAAACATTCCTCGGCATTTCAGTTGAATGGTTTTCCTGTTTCACTACTACATTTTGATCCATTATTAATAGATTCGTAATGTCTTCAACATCATACACAGGCATTGTATCATTTTGGGTTTTCAATTTCCGTCCAAATTCGCTGCGGTAATAATCGTTAATCATGGAGAGCATACCCTTGGTGTACCAATACATAATGCCTATTAAGAGCATACCCTGCATGAAGGGTCCAACCATTTTGACGGCGACTACTTTGCCTGTCCGCCTCTTCTCTTTAAACTATTGTAAAAATTAGCACGATTATATTTGCAATAATGAACAACTTAACCATTTCCATTGCTATAACCAAACAAAAATATTCAGTGTTAAATTACACTTAAATATAATTAAATTTGCAAATATTTTTAATACCTCTTCCTAGTATTTTCCGTTTTTTTCCAATTTGGAAAATTCTCTTTTACCACTCGAACTCAACTATTCAATTATTCCAAGAAATTAATGGTTGTACGCTTCTGTCAAATGTTTTATTTCAACTGGTATAAATAATTTCACTAAATTCTTTCTGTATTGTGCTTTTTCACTCACTGTGTGCATATTTTCTAAGGTTTCGCTGTTATTGATTTTTTGCTATCAGAGCGTTTTTAAATAAATAGGCTCAATCGTCTAAATATGTGAAATAGCTGAGTTGAATTTAATTATTGTACAAAATATCGGACTACTCACTCCAACTATTGAAGTTGAAGTATCTATATGTTAATGCGACATCATCTTCATCATCATGATGTTATTAAAATATTTAAGTAAACTAGTTTCGAATTCATTGTAGCGTATCCCATATAGTCCGTGAAACTGAGCATATTAAATCAGAGCCACTTAATGCAAGTGCTACAGCTTACAGCTTTTAGATTCTCAACACTAGAATTTTCTATAAATAGCTTCTTAGTATAATTTAAATTAAGTATGCGCAGGAATAGTTTCGGTTACCTTTCTATTCAGATAAAATAATGCACAGCTCTTAGTAGCTGGTGCTAGTAAGTTTTATGAAAACGACAAAGATAATTTAATGGTATTATGAAATATGTAATATGTATTCTCAATTCTCAGACATATTCATATTTATTAATTTAGCACGTGATCTAAAAGATATGCGGAAAAAGTATGAAACACATACACACACACACAGTTAAATAAATATAAAGAGAAAATAAGAAATAGTAAGGCAGACAGACAGACAGAAACTATTCAAAAATTCACTTTGTAATTAAGTATAAATAAATTAGAACTCCTAATGAATGTGTTGAATGTGCTGAGGGTGAGCGAAAAAAAACTTGCATATTTTTCGGCGTTACATGCTGCTTTTTTGTAGAGGTACTTATGTAGGATAGGTATAACTTATTCTCAACTGTAGGTTTTATAAACTGGAATTATACATAGAATCTATAATATTTTACCAATTTATTTTTTAAGTAAATGCACTGAAAAAATCAATTATTTCCTCCAAAAAATATACTTACAGTTTTCACACTGAATAAAAAATAATGAAAATAAGATTTGACTTAGATACCTTAAAAAAAAACAACATTTTTTCTTAAATGTTGTTCATTAAATCCTTAGCCTTTCATGTTTTTGTTGATTGAAATTAGATTTGAAAGTATACACTGATTTTATAAGAGCTATACACAGAAATTTAACAAAAGTGAATGAGATTTTTATTTGGATTGATAAATCAACTGCTGCCATTTACTTTTGAAAGATATTTTTTGACTTAAATGTTGCCCGCGGCTATGCTTCAAGTGATCCATTCTGACACTTTTTTTGGCACACTTTTTCACACATTTCGGCCGTGATCTCACCACTGACGCGTTCAATGTTAGCTTCGAAAGCAGAAATCGTGTTTGGCTTGTCCCTAGAGACAAGAGACTTAACATAGCCCCACAAAATAGTGTAAAACTGTGTCTCGTGGCTGAAGACAATTCTGCGATTAAAAACCGGATTCTCATCCAGCTTTTCTAAGGTCCATTCACCGAAAATTCGACGTTGTGGTAGGTCGACCGGCTTCAGTTCTTGCACCAGCTGTATTTTTTGTGGCATTAATCCAAGATCTTTGCGTAAAATCTTCAACACTCGTGGCGGCTACAGCAGCAATATTCTCTTCGGTACGCACTCTATGAATACGATTTGGTGGATTGATGTCCAATAAAAAGAAGCTGCTGCGAAATTTGGTCACAATGAGCTGAATAGCCTGCTCGGTGGGTCGATTATGACGACCAGCTTGCGAACACACATTTTTCACAGAGCACGAATTTTGATAATAAATTTCAATAATTTGCCAAAGTTGTTCAGGCGTAAGTCTATTCATGATGAAATGGCAAACCAAACAGAGCATTTTTTGACTGTCAGAAATATAAACGTCAAAAAGCAAGTAGCAAAAAAATTACCCTATACACATAAAAGTACATTTAAAATAAAATCAATCTAAATCACTTCTAAATTGTTGTAATTTTCTATTTTCTCAAATAAAATAATTAAAATTGAAGGACTAATAATTTTTAACTAGTTATGTAAGTGCAGCGTTGTATAAAATTGAAAAACAAAAAAGAAATCTATATCCAACTGATATTTTGGGGGGAAAAAAATTAAACGTCCAATTTTAATTTCGCATACTATGATGAAAAGTGCACAGTAGAAACGTACTCGTATGTATGTTCTATATAGAATTCGTATATATTTTTCCATTTCATTTAATATTTTAATTACGTTTTTGCATTTCAAATCACACAAACACATGAAAATGCTAATGAACTTGTGCTTGTGGCCGCTCACTATTCCCCCCAATGCAAATAACTAAGTATCGTTACATTTTAGTGACTATAATCTCATTAATTTGTTCGTTAATTCCCACAGATTATAAAGTTTCCTATTTTCGACATTGTTCACTCATTTCCCATGAAGGTATTTTAGTTAGTTAATTCGCAGATTTGATAAAGTTCATGGAAAAAAAAACAAAAAAAATTCCACTACTATGCAAATAATACAATTCACGAGGATAATTAAAATATCATAAGAAACATAATAACCACAGGAGTAAACCAAAAAAAAAAACACCAAGAAGACATACACAAATAGACAGACAGACAGACAGTGGTTGAGTAAGTAGCAAGCAGCAAATATGTAGATGTAGGTATCGTAGTTAGAAATGCATTACCTACAACATTTTAGCATGAAAAGTTTCAATTTATTTTCATTTAAATTTCAATTAGGGTAAAGTTTTGTACGAATTATTTTGTAAGCTTAATCTTAAAATGAAAATATGTAGTTGAAACAAAGAAAAAGAAAGTTGAGTTAATAAAAGTGTATAAGTACTAGAGTGCAAATAAAATAGAGAAGGAATTTGAAGAATTTTAGAGACAGACCAGAACATACACAAACCAAGTTAGGGAAAACTATACCATAGGAAGTAGGTAGGTCGCTGTGGCGTAGTGGTAGTGCGTTGGACTGCTACGCAGAGTGTCCGGAGTTCGAATCTCGGCACAGGCAAAATAAAAAAAAAAAATAAAAAAAGTAGAAAAAATAATTTTTCTACACGGCACCACCTCTTGTCAGGCAATGGCAAACCTACAAGAGTAAAAATTGCTATGAAAAGCTTTTCACTTCGCCGTTCGGATTCGGCATTAAACTGTAGGTCCCTTCCATTCATGTACAAATATAACACGCACAACATGAGTGGATGCGAAAAGCTCGGCGTAGGCCCTCCATGGGCTGTTGTGCCTTTAAAAGTAAAGTTAAAAGTATACCATAGGAAGTAAAGTAAGTTAGCGAAATGAGATATTAATTTGAAATTATTAGTTTTCAAATAAGAAGAGAATTCATTCATAGTTTAAAGACTTGAAGACTCTGATCACTGGATCGAACGTAAAGTTGAGAGAAAGTACCGAGCTAGCTGCAACTTGCATGCATGTGCAAAATGTAGTTACTTAATTTTTCGTTTGAAAATAAGAGATATTATCATTTGTCACATTAATCCACCATGAAAATGCATAAAGTTTCTACACAATAGCGAAAACATAGTCTCACATGCAATGAATAAGTTAAATTCAAGCTGAAGGAGGTTTTGCACATGGGATATAAAGTGTTAGTTGGTTGTGTCTGGGAAAAAGAACGGACAGGAAAATCTACCTGATGGAAGAACAAACAAACACCACACGTTGATATAAATAATTTTGGAAACTTAAAAACTTTCACAACAGATTAATAAAGCGGAAGAAACCCTTTCCACAAAATAAACAAACAAGGAATCAGCCTTCTTGCCTCGAACAATTCAGTTTAAAATCTTCTGAATACAACTTGTACGCGTTAGTTTTGCAGGCAGTAATTTAGAGCGAGTTGTCCATGTGCTGCTACCGCCCGCCACAGCTAGACTTCGGCTGCTGCTAAGAAACTACCGCCATGTTGCTGACTGACAACGAAACGACGACAATGACGACATTGAAAATGTCGTTGCACTCATCATCATCAGCGTTGTCTTCACAGTTAAAGTTAGAGTCTGAGTGCTGGGCTCTTCGTTCATTCTATATTTTGCATGTGATGGAGGGAGTTGCCGCTGCTTGCTGCTGTGGTAGTAACGAAAACACTATTGCCATTTTATGTTAATGCACTTAAGTTGAAATCGAGCAACGATGTGTCAGGCGGATAGAAGAAGGGAATGGTAGTGTTGATTCGCCAGTTTTATTACATGCATAATTTGCGAATGAAAATGTATCGTGGGAATGTCGGGGAAAATGTGGGCGTAGGTGTTTGCAATTTTCGTGGTATTTGTGTGTTTTCCACTTCCTCTAATAATATTTTCAATGGTATTTTCTTTTTTTGGTCTTTTTTAGAGTGTCTGTCTGCGCTTTCACCATGAAAACGTTAACTAATGCCGTCAAAACTAATGGTCCAATTCGAGTGAAGCGTCATCGGCGTCGTCGTCTACTTAATCCTTGCCAAAAGTTTTTTCTTCATGCGCGCAATGTTAGTTAAATTTTCCAGTTAATTTTACTGGCTTTAAGTGAATGCAACTTCGACGAAGCAGTCGACTACATTGACTAGAATAACTTGCCAAATTTGTGCATATACAGATTAAGTTCTACATATGGTTTTATTTTTCTATTTTATAATGTGGAATTTGTGATTTAGGAGGACAAGTTGGAATTATAGTATGGTTGAAGATGGCCTTTACAACTAGTAAAATTTAAGTACTTAAACACAATCGAATGCCATTTTGGCATTTATATTTAAATTTTATTCAATATTTCCTCATGGCTTTAAATAAAAGCGAATTTCCTTACGTATCGAGTCCACGTACGTGACAGGACGTGACGTCTCAAATGACATTTAAACATGTAACACGTCTTTTCCACAACTTCCATTTCCTTCTTACGAATGGCGAGTTTTGTCAATTGTTTTTAAAAATAGCAAATACTTAAAAAAAAAAAAAAATAAAGTATAAAAACAAATAAATGCAAGGCACTTTTTCCCACGTACATAACTCAAAATAGAAACTCACTGGCAATTTTCTACCCTAACCGAAGACAACTGCAGCTACAGCTATAAAAACTGCTCCTAAACAATTGCAAATATCAATGAAAAACAAAGCATTCGCACAGGCGAACTGAAACTGTGGAAAATGCAAACAACACGAATTTCCTGCAACGAACGTTTCCTATATGCAAAAGTTGAAAGTTGAACGTCTCACAAATGTTGCGCCAATGTCCCCGGAAAATTAAAGTGCGCTCAGTAGCTGGCTGCGTGTATGTGTCTGTGTGTGTGTAAATGCATTTTCGGTGTTACTGCTGCTGCTGCTGCTGCTACTAAAAGTAAGGAAAACTCTGATTTGTATTGCTTGCTACTGGTGCTTCTTCTACACTGACTGTTGCTATGATATGCGGCGATATGTTGCCATTGCTGTGCAGTAGCAGAAGTTCCTTCTCGTAATTCCCACATCTACCCTCATCACCACGCACATACTTCCCTTTTCTCATAGTTTTCGTTGTGTGTGTGTTTGTGGCAATTTATTGTTTTGCCAGCATTGGCGTTTCATGATTTAACTTTTTGTATTGTTGATGCTAGTATTGTTTGCTGTTGTTGCTGCTGCCATTGCAAGCCGCAATTGCAAGTTGCAAACTTAAAGCGCGCGCGTTACAGAAACACGCAAATGAAAAAGTTACTTCTGCTTTACATTTTACGATGGGGAGAACTCGCACTAACACATCGAAGCAAATGGAAAACGTTGCTACCGAATGCAAACACTCATACATATATATTCTGTGTGTCGGTAGTTGGAATTGGAAGGGGTTTGTTGAACTTGTACAGCCAAAAAGGATTTCAGTCTTCATTCAATTCCACTCCTTCCACTGCAGTCAATTCAACAATTTTACAGTCTTTATCTTCATTTTGCTTACTCATTCCGTATTTGTACATATTCTAGTGTTATCTTTCGCATGACAGACGATATTTATCTGCAACGTTAAATTTACTCCAAGAATTTTTTCTTATTTTCATAATTTTCGCCTCGGAGGCAAATGTGTTGCTGCCTTGATGTGTGTGCTCGTGCTGTCATTTCGTTTACGTGTTTTTCCCATTGAAATTTTTGCGCATTTTCATTTCATTACACAACTTCAAATGAATTTTGTCCCAACAGTTTTCTATGATATTTTTCGTTTCGTTTCGTTTGTTGCTTCACTCATATGCAGTTGCGATTTTCCGCTCATTTTGTATTTTATTGAACTGTTTGCGTTACACATGAGATACTATAAAATACTTTCTTTTTCACATTTTAGTTGATTTCTTTTTCTGTTGCATGCTTTCCATAATCTTCGCATAAGCGCGCATATCATAATTTTCATTGTGCATTTTTCAGTAATTTCATATTACTTAGCAGACAGTGTTGGATTTTCATAATGAAATTTTACAGGAAATATGTTAAACAATATTTGCTGTTGCATATAAGTTTATAACTGATTATAACTAAAGGGATTGCGATTGTGCACACAAGCTTTATACTGCAACATAATGCTAAATTGTGCTTTTGTAGTATTAAATTTGCCGAAATGTATGGAATTTTTAACTTCCACGTAACACTTCTAGACTTTTCTTTTTCCTTTTTTTAGTTTTAAAAAGCCTAACAATCAATTAAATGTAACTTTTCCAGAACTAGGGAGTATTCCAAATGCAGAGCATTGTATTTTTGATTGAGCAAGGAAAGTAGATAAGAAGGAGAAGGAAAGAGAGAGAAGTAATTGTGAACGGTCCCTTTGAGTTTGGAAAGGTTATAAGAATAAATGCATAGGGTACATTTTCTGATTTAGTAACCGAAAAGTATCAATACTTTGGAGCTATTTATGTAACAAATAATAATTTGTTATATAAAATAGAAACCATACCAATTCTTTATCTTAATTCAATGACACACACACGATTTTGTGCAATTAAAAAATATTAAAAATCACCACCTCTGGTAACTTCTGAAATTTATATTAAATATTTTACCATGAAACTAGAACAATCGACAGTGACAGCGTCAATTCAACATTGATTGGATGGCATTCAAAAATAAATTAAACGTGTCGTTAAAGCCATGGTTTTCCACAAAATCGAGTGAGACATTTGATAAATTAATGTTGGTTCACCTCCTTATTTTCTGATATCTTGAAACCTTTTTATGAGCGATACCATTCTGACCTCATTTTACATAAATACATGCGAACTATCTTTCTTCTCCCTCCACACACATTTAAAAAAAGAATTAAGGTTTCATAGTCCCTTCCTCATTTCCAAATTGAAGCCAAGAATAAAAACAAAATCTTAGACTTCAATGGTCGCTGTGGCGTAGTGGTAGTGCGTTGGACTGCTACGCAGAGTGGCCGGGGTTCGAATCTCGGCACAGGCAAAATCAAAAAGTAGAAAAAATAATTTTTCTACACGGCACCACCTCTTGACAGGCAATGGCAAACCTACAAGAGTAAAAATTGCTATGAAAAGCCTTTCACTTCGCCGTTCGGATTCGGCATTAAACTGTAGGTCCCTTCCATTCATGTATAAATATAACACGCACAACATGAGTGGATGCGAAAAGCTCGGCCTAGGCCCTCCATGGGCTGTTGTGCCAATAAAAGTAAGTAAGTAGACTTCAATAGAAACCCTATTTAATCCGAGCATAAACAATAAGGAGTGCGTCGAATAAAATTGTCTGGTACAAAAATTATGAAATCTTTTGAACCAGTGGTCCGATTTTATTAAACTAAAGTATTTTATTTTGGAAATTTTTTTTAGATTAAAAAAATAAACACAAGAAACCACAAATTATTAGTTTTTAATAAAAAGTTTTAATTTTTCAGGAATCCCTTCCATCAATGTTTTTATAGTAGTGTCCGACACCCTCACAGCTGCTGCAGAAGGTCTTTGGCCAATTTTTTTGTTACCTTCATCTCCCTTTTTACTAAAGCCCAGTACCTCTCAATCGGCCTTAGTTCTGGACAGTTTGGTGGATTGGCTTCTCTAGGCACGAAAATCGTTGGAACCACTCTAAGGCCGTTTTGCTGTAGTGACATGAAGCGAGGTCAGGCCAAAGAAACGTGAACACTTCATGTTGGCGTAAAAATGGAAGCAATCTCTTTTGCAAGCATTCCTGCAAATATATTTCGCCGTTGATTGTACCCGATGTCACAATGTGCTGCTGCCAAACAACGAATTTCTTTGGGAATTTTGTAATATTTTTGTCGTTGAATTTTTCAGCGACATTTCCTCGAGAATTAGCTGTATAAAATTCCTGGACATGTAGCTGGGGAAAGTCCGCTAAAACATAAGTTTCATCGTCCATTATGCAGCATTCAAATTTCTTGACAAAATCTCGGCTCAGCATTTTCGCTCGTTGTTTTGCGGTTTCATTCTTCACGGCGTTTCTATCCGGAACTTTTTGAACTTTGTACGTCCTCAGCCCAGCTTCTTTCTTAGTCCTGCGCACAAAAGATTCTGAGCAATCAGCCTTCCCCGCCAATTTCCTTCCCGAAATGTTTGGATCTCTCTTTAAAATGGTCACAACGTTCTTCGCCTTCTCAAAATGTTTAATAACGCGAGAAATGGTTTTAGGGTTGGCCCCTACTTCTTTGGCAATTTTTTGAATGACCAGTGAAGTTGCTTTTGAAAAATTTTAATAATAATTTCTCGCACTTCCACTTCGTTTGCCATTTTCGCGTTAAATACATTTTTATTGTCTTTAACTGACACATAATATTTTCTGACATTTAATTCAAGAATAAAAATTTTTGATTTTGAATCTTTCAATAGCACAGTATGGAAAGAAATGTAACGGACAATTTTATTCGACGCAGTCCTTACCTTCCCATATGGGTACACATACACACAGCGATAAATTCAAAAGTTAAATGCGTGATTACAAATTGTGCTTAGAAAAGAATAGAAACCGGGTGGGAAAAAAAACTATGTAACAACTTTAAAACAAGTAACGCAGATTTTGTTTTTGGAACAATGTAACTCCCAGCATCATCTCCCATCAACTTAATAAAAATAATATTTTTATTAGTGTGAAGACATTTTTACAACTTACTTTCTTTTTTCGGTAACGATATGCGAACAATAAGAAAATTGTTGCACCGACCCAAAAAACACAAAAAACAAAAAGAAATATGAAAATGCAAGGAAAAAAGTTAACAGCAGAAGGCAAACGTTTGCAACATGTTTGGTCATAAAACTAAAAGTCATTTGTGACCAAAAGCCATGAAGCAGCAGTGGCATCAATGGCACCAACCAACAAAAAAAAAACAAAAAAGAAGTAGTCAACGTCATTGCAGCCAATAATAATTCCAATTGTTTTGTGTCTTGTGACAATTTCCTTTCCAGCGGACTAGAGTTTTGTGTAGGAGTAAGAAAAACTTTTTACGATGCTTCGTTCTTATACATTTACAATGGACATACATAGCTGCCGGACACAACAGTGAAGCAATTCTAATATTTTCTTGATAAACAGAAATAAAAGATACAAAAAAAAAAGAGTAAAATGAAGTAGTAAGAAACAATTTTATTTCCTTTGCTTGAGTTGCATTTTAAGTGCTGCTGCAATTGTTGAAATTTTTTTTATATTTTTTTCGGTAAATACTTAAGCACAACTACACTTGCTGAATATGGTTGTGAAGAAGAAGTAGAAGCTGGTTGAACATTTTTATGATTGTCTTTTGGCGCAACATTATTTTTGGTCAATATAGACGGCATGATGCAGTCATTAAAAATATGAAGCCAGTCTCGAGTAGGAGTTAGCAGCGAATGGGAGAGTAAAAACAACATAAAAAATATGGGATAATGGTTTTCTGCTACTGGTTTTTCTTTTTTGTTGCTTTCAAATGCACACAATAGAAAAGTTCTAATAATAAGCAGCAATAATTGGCAAGCATTAAACTTGGATTAAAATTTTTATTTATCTTTATATTCCAATATCTACTTTATATAAATTAAACAAATGAAGCCCATTTTACATGTCCAAAAATGTGCATGTTTGTGTGATATTCTCAGGTCATTTACTTTCTGATCAAATTAACGAACGACGAATCCAAACGGATCCTCCTCCCGCACTAAGTATACGACCGAGGGGCGCATCTGCATAACTCAATGGTCGGGTAGCGATGCAACCGCTTTACACGAAAATATGTAATATGTGTAGAAATAAAATAATATGAGTTTCTACAGTATATATTAAAATTCATTTCGTTTAACAAATACGAAGATGACAAAATACCATTCAAAAAAGCTCTATAAAAAATGTTATAACAGAA
This sequence comes from Palloptera scutellata, assembly GCA_958295655.1. Lineage (NCBI taxonomy): Eukaryota > Metazoa > Arthropoda > Insecta > Diptera > Pallopteridae > Palloptera > Palloptera scutellata. The sequence goes on along the minus strand of OY282450.1, from coordinate 40,207,349 downwards.
TTTTTCTTCTGCTTGTTAATATCATAACCGATGTTCAATCAAAGTATATAGCAGAAATTAATTAAATTCGATTTAATATTGTTCCAAATTCAACATGACTTGAATCACGTACAAGAATCTTGTTTGCACGCAAATCAATAAAATTCACGCTAATTTATCATTAATTCCTGTTTTAATTTTTTTTAAGATGATATAAAATATAAAAATCTAAATACATATATACAAGGTGTTTTTTTTTAGAAGTGTGGTTTTCAAGAAGATATAAAACGCATATAATTTATTGTTATGGCCAAGAATTTAGCTTTATTATAAAGATAAAGATTTGCCATTATGTTTTATGTTATGTTATTATGTTTTTCGAATAAATTCCAGCGGAGAGGCTTAATTTTCGACCACTTTTTGCAGCAATTAGTGCTGTATGTCAGTAATAACGCGCCGAATATTCTCTTCCAATGCGCCAATCGTCTCGGGCTTATCTGCATAGACAAGCGATTTCACATAACCCCACAAAAAATAGTCCAGCGGTGCTAAATCGCACGATCTTGGAGGCCACTCCACAGGCACACGATGCGAGATAATGCGCTCACCAAAAGTTTCCTTCAATAAATTGATTGTTTCGTAGGCTGTATGGCATGTATCGTCGTCTTGTTGGAACCAAAGGTCGTCCACATCAACATCCTCCAATTCACAATTCAGGCACGAAAAAGTCATTAATCATGGCTCTATAGCGTTCCCATTGACTCTAACATTATGACCGGCTTCATCTTTGAAGAAATATCGACCAATGATTCCCTCTGCCCATAGAGCACACCAAACAAATGCGACAATTTTGCTTATTAACGTACCCATTCAACCAAAAGTGAGCTTCATCGCTAAACAAAATTTTCTTGTGAAAATAGGAATCGGTGGCCATCTCGTTTTGGACCAATTCACCGAACGTTGCAAACGTTGTTCAGGAGTAAGTCTATTCATCATGAAATGGCAAACCAAACTGAGCATAAATCAAGTGACAGCTGTCAAAAAGAACAACTCCGAAAAAAGTATTGCCAGATTGAAAACCACACTTCTAAAAAAAACACCCTTTAGAAGATGTACCTGTATTTACGAGTATGTAGCTTGAATTAAAGAATTATACTGAATTTGCAAGGATTATGAATATTTTACTGATAAAATTGTCACAATCACCAGAGAGCCTTACCACCACTTTTCATTCTACAAGTACATATGGATATTTGAAAGTTATTTAATGTAATTTAAATTTCATTCATTGGCTCTATTTGAATATGTATTAAATTAAATTCATAACGATAACGAGATTGAACCGAACTTTCGTTTTGGATTCGATAACGATAATAGAAAAGTAACGAAATTTTCACCGAAATGCAATCGTTTCATGATCGTCTAACTTACTTGAAAGTAAAACCAAAAAACCAAAACAAAAAAAAAAACAAATGATATATAAAATATATACAGGTGATATATATATATATATCATTGAAGACAAACGCCAAGCTTCAAAACTACATACTTATGTTCCCATTTTGAAGAACATGCTTAGCTTTCGTTTGCTTTCATGCTGCTGACCAATTCATTTAATTTCCAAAAAGCTAATTACCAACTATAATGAAATTATAGCAACAACAATGTAACAAAAACAAAGTGCACAACTGAGAGTTGTGGAATTTTGTTGCTAACTAACAAGGAAAGCACATCACACCCTATCTCTCTCCTCTCTTTTACACTGTACTATTATCTACTAATATAGATGGAGGTGTCTTGTCTTGTCGTGTGATAAAACTAATTATATTCAATGGGAACATGGATATCGCGGGGGCCATGCACACACCGAGGGTGTACAAAACGCCACAAGAAGTGACAACTTTGTTTTGATGTGCAGACATTAAGTGTGGACCGACTCACTCAGCAACCCAACGACCGACGGACCGTTGTCGTTTTAATTCTTCTTTCACTTCTATTTCACCTACTATTTTTTAACATTCATGCTTTGACAGCATTAGCAATTTTCTTAATTTTTTGTACTGTGTTTTAATACGAACATTAAGGTAATTAGTTTAACATTAGTTTGTAGTTAGTATCAAATGAACAAATTACAATTGTCAGAATGACAACGTCGAAAGAAAAAATAGAATAGTAAATGTAAGATGTGGCAAGAACGATGGAATTTTTTATACATACGTAACTATTTATTCTTCCTACATACTACAAGTTAAGGTGAATTCTTAATGAAAAATTGTCTACAATTTTATTTTAATTAAAATTCATCCAACTTTCTTTTAAAAATATATAGATATGTTTCATTTGTATTATATGCGCACTTACCAGTTTTAAATGCTGTCATCAGTCCATCAGAATCAGCACCATGATGACAGCCAAACAATGACTGATCTATTAAATCTTCTGATTTATAACCAAATAAATTTAACATTCTGTAATTGAATAAATGCAACATATTTTTACCAATATTTCTTGTGTTTGTATGTAATGAATTTTATCACTTACTTCTCATCCACATACTTGAATTTCATATCCAATGAATGTTTAGTCAAGAAAGTTGTCGTACCCAATGGGATTTCAATATTGGACGGATGTGGTATTGGACGTCCAATTGCAACGAGCACACGATCTCCTTTGGCATTGACCACTAAATGTCCAGTTATATGGATTACCTAAAAAAATTCATACGCAATTTTAACGAATGGGTGAATATTTCTTAGTAAATATTACAGCAATTTAAAGTGCTGCTTATTATGATTAATGTATGAAAATATGAAAGTGTAGAGACAAAAAATTATGGGGGAAAATAGGCAAATATGTAGACAACTTAAGTAGATAATGATTCAGAAATTTATCCAGGGGTTTTCTAAAAGCTTAGTTTGAGAATTTTAATGAGAAAACAAAAAATAATAATTAATAATTACATTTATCTTTTTGCTTTAGTATGTAAACCAATTTTAAATTCTCAGTACTTTTCCACACCCAATTTCGTATTTTCAAAGGTTGAATGAGAAATAAAAGTTCTATGTGAGTAATGTCCTTTGTAACTAAATGAATTCAATATACAAATACCATGAAAAGTTAATAAATTCAGATTGCTATTTCGATAATTAAATTTCAAGACATCTATGACTTATTTCTATAAGAGTGACGAAGAATGACCTAAAAATTAATGTCAAGGGAAAAAAAGCTTCTACAATAGTTTTAGTAGCTACTTACTCCGATTAATGCAAACTCTTTACAAAGCACTAAACTACTCATCTTGCAACATAAATTAGTACATAAATTAGAGCACACTACAAAGAAACTATGTTTAGAATTTTAGCATACATGACTATAAAACGAAATTTCAAATGTGAATATGTACAAAATTAATTACTACTATCTCTAATATCTAAAGTACATTAATCACAAACGCCCATATCAAATTTCCCTCTTTGCGGCCATGAAACCGTCGCTTACTTTATATGAAGCACTCTTAATATTAATGCTGCGGCCGCGACTGGTCAATGTGCATTTGAAACGCACAAATAAATCACGATGATCCGTTGACAGACCCTCTTCCAACATATTTTCATCTTTAATTTTATCCGCTAAGCCATTGCGTTTAATATTGAGTGCCTCTTTGAGTTCAACATGATCGCATTGATGGCTGTACTCCCAGATTTGTTGACCCAAAATATCAATCTAGGAAAAAACAACAAAAATGACATAATTTATGCATAGAATTTAAGCGTACATTAGCAAAAAAAAAAAGATTTATTTCTAACCTTTGCGATTCCCAAATATTCGGTTATATTATCTGATACATATGAGATATCACCATCATTGGAGAGTATGATAAGAAAACCATCCAGAGTTTGTTTTATAAATTGACTGGCTTCAGCGCATTTCAATAGATCAAAATTATCTTTATTTTCGAAAGATGATGGCGATGGCGGCGATGATGATGTTACTTTTGCAGATGCTGATGACGATGATCCAATTGATGATTGACTTATATCATCGTCATCAATATTATCGGTATCAATTTCAAAATCGCCAGTTAGTTCTTTGATTTTTGGAACTGTAAATACCGCATTAAAAAGAGAAAAAATTTTTATGTAAATAATTGATGCAGTAATCGACATCTACTTACACAACTCAAGCATTTCGCGTATTTTCAAATAAGCAATTGCTACACGCATCACTGAAGCCTTGTCCAATTGATTAACATCTTCTTTCTTCAATGGCAGTATCCGTGCCAATTCTGTGAAGATCTCAGTTTCACGTGAGCGCCTGCAACGTGCTGCATCCCGTGACTTCTCTTTACGCTTTTCATTGTTCCTGAAAGAATAATGAAAATATATTTTTATTAATATGCAAGTATTGAAATTAAAACGAAAACAGTGGGAGGAAATATACAACCCCAAACCCCAACACTCATGTCCCTGCAGAATTGTGTTTAAGAAAAACGACTCCCATCACAAAAAACACCCAATACAGACAACTTTGTCTACTCTATTAGTTTATGTCTATTGAAAATGCTATATTTTGTAGCTCTCTACCTGAAAAGCCCGCTAAGTGCTTATAGCTTGACTCATTTAAAATCATTTTAAAATGTTTGGAACTACTTCTTGCAAAATCTGGCTTCAAACTTAAAGACCGACAATCTTACTTAAGACTTAAGATGTTTTGCAAAGATTTACCTTCTTGAGAGTTTGGGGACAATTTCGCTACGCATGTTTCGAACCGACAAAACTTTCACTATTGACGCGAACTACGTAAGTATTTCAGTGCCTATGTGTCCAGATCCGAATGCAAATAAAATTCAATGAAAGTGATAATTTTCACATTTGCGTCACAATGCAAATATGATCACGTATACCACAATCAGAAGTTGCAACCAGCCATTATTGTCTCTATTCAAAACATTAAAATGAAAGTTAAAGGGTTTTTCAATAGGGGATATAACAATTTTGTTTTTCTTCAGTTCAAAATGACCTAAATCAGTAGATTCAGCATCGGTCTCGCGATCATTTGAAAAGCCAAAACTTTTCCGATTGGGGGCAGGCTCGGCAACAGTTTTGAAGACATTCCCGAATAAGCTCATTTTTTATGATTTAATGCCGTAGGATTTCTTTTTATAGGGTTACGTTAAGTCTTTCGTTTATGCCAACAACGTTAGAGGAGGTCAGGAACAATATCAAACTCGAAATTGCAAACTTTCCGGCCGGCTTGTGTGGAAGAGTTGTGGAAAATTGACTCCAAAGAATTTAATCAATTTCAGTCCGATATCTCAATTATTCTGTGTTCTATTTAAATACAAAATTATTATGTCCCTATTGAAAAACCCTTTACAAAACCGCAAAAACAGCAAACTAAAATTTATGCGAATTTTCATTGCATACATTGCGAATAAGTTGAATTCTAAACAAATTATACAACAACAACTACGTAAGCGACTAGTATAAACAACCACAATTATGAAAACATCGCATGCGCCTACACGAGAGAGTACGAGAAAATAAGTAATTTGTAAACTTGTGTTGAGAAAAAAGAGATGTCGAAGGAGAGGTGAGAGAGCGGCGAAGAGTTGAAATACATACAGTTGAAATTCATGCACATATCAAACATTTAAGAGTTCAACAATTTGCAATGAGAGTTTTTTTCGCATTTCTCGTATGTGTGAATTTTCTTAAAAAAACAAAACAAAACAAAAAAGTAAGAGTATTTTAGAGCGAACCAGGTCGGCTTGTCCATGCTCTACACTAGGTGATCATATGTACAACATAAATAAGTTCAATTATTTAACACCAACACATCTATTATTTGTACAAAAACAAAAAATTAATTTTTAATCTGCTATCACCACTAAATAATAAATATTTTTTCTGCACAATCTGCACAATATGTAATAAAGGGTGATTTTTATAAGAGTTTAGTTTTTGAAAATGAAAAAAAAACACAGAAATTTTACAAAATTAAATTAAATTTTTATTTGGATCGATAAATCAATTCCTGCCATTTACTTTTTAAAGATAATTTCACTTAAATGTTCCCCGCGGCTACGCTTCAAGTGGTCGATTCTGAAGGCACATTTTCCACACATTTCGGCCGGAATCTCACCAATGACGCGTTCAATGTTGGCTTCCAAAGCAGTAATCGTGTTTAGCTGGTCCCTATAGAAAAATAGTCAACCGGGGTCAAATCACACGATCTTGGTGGCCAATTGACTACACCAAAACGTGAAATTAACTGCTCACCAAATTCGCCTCTCAATTGATGCATGGTTTCGCGTGCAGTGTGGCATGTGGCAGCGTCCTGTAGGAACCACATGTCGGCCGAGTCCAATTCTTGTTATCATCGTACGGTACCCACGGTCAATTCACCATAACGTTGACGCCTTCATCGTCTTTGAAGAAGTACGGCCCAATGATGCCGCCTGCCCAAAAACTTCACCAAATAGTGCATTTTTCGGGATGGATTAGTAGCTGCTGAATTGCCTCTGGCTGGTCTTCACTCCATATACGGCAATTCTGCTGATTCACGTATCAATTGAGCCAAAACTTAGCTTTTTTCACAGCGCATGAATTTTGATAATAAATTCAATAATTTGCAAACATTGATCAGGCGTAAGTCTATTCATTATGAAATGGCAAACCAAACTGAGCATAAATCAAGTGGCAGTTGTCAAAAAGACCAACTCCGAAAAAAGTATTGCCATTTTGAAAACCACACTTCTAGAAAAAACACCCTTTATCAGGGAAACGAAAACGCTAACAAACTGCCACAGAAGTTACATATTCTAAAAAGTAAACAGAACAAGCTCAGTAACTCAGCAAATATTACAAATCCATTGTTGATGAATTTGGTGACCAAGTGAATGAAGTCTTAACATTCCATTTATAGGGTATAGAAAAAAATATATAACTAATATATGAAACTGAATAAATTGGCTATCGTTGTGGTTGTTGCATTTAAAATAAACAAGACTAATTTTTCTATTCTTCATTTTGATTTTTAGCCATGAAACTGAAAACCAGCAAACAATGTGACACAAACTACATGGCAACCATAGACGTAGACAAACAGACATCGATTAGTTATTCGTTACTAATGGAATAAGCGTTGTCCACAGAACATGCCGAATTCAAATATAATGATCATGCATTATACATTTATTCATAAATAAAGCAAAAACTTACAAAAAAATATTCGTAAAAAATGGAAAAAGAGTAATTTTAAGCACATATTTAAGTAGCAGCACAAAAATATTTTGAATTTAGCACCATTCAAAATATGTACGAGTAATACACATTTTTATTGGAAAATGCTTTATGGCCTCCGAGTAAGAGAAACATGCTGCATTTTGATTGGACTTTTTCCCTATTTGTTATTTTAATTTAATACAGATAAAAATTATTAATGCGATTTAGGTGTGAGAGTAAAAATTTTGGTTTGTCTGTTATGGTATTTTTATGTATATATTTTGAGTGACATGTGGCAGAAGTTTGAACTATAAAATGGGCCAACAACTAGTAACCCGAATAATGAAAAGTTGAGATAAGGACTTTTGAGGAACGCTATAACACTTTAAAAATGTTGTCAAACAGCAAACTTTAGAAAAACAAATGAGTCACAAATGAGTAACAAAAATAAATATAAAAGAAAAATTATTGTTGTTTTTTGCAGGTAGGTATAGAAAATCTGTGTAGCGAATTATCATTTAACCTTTGACATAGACGCTAAATGCATTTGAGACATTGTATAAATATATTTAAAATTTCTTCCAACTTTTTGAGTAGTCAGGCGAATTGCTAGTAAGGAGGGGAGCAACTAGGCCCTAAAACTAAAGGAATTTATTGCAGTTTGAAAGTAACTTGAACACAAATTCGAAACTGGATCATATAGGCCATAATTCATTTCAATAAAATCTACTTTAAGTACTGAAGCGATATATCTACTTCAGTTCTACAAAAAAGAAGTTGTTGTGTTTTATACAATATTAAATATTTACTTAAATCAGTTCAGTAGTTTGGTCTTTTTAAGATAAACGTGAAAATAAACAAACAAATATAAAAATATTTTTCCTAATGCTTTTGTTAATATAAAAATGAAGATAAAAACAACAACAGAAAATTAAACTTAGCTCTTGACAATTTCTACGCATATTTTCTTGTATTAAAAATAACACGATAATGACAAACTGAAAAAAAAATTAATTTTTCGAAAAAAACAAACAATGTAATACAAGCTTTTGTATTGAACTTCATTATGCTTTATATATGTATGTATGTATGGCATTCGAAATAAGAGATATAGGCTCTTATAATAATTTTAATATACATATAAGTATTAAATATAAAAATGTACAAATTGTTTGGTACGCTAAATGCATTTGAGTACTTTAAAAAAGTGCGGAATAAGAAGCCAAAAATATCACAAAAAACACAGTTCTTCTTTAATTTTTGAATTTTTGCCAAAAAATTTAAAAAGCTTATTTTTTGCTCAACAGTAAATATAATTAATGCTTAAGATAAAACTATGTTTAATGCAGTTTCCAATAATGAGTTAAATTTTTTTCAAATTTTTTAATATTTATCTGAGTTGTTGAATTTCCAGCACTTCCACCATACAAAGAAAATTTATACAAATATACAAAATCTGAAAGATGGTAATATTTTTACTTTTTTTAATATGTAGTTAATTTTTTGTAAGGGAAAATCATCCTAAATCTCTTTAACTTGTGTAACGTGAACTCGATTTAATACACTTGTTTAATTTTACGCGAAATTGGGACCGCTTTAGGAATTCAAACAAATAGTGTAGAAATTCTTCAAAAATTAAGAGGTCTCGAAAAATTTTAAACACAATTTGCGATTTTCGACAGCTATATAACATTTTATAACCCGTTAGAAGTGTATAATAATAAGAAAAGCAACATTAACATCATAGGCCTTTGACTGACTTTGTATACAAGTACAGTACCTTTTACCATGGAGGGCCTAGGCCGAGCTTTAGCATTCCACTCATATTGTGCGTGTTACATTTGTACATGAATGGAAGGGACCTACAGTTTAATGCCGAATCCGAACGGCGAAGTGAAAAGCTTTTCATAGCAATTTTTACTATGTTTGACGGCATCGAATCAACCAAAATTTGTAGGTTATCTTTGGTAATAAATCCATACCAAACTTTAATGCTAAAAATTTTTTTTTTATTTTCGGAAATTTGGTCAGCAACTTTGCGTTTTTTTTTAATGCCATAAGTGCCCGACACGATTCAAATCGGGCGAGTTTCCCGGTTAAGTCAGGCGTGAAATTCCGATGTCCGTGAATATATATCAAGCTGTAAAAAAAGGATTTTATTTTTAAATGTTCTGTTTCTCATTTTACATTCTATAAGAATCAAACAAAATATAGCATGTAAAATTTACCGATTTTGCACGGTGGAAAGGCGCTGAATCGTCCTGGAAAATACCGTTCATATTGCAGGATAAATGCTCTTCAAAAGCTGGCACTAAGTTTTCCTTTATGACTTGCCCATATTTTTCAGCATTCATAGTTCTTCCTAAAAAAGTGCAAAGAACCACGTACGTAGTAGGAAAAGCATCCCCAAATCATCTGGCTCTGTGGGAATTTCACTGTTTTTACAATACAGTTTTCTTTATAACATTCACCATTGGAACGGCGTACGTACGGCAAATTATCGGCCCATAGCAGGTTAAATTTGTTTTCATCAGACCAGATGACATTTCGCCACTGCTCCAGTGTCCAGTTTTTATAGTTTTTAGCCCAAGCTAGACGCGCTGTTCACATTTTTTCAGTCAACCATGGCTTTTTTGCAGGACGCCTTCCATATAAACCAGCTTCTCGCAGTCTCCTGCGTACAGTTTTACGGAATGATAGGTTTCTAGGTCAGCCCGAATAGTTACTGCAGTTTCAAATCGATCTTTTGTGCTAATATTTTTTATAAGGCTATCAATCCTGTTACTGGTTGCACTTTTAGGACCAGATCCTTTTTTCCTCTCCAGGGACTCCATAGTATTCTTTTTTTTTTAAACGGACAATTGTTGAATGTGAGAAACCCAATTTTTCAGAAATTTTCCGGTAGGAAAGTCCTTGGTCCACTAATGTAAGTTCCGCGATTTTTGGTCATGTATCAGCTGCTTATATTTGCACTCATTCCTGCACTTGTTTCACAAAAAACACTTCTGCGTGAAACAAATGCACTAGAATAACTAATTTCTGTTGTCAACGCATTTGGAATAATTTAAACCGGGAAATCCACTTTATCGTAGCAAGAAATAATAAGTAAATTGCCCATATTTTTACATATTAAAAAAGTGTTGCCAGTGGTGCGGTTTTCGTGTGTAAAAAAAAAAAATGATAAATATTTTTAATTTCCAACATTTTATTTGTGTCTGATAATTGAAATATTTGAAGTGCGCTCCAATTGAATCTGTAATACTTTCTACTGATTTATTTTAATTCAAAATATAGCAAAACGTAAAAATAAATTTTGAATTTTCTATTTCGAATAAAAAAAACATTAAATTGCTTAATTCCATTGAATGCCGAAACGGTTTTATAGGTAGTACCTTAACTTTTTTGGTAAACTAAGTCCAACTTGATCTACAACCTTAACTAGGTGATATCGTTCAAAGTTCATTTTCACTTTAACATAGTGCAAATGATAAAATTCCAACTAATTACAATTTTTCCAAATTGAAATTTCAAAACGGACATAAACAAAAAGAAAGAAATGAACTTACAAAATAATATATTATTAAATAATATCCTTGTGACAAAACAGAAATTTATTTTAATTTATAATTGTTCAATGATCACAACAAAAGCAGCACACACAGAGTAAGTGATTTAAAACATTTTGTTTTGTTTGAAATTTATAAAAAGAAATATTTGCTCTTTAAATATGTAACTCGAAGATAATTTCTAACTATTCTAAATCTTTGAATGATTTATAAGAATAAGGAGTGGTACGAAAATTGTTTCAAATCTGCTAAAATTATTTATTGAGCTTAATCTGTCCCGTAAAGAACATATGTATGTAAATATCAAACAAGGCAGAATAAACAAAAACGAGGACGGTATGAAATAATTTGAATTTATAGAAAATAGTGGTCGCTGTGGCGTAGTGGTAGTGCGTTGGACTGCTGCGCAGAGTGTTCCGGGGTTCGGCACAGGCAAAATAAAAAGGTAGAAAAAATAATTTTTCTACGCGGCACCACCTCTTGGCAGGCAATGGCAAACCTACAAGAGTAAAAATAGCTATGAAAAGCTTTTCACTTCGCCGTTCGGATTCGGCATTCAACTGTAGGTCCCTTCAATTCATGTACAAATATAACACGCACAACATGAGTGGATGCGAAAAGCTCGGCCTAGGCCCTCCATGGGCTGTTGTGCCATTAAAAGTAAAGTAAAGTAAGAAAATAGTATTAATGTGAACAATTCAAAGCTTTTCTGCAATGATTCTTACAACAATTCAAAAATATTCTCTCGTGTATATCACTGATACTTAGTTAATAAGGAAAATTTTTACAGCTGGGAAATAATAATATTTCCATTTAATAAAGAAATCTGATACCTTCTTGTTGTGCATTTATATTCACACAATGAACACTCGTCCAACAGTGACGTAGCGAGGGCATAAGAAGGCACCATATAGCAATTACAAAGTCAATCGTAAAACTAATTGCAATAGTAAAAAAAAATTATAAAAATAATTGTTGCTTAGAAAACCCGTAAAACAAAGCACATATGTCCATACAATATATACAGTCAAACCTCCTAACTGTGACACTCCCAGCAACCAAGAAGGAAAGACAAACTTTCCAGAAAAATTAAGTTTTAAGTTCGGTACTTTGGTATGTACCTAAAACTTATGCCAGTCGCGTATGTAGGGGACGTAAAGAGGATACAACCCCGTCTTCAACTTTTTTTTCCAGAAAAACAAAAATACAAGAGTTGTGTGGAAAAAAAATATTTGGTGCTAGAGTGGCCCATGACCCAATGAGGTGGTGATTCAAATTACTATTGATTTATATCAAAACCGAAATAGTAATTTAAGAGATGGTCCAAATATTGAGGTTGAATCAATATTAAGAGGTTTGACTGTATACATACATACATAGTTATAAGTAAATTACAAATCACAAAGTATTTTGAATTTTAAATTACCATTTAACTAACAAATTGAGTTAAATAAGACTAAAACGCAGTACTATTTGTGAAAAATAATGTTTAATTAATACAAATGCTTGACGTTTAAATGGAAATATATTAGAATTGCTACGAAAATGGAAATTCTTAATTACAGGAAATGCGGCAAGACGAATAAGACATAAAAGTCAGACAACTGCTGACGAGTATACCACCACAATGAGAATACTTAAATATTTATTAAACGATTAGCAAAATATCATATTTAGAATATTCTGCACAGAATCGTGATACAATTTCGTTATTAAAAGCGAAAACCTCGTGATACTTTTTCAATCATGTGCAATGGGAAAAAGTACATAATTCGTTGTTTTTCTCTTAGTCACACAAAATATAATTAACCTAAATAAAATTAAATATTATGTATATTATACAAAAATACATAAAATTATTGTAAAGGTTTTTAAGTATTTCGATGTTCATAGATGTACATCACGAAATAATACGGTTCATGTACAAAAATAACACGCACAACATGAGTGGATGCGAAAAGTTCGGCCTAAGCGCTCCATGGGCTGTGCTATTAAAAGAAGAAGAACCAAGAAGTAGACAAAGTAGTAGAGCAAAGTAGAAGGAAACTTTCATTGAAATTCAAACAAATAAAAATAAGTTCGTTCCACCACGTAAATACATACACCCCTGCTCAAATTAATAGTTACACTGAAAGACTATTTGTTTAAATTGGTTTTTGCAACCATTATCGCCCAATTAAAGGCAAAATTAAGTGTTATTTTAATTAACGCAATATGGCAATGCTATTGTTGGCAAAGTGAAACGTGTGATTTTCCTAATTATTGTGAATTGTTGCCTTGCGGGAAAAAAGTCAAAATCTGCTTGCTCAATATAATAGTTGCACCTACAAGTTCACTATCGTTTTTTTTTTTAGTTCTTACAGTTCTCAGTTTAACATTGGTAAATTTTGCTTTAACTTAAAAATAGTGAAATTTGATTAAATCTATATATATAAAAATGAAGATATGTTATGTGTGTGATGAATGATCTCGGAAACGGTTTGTTTTTTTTTCAAAAATTCAACTTTCATGTTTATTTATCCCCCACTGCCACGCCCGCAAAAAGAGTAAAATGCCTATAGCTTTTGAACCCCTCAACGCATTCACTTCAAATTGAAAACACATCAATAGGATTGTATTTTTATTTCAAATTTTGATTGTCATATTTTTTAACGAAATTATTTGTTTTGATACAATTTGCTTATCTTTCCAGACAGTTTTTTTCTGAAACAAAGCGATCGTTCCGTGTAAATTAGCGAGCCGCGCATAATTTGGAATTTGGAATTGAATTGCTTTCGAGTTTTCATTATTCATGAATTTCATTGTAAAAGCAGAAGTGTTAGGTGAAGTGCGCTGCTGGATGTACTCAATTGAGTGGCAGAAACCTTGATTGCCCCATGCACACATTCTCATTTGGTTAGTCAACAAAATTACACCAGATGAAATTGAGTAACGAAGCGGTGTGGCGCATTTTTTCATTTTCGATACATGAACGTTACCCAACGGTGCAGAATTTAGCTGTTCATCTTGAAAACGGACAGCGAGTGTATTTTACCTCGGAGAATGCAGCGCAAAGAGCGGAAACGATGGTGTAATTCTATAGAAGTTATCCGGCAACGTAATCAATCCAGTCTAATCAACTAGCATTGCACCATTCCCAATTATCATCAATTGCTTTGAAAATTCAACAGCTGATGCATCATTTTGCAATTGAACACGAACATTTGTTGAAAGAAAAGATATTTTTACATCTCTCCACAAATACGATGATTTCAAGCATGCATATATTTCATCGCCAGGGGTTGATCTTGATATAAGTAATTGACAAATTTTGTCGCAAATCTTCTGACAACAAAATTAATCCTCCACCAAACAAATTGGAAATTTCCCGAATATCTCTCATTGTCAATGAATTACATTTTGCTATACAATTCAAAATACCTGGTGTTTTGGTTTCGTATAAGTCTATTGATACTGCTACCAATAAAGAAGATGCGGTTAACTATCCTACAGAATTTTTGAATTCTTTGGATTTACCCGGATTACCGCCATCATAACCTTCAATTGAAAGTCGGTGCGATTATTATTATGCTTCGTAATTTGAATCAACCGAAACTTTGCAATGGTACGAGGTTTGCTGTGAAAAAATTGATGGTCAATGTTATTATAGCAACTATTTTAATTGGAAAATTCAAAGGTGAAGACGTGTTAATACCACGAGTTCCGAGGATTCCAACCGATTTGCCTTTCAAATTCAAACGTGTACAATTTCCAGTGCGAATTGCATTTGCAATTACCACTAATAAAGCGCAAGGTCAATCATTGGAAATTTGTGCTATCAACTTAGAATATCCAGTATTTTCTCATGGACAATTATACGTAGCCTGTTCACGTGTAGGCAAACCATCAGTATTATTCATTTATTGCCAAGAAAATGTGGTTTACCATAGAGTTTTACAATAAATTTAAACTTATTTGAATTACTTTTTTAATTATGCACAGTGAAAAACGTGCATGGGGTCCGCTAGTAATTTATAATTAAGATGGGTCGTAAATCACACTGCACTGATGAAGAAGCCCGGTTAGTTTCGAAACTAAGCAAAGAAAGAAAACCATTTCGTGACATTGGCCGATTAATGGGAAGAACCCGTATTTTTGTTAAAAATGCGAAATTTTTAATTTTGTTAGAAATGTTAGAAATGGAAACCCCCAAAACGAGTCTCGAGGAAGGCTCAAAAAAACTAACGCAAATCTCGATCTTCACATTGTGACTATCTGTAAAAAGGACCCATTTAAGTCTTCAAAGGTAATGGCAGCCGATATTGGAAACGTGGTTAGTACCCAAAACGATTCGCAGATGATTATATGGAATTAACCAACCAGGACGAATAGCCAAAAAAGTTCCTTTGATGTGAAAAAACAATTTGAGCATGAGGTTAAATTTTGCAAGGAAACACAAAATCTGGGTGGAGTCTGAGGGTGACAAAAAGTGGAGAAATACTTTGTGGAACGATGAAACGAAAATTAATCTGTTCGGAAACGATTCAGAAAGGAATGTACGCCGTCCAAAAGGCAAAGAATTACACTTTTGTTTAACGAAAAAACACAGTGAAGCATGGATGTGGAAATATTATAATTTGGGGATGCTTTTTTTGGTATGAAGTCGGTCCTATACACCAAACTACTAACCATATGACAGCAGCTGAAGACACGGACATTGTGGAAAATACAATGTTACCCCATGCGTAGGAAAACATGCCTTTACGGTTGGGCCTATCAGCAAGAAGACAAGGACATTGTGGAAAATGCAATGTTTTCCCATGCGTAGGAAAACTTGCCCTTACGTAGGGGTCTATCAGCATGATAACGACCCAAAGCATACCGCTAAGTTGTTAAAAAAAATGCTTTTAAGTCCATAATGTCAATGTTTTAGAGTCGCCAAGCCAATCCCCGGATCTAAATCCAATAGAAAACTTGTGGGGAAACTTAAAAAAGAAATTGGCGAAAAAAGTTTTCTCTAATAAAGAACAATTATGGGAGTATGTTCGAAAAATATGGTATGATACACCCTTAGACACCTGTCGGTGGTGTTTGATTAATAGTATGCCAAGGAGAGTAGCGAAGGTAATTCAAAATGATGGTGGATACACAGGATATTAGTTAAATGATTCAAAATATCCAATAATTTTTTACTTACACTTTTAATTATTCTTTTTTTTTTGTAATGCTACAAGTGTAACTATTTTTTTGAGCAGTCGAATAAGCGCCTTAAAATGTTTATTGATCTCAGATTCTTTGTTATACTTTATCTAGAAATTAAGTTTATTTTTCTTTATTTATTTATATCCACTGAATTAATGTGTATTTTTCTTTTATTAAAATATTAAATAAAACCATTATTTGTTATGTTAAAGTTGGAAGTTTGCTGTGTACCTATTATTTTGAGCAGGGGTGTATATGAATTTGCGTGGTTGGTTTCAATTATTAAATTGTGGAATAACATAATAAAATATACACTTAGTAACTACTGAATGAATGATAGACTTGAAGAGTTTGAATTGATAGCGCTTAAAATATCTGCATAGCTTTACATGTCACACAATATCTACACAATAGAAAACTCGACATACGTATGTACAAAACATTAACTTCCTCGATACGTATATGTATAAATTTGTATGTATGTATGTATCTGCTTATCGCTGCTTTAATTTGCAAAAGCCCTAACAAGTATTTTCAAGTTTTTGTTAGGAGAAACAAGTAACAAGTTGAAGCTGTAATATTTTCAGTATTACTTATTTTCATAATATTCCAATTTAAAATTAAAAAAAAAACATGTATGTTTTTGGTGTTTGACTCCAGAATTTTAGACACAGATGGATACGATGAATCATAATGCGATTTTGGAAAATTTAATGTTAGGGCTTTTGCAAATTAAGGCAGCGATATATATGTATGTAGTTATATAATATACATATGAGCCTATAAAAATAAATGTGGTGGAAGGTGTCCATCATGAATTAGAATGAAAGAAAAATCCCCTTCTATGAAATGGCAGTGAAATTATTCATGCCCAAGTGCTTAATGATATTGCAATTTAGTTATAACTAATCCACTGGATATCACAACAAATAGAGAAATACAAATGAATATCATCTGCTGGTACTGAGATTGCAGTCAACTATGGAGTCAAATTGAAATTTATTTATATCTGATTGAGCGAGATTCGTGCAAAATAAACGCCATTACCTCGATTAATACTCATTAAGTAAGGCAAAAGTTTATTCAGGACAGTTATTTTGTTTAGAATTTAATTGTAAGTAAATTATAGGTATAGGTAATTATAGGTATTTTTAATATCGTTCTTACTTTACTTTTACTTTACTTTTAATGGCACAACAGCCCATTGAGGGCCTAGGCCGAGCTTTTTCGCATCCACTCATGTTGTGCGTTTTATACTTGTACATGAATGGAAGGGACCTACAGTTTAATGCCTAATCCGAACGGCGAAGTGAAAAGCTTTTCATTGCAATTTTTACTCTTGTAGGTTTGCCATTGCCTGCCAAGAGGTGGTGCCGTGTAGAAAAATTATTTTTTTTCTACTTTTTGATTTTGCCTGTGCCGAGATTCGAACCCCGGACATTCTGCGTAGCAGCCCAACACACTACCACTACGCCACAGCGACCAATATCGTTCTTACTACAAACCAGAATTTTTCAAGAAATAAAGGGTGACTTTTTGATACATAGTTTTTGACGTTAATATTTTCGGACAGTTCACGCATGATTTTTGACATGTGTCAAAGTAAAAAATGCTCCGATCGGTTTGCAAATTCATCATGAATAGACTTACGCCTGAACAACGTTTGCAAATTATTGAAATTTATTATCAAAATTCGATCCGTTTTTTATGGCAAAATTGTCTTCAGTGACGAGGCTCCTTTTTGGCTCAATGGATACGTGAATAAGCAGAACTGCCGTATTTGGAGTAAAGATCAGCCAGAGGCAATTCAGCAGCTACCAATGCATCGCACTATTTGGTGCGATTTATGGGCGGCGGCTTCATTGGGCTGTACTTCTTCAAAGACGATGAAGGCTGCAACGTTAAGGTCAATGGAGAAAGATACCGTTCGATGATAACCCACTTCTTTTTGCCAAAAATGCAAGAATTGGACTTGACCGACATGTGGTTCCAACAGGACGGTGCCACATGCCATACTGCACGCGAAACCATGCATCAATTGAGAGGCGAATTTGGTGAGCAGTTAATCTCACGTTTTGGTGTAGTCAATTGGTCACCAAGATCGTTTGATTTGACCCCGTTAGACTATATTTTGTGGGGCTAAGAGACTTATCTCTTGTCTATAGGGACAAGCGAAACACGATTGCTACTTTGGAAGCCAACATTGAATGCGTCATTGAGTGAGATTCCGGCCGAAATTTGTGAAAAAGTGTGCCAAAATTGGAGCATCAGAATGTATCACTTAAAGCATAGTCGCGGGCAACAATTAAGTGAAATTATCTTTAAAAAGTAAATGGCAGGAATTGATTTATCGATAAAAATTTCATTCATTTTTGTAAAATTTCTGTGTTTTTTTTTTTTGATTTTCAAAAACCAAGTTCTTAAAAAATCACTCTTTACATTAATAATTTAAATTAATAATTAAGACTGCACAACAAGAATAAAATCGATCAACTAATTTATATGGATGTGGGTCCCCTGAAGACGAATCTTCTGGTTATTTTCCCCCCAACATACCTAATTTTTAGATTTTAACCCCTGAAGGGCAAATAAAGTTACTATTAGATGTAATGATGCCTTTGATGTCTGAGATAAAGTTCTTAAGGAGACTCCACAAAATATTTTTTGTACTGGTGGTATCCCCACTTTCTAATCCTTTTTCCCCCTTCCTCTTTCAGGGATGTTTTTGTAAAAGTCTTTTTGTGAATGCCATCAAATTTCGGAAACCACTCGGAAAAGTATCTATATGACTTTGGAGAAAGGAACAAACATAAACAATGGTACAATGTTATCAGTTCACATAACTACCTAAAGTATTCGCGTGTTACTGTTCAACTTAAGATTTTTAGCGTTTAACCTTTGCCTTCGTCATGAAACATTTTGAAGTTAAGATAAAAATAATGTTAAACAGATATTCCATTCAATTGCTTAAGCTTCGGTAAGCAATGACCAAACTCTCCAAATACCAAATGACATGAAAATTAAAACTACTTTACAATGAACATAAACTTACATACGAGGTATGATCAAAAAATAACCGTTATTTTCAATTTTTCAAAAAGTATTTATTTATTCATCAACAACTATCTTGTCCCCTTCAAAGTAATCCTCCTCAGATATAATACACTTATGCCAGCGTTTTTTCCAATCCTCGAAACACTTCTGAAACGCGCTTTTTGGTATCGCCAACAGCTCCTGTTTCGATTTTTCTGTTACTATATCTCCTCAATCGTAGCAAAACGCTTTCCTTTCATCGGTGTCTTCAGTTTTGGGAAGAGGAAAAAGTCAGCGGGGGCCAAGTCCGGTGAATACGGTGGTTGAGGCATGATAACGGTTTTGTTTTTGGCCAAAAACTTACGCACAAGCGACGTTGTTTTTGCTCAAAATTTAGCAATTTTGGAACAATCTTCGCTGCCGCACGTTTCATGCCTAAAACATCCGTAAAAATTGCTTGGCATGAGCCGAACGATATGCCAAAATCATCAGCAACCTCTCTGATAGTGATTCGAAGATTATCCAAAATCATTTTCTTCACTGCGTCATGTTTTCATCGGTTGTTGACGTGCTCGGGCGACCAGGACGAGCATCGTCATTGACATCTTCTCGGCCTTCCTTAAACCGGTTATACAACAATTGAACTTGTGTTCTGCTCATAGTAGACTCGCGAAAGGCCAACTCGCCACAGTCAACATTTCAAATGTCCTTGCGCATTTAATTTCATTTTTTACACAAAACTAAATACAGTTTCTTTAATCCATTTTTTCGTATAGTAAAAAATCGAAGAGCACACCAAAACACGACTAACCTTTTTATCTGTCAAAAACAAACTGACAACCCAAAATGGTTGGTATTGCCAACATATATAACAGACATGTGGACCAACATAACAGAAAAAAAAATGCGAAAATCGAACATACGTACCTTACGAAATTTGAAAATAACGGTTATTTTTTGACACACCTCACACCTCGTATATGTTCTTACATAGATTATAAATAAACTCCAAAAAGGAAACAAGAATAGAGCCTTGGTAAAAACAAAAAAAATAGTTCAATGTACAACAATTCGAGCATTGTAACCTAAAAGCTCATAGCAGCGTAACTGAAACTTTATAGTTAAAAATCAATACGATTACTATGAATTTAACAGTTCTGTTGAGGTAAAATATTCATACTACAAATAAAAATCATAACTAGTAATACTTATATTGATAATGATTACACTTTTAAATTAAGTAAATATGTACATAAATCGAAGTGGAATATTCTATAGTAAAGTAGGTCTGTTTGCTGCCAACTTGTTGTTGTTATTGTTGTTGTTGTTGTTGCTGTTGTCTAAATAATATAAATTATCTACTGCATAACAATGAATTGTTCAGACCTTAAAAGTAGCAGCAAAACGCAACTTTCAATAAACAAAATGAAAGAAAAAGCTGGAAAATGTTAGTATGTAAAACAAAAACCGATCGAATTTGAATATTCAAATTATATACAATACTATGTACATGTGTATGTTTATTTAATTGTAGGCACGTTGTTCAGAGCTGGGTGTGAATCATTACGAATTAAATTAAGGTTAATTTCAAATTACAAGGAATTGTTATTTGTAATCGATTACTTTGGAACTATGTTAAAGGAATTGATTATTTTTTGAAATTGTATGTAAATTGTTCAATTCCATTTCCATTTATGGAATTGAAATTGTAATGTTTTTCCTCAAATTTCTTGTTTCTTCAAAATAATTGAAAAAGTAATTGAGAAATAAAAAGTCCGGTTTTATAAATATCAACAAACAAAGCTAACACAAAGCTAAAACAAAGCCTGTTTAAATTCATTAGATAAACTCTAACAAGATGAACTTGTCAAATTCGGAAATAATTTACTAAATTTAAAAAAAAACATGAAACGAAACCGCATTTATTTTAGGAACGCCCTACAGAAGTTTATTTCTTCAAAACGTTTGCGTTTTGGGTTTGCAGGTTAGGTTTAGTAATATTGTAAAAACCAGAGTCTATCGCAGCCATTACAGGCGTGACCGAAGGAATTTTTGACCCAGGTGTGCTAGCTTCATTTTGATCGTTTGCATTTCCAATGCATGCAACGCCATCTGCAAAATCACCATCTCCATCAAAATATTCAGACTGAAAGCATGCGCATTTATTGGCTACATCATTATAATCTTACCATCATCATTATTATCATCATTATAATAGTCATCATCGTCATCAACAAAAAATTAAAATTGTATAATCTCAACAGGTGGAAAATTTGCCACTTGCCGGTCGGAGAACTCGCGAATGTCATAAGATTGACTAGAAGCTTGGAAAATCTATGCTAGTTTAATATCTAGTCTATGGTTTAATATGCTATTGCGAGTTGTTTTCTTTACACGGAGGTAAGATTTTCAGGCAAATTTTCAAGTAAATCTTCTGCCCTTCTCTTTCGTTGAGAAGCTGGAAATTCGGTCGCCTCAATAGCTGCCTGGTGCTGTATAATCTGAGGACATTCTTCGGGACTCAATGACATGAGTGTTGATGCAATTATTGGCTCTAATGAACTCATTTGCCCTTCATGATGTCTTTCCTCATTAGGCTTTACAAGTTGTTTTACAATGGAATTCGAATTCTGTTGTGCCTCAAGTTGCTTGCGAAGTCTACAGTCTAACGATCTCTAGGTGGTGGTTTTTGGATTCTGTTTTTCACGATAGCAGAATCCGAATTTTGTTGGGCCTCCATTTTTCGACGAAGTCTACATTCTTGCTGTCTCTCAGTCGCAGGTTTTGCTGGCGATTTTATCGTAACACAATCGCCATTTGTTTGTGACTCACGCTTTTTTTTCCAATCTATACTCGCTAATTCTTTCAGCTCCAGAAATTTCTAACGATTTTTGTTTGAAATGTCAAATTTTAATAGAAACTAATGGGCACCGCCCTCTATCAATCGAGTATGAATCAGTGTCATCTATCAATCGATAAAGAAACAAAGGACTCCTTTATCGATTGATAGAGGGCGCATAGTGGATGCATGTGGGCTGCCATTTCATAATAGATAATAGAGGGCGCTGTCCTTCATTTCCGTGACAATTTCCGCAGTGCCACGATCATATTTTAACCCCTATTAAATATAAAAATGGTCCACTCATTGTCAGAGGAATTGAAAATTTCAATTACAATTCGTTGTCATGAAAATTACAATTTCAATTACTTTATCGAATTGGAAAAGTAATCAAATTTCAATTATGTCCTAAGTAATACTTATAATTGCATTTACCGAGCTCTTTTTTCTTTATTTCCTGTAAAGAACTAAGCTTTTCAAATAACTACTCAAGGTTTTCAAAATTATGAATAAGCCTGTGCCTAGCTTTGTTCAATCAGAGAATAAAATGGAGAATAAAAATTCACAAATTTTAATTCATATTATCGGCAGAGGTGAGTGATGCTGAGACAACTGCTCATAAAATCGTAAGCCCAAATACCACACATAGCAACGTCAAAAGTACTCCGGCACTTTCTCAGATAAATGAATGTAATGGAACACTTCCAGATTTATTCTAGAGAAAAATGCGAAAATGTGTGACATGCCGTTGCACCTTTGACGTTGCTGCACGTCACACACAACAAATGCACTATTGCTAGGCATTTAAATACCCAAATTCACTTTTGATGGGTTAAACCATGACAAAGAAACCGAACTAAAACAAGTCCAACTCAAATCAACATTCAAGCATAGAGAAATAAACATTGATAAAACCCCCTTCACTTTTATCGGTTTGAAATCCGAAATCAAATATTTATCAGCGGACAACAAAGAAAATTATAAAATATATATATAGTATATAATTGTAATATCTTTACTCGTAAATTTTATTCTTTAAGTACCACAAATCAAATTCAAAACTAACTAAATCATTTGACATACAACATGAGAACATGAGATGCGACTCAGCAAAGCAGGAGCGTTGCTAGCAAACGACAAAAAAATTTAAATTAATTTTGACATGCCTCAATTTAGAACAAAGGCGTGAATACATACCGCAATGATCCCATTTTGTGCAAAGTATTAGGTATTTAATAAAAAAAAAGAAACAAAACAAAGCAAAACACATACACACAAACATAAAATAAAACAACAAACACGTACATATGTAAGTAAGTATGGAATAGAAAAAGTGGCCAAACACAAAAGTTTATAAATGCCCAGTTTTAATTTCGTGTCACTGATAACATTGATCGATTGAAAATAAATACCAAAAATGGAATTTGGAATTTATTTTGGCAGCTTTTCAAAAACAAACAGACGATTGAGTCTGTGCAACTAACTTGTTAACGCAAAATACTCATAAATGAAATAATTGAGTCTAGTTGAACAGAGATAGACAGACTGAAAGATAGCTACCAACCAGTGTACCCTTCTGCCTTTGTGTTGTTGTTGGTTCTGTTGTATCCGCTTAACTAAGAGCTTTCTAATATTAAATACAATTATGACGTCGTTTAAGGTCACTAATATAGCTTTATTTTCTATAAGTTGTGAAATTGAAACGAGATTTTTGCTAACTGAAAAAAAAAAGCAATAAAATAAACCTGAGATAAGTTTATAAAATGAGAAAGAGATAACGACAACATCGCAGCACACGGAGACACATAATAAGTGGCGCTTATTTGTTAGTATGCCTCCCAGCGGAAATAAAGACTTTAAGGTGATTAAAAAAACAGCTGACTTCCTCTGTACACTACACTACTTACGAAGAAGCTAAAGAGGCAGGCAAAGTCAAATTGTTGGAAGTTAATTGACTACGATAGAAAGTAAAATCCTGCTAATCGAAAATGAGTAAGTGTATAAAACTTATTTTTCATCCGAATATGAAATTCCCAAAGAAGTCTTCACATGTGATGTGCTCGGAACACTACTTCTGTATACCGAAAACATACTTTACTTACTTTTAATGGCGCAACAGCCCATGGAGGGCCTAGGCCGAGCTTTCGTTTTTCGCATCCACTCATGTTGTGCGTGTTATATTTGTAAATGAATGACATACACTTTAATGCCGAATCCGAACGGCGAAGTGAAAAGCTTTTCATAGCAATTTTTACTCTTGTAGGTTTGCCATTGCCTGCCAAGAGGTGGTGCCGTGTAGAAAAATTATTTTGTTTACTTTTTGATTTTGCCCGTGCCGAGATTCGAACCCCGGACTCTCGGCGCAGCAGTCCAACGCACTACCACTACGCCACAGCGACCGAAAACTTTAAACGCTTTTTATTTGCAAAAAGTAAATTTTTGTGCACCGTGGAATGAAACTCAAAAAGTAATCGGTCGAAAATATAATATTTTTATCAAAAAAGTATCGGTAAAAAATAAAATAAAATAATAAAAAGTATCCATAAAAAATATATTTTAAAAAGATCTAATAGAAGATCCCTCTAGCTGAGACTAATAATAAGTAATTAACAAGTTTCTGAAAATAAAAATACAGTTGAAATTAGATTTTTCGTATCACGCAAAATCGGAAATCCCAGTTAATCGAATTACACATTTTTATTGTCTTTTATTGCCATTATATAATATAGCATGTAATTACTTAGTAGGGACATAAATACTGTTACACTGTTATACTGTGATATTATAAAATTAAAAATAATTAGTTTATTTTTTGGGGCAAATTTTTTAAAATAATTTTATTGAGATATATTGTATACACAATGCAATTACTTATTCGAAATACCCGCCTTTGGCCTTCACGCACGCCTTAAGTCGCACTGATCAACCATCAATAGCTGCACGTACCTCGTGCATTGGAAAAGTGCTAACAGCACGAATGAAAGCAGTCTTCAGAGAATCAATGTTGGGGTATCTTTTATGGCAAACCCTGTCCTCTAAAACTGTCCACAATTTGTGACCAAATGTTTTGAAGCCAGGTCTGGGTCGTCTTAGCCTTATGGGCTGGCGCAGAATCCTGCTGCAAAGTACATGGCTTGTTTTGGAACAGGGAATGGTTAAATGGCTTCACAACAGCTTCCAAAACGGTTTCTTGGTAAACTTTGGCGGAAGTTTTGACACCTTGTTCGCAGAAATGAAAGTCAGTGACCCCATGTTAAGAGACACCCCACCAAACCATGACTGAAGCTGGGGGATGACCTTTTTCGACCCGTGGCATCAGTTCAGATGTTTCCTTAGATCATTTTTGCTTGTTAAATTTTTCCTGCACTGTAAAAATTGTTTCATCCGTAAACAAGATTTTTCTGAGCAAGTTATCAGCGTGCTTCACCAAAAGACGTTTGGATTTGTTTACCCACCCCATTTTTTCCAAAGCTGCAGTCAACAAATGTCCGGTGCGACGTTTGAAGGTACTAAGTCCCAAGTCTTTTTTAATAATTCGACTCATGGACTTTTGCGTGATATTCATCTCACGGGCCATGATTTTCTGTGCGAGCGTGCTAACTGTACGTGAACGGTCCGACCGGTTGCGGTCTTTGATATTTCCAGTCTCCTCAAACAGTTTTATGCACCGCTAGACGAACATGCGACTAATCCCGAGTGGTCGGAGGGTTTTGAAAATATCGCCTTTTTTCAGCGAACCGATTCTCATTATCTGAGCAGTCCATGGTGAAAACTGACACAATTTTGAATTCCCGTTACAGACTAACGCTATAGAGGTTAGCTTTCATAAACCATGTGGTAATATAACAGGGTATGTTCAATTCTACTATTGGAATGGGTGTTTTCAATATTGTAACAGTATTTATGTCCCTACTAAGTATATTATTTTAGACCAGCAGACTTTTACGGATAACAGATTCGATCACTATTAATAGAAGCTAATCAAAAATCTCAATAAATATTAAATTTTTTATCATCACGGTTAGTAAAAATGCGAAAAGACAGTCAAAAGTTTTTAATATCCCGGTTAATAGAGTCACGGATAAACAGCATTAAGGAACATGAAATTGCACAAATTTATTCTGATATCCTAAATTTGGTATCAAATATCGAAAAACACAAATTTTAATATTTTTTAATTAATTCCAAAATACCAGAAAACCACCGTGACTTGTCAGAGGAAAAGTCACATTTTTAACGCTTCTCCTTTTTTTTCTTTACATAATGCCACAATAACAGATGGAGTGCCTAGGCAGAGCTTTTCATCCATCCACTATAATGTATACGAACAGAAGGCAGCAACAGTTCTATGACGAGCACGAGTGCAAAGCTTATATTAGGTAAATTTGACTCTTGGAAGTTTGTCATTGCATGCCAAGGAGATAATCCAGTTAAGAAATATATTTTTTCTAAACTTAAACCCGGTACCCTGCGTAAAAGTCCAGGAAACTTTGAACGACTACGTCACGCCGATATTTAGCGAAAAAACTAAGTTTTTAAGTTCGCAAAATTCTGACTTTTAGTTTTGACTCAGCAATTCCATTTCAATATCAGTATCCTTCGAACTTAGAGTCTAATTTATTTCTTTCCAGTTGCAGTTGCTAAAAAAAAGAAGCCGAATTTTGTCCAGCAAAATGTGCCTTAAAATAAATTAAATATCTTGGAAACTATAAATATTCCACGCTAGCGTATCTCAAAATATTTAATATAAAATATTAGGTTAGTACATGTGGTCGTTGTGGCGTTGTTGGTTGTGTGTTTGTGTGTGTCCGGGGTTCAAACCTCGGCACAAGCGAAATCAAAAAATAAAAAATAAATAATTTTTCAATTTCAACAATAACAAAAACTCTATGACGAATAAACAATAAGGCTAGAAAAATGTAAGAAAAATAATTTATAACACTTATTAAAAACATTGTTGGCAAATATAAACGACATAACATTAATAAATGTAAGATTCATGGTTATCGCTCGTACCCGTAAATAATAATAACAAAAAGTAAACAAACTGCGCTTGCGCAAATTGAATGTCAATCAACATGAACATGAACAACAGCATGAAATGCTTTCAGAATATAAATTCAAGAATTTATAAATGTTGGGAGAAGGTGGATATTAAAAAAAAAATAATAATCATAATATTATCAACATATAAAACAATAAAAAGTCTGAGGCATTTATTTAGGTTTCAATAGATATAGAAACTACTGTGGGCAAAAAGTAGTAAGACTTTTTAATTTAAATTTCGCGCGGAAACCCATTCATCAAAATATTATTTGTTTAAGGTTGGTATGACTGTCGGTGACATCGGTGCCAAATGTCACATCAAAATAATCATTAGTGTTTAGTATACGCTTGTCTTTCAGAAGTACAAAAAGTGCATTCGGCGATTTTCACAATGAGTGAAATTATTCAACAAAGAAGTTCCATTAAATTTTGTGTGCGGAATCAAATTTCTGGTGCCGAAACGTTCAGAATGTTGCAAAAGGCCTTCGGTGATAATTGTATGTCGCGAGCAAGTGTTTTTGATTGGTACAAAATTGTTCAAAGATGGTCGAGAACGCGTTGACGACGAACCACGTCCAGGACGCCCATCAACATCAGCTGATGATCAACACGTCAATAAAATCAAGGAATTGGTGCTCGAGAATCGACGATTAACAGTCAGATGCCAGAGACCTTACTGGCATCGTTGGAATATCGGAAGGATCAGTGAAAACCATTTTAAAACATCATTTGGGCCTAAGAAGAGTGAATGCAAAATCACTGCATTGGTTTTACGAGACCATTTTGCCAAAAATTCGACTGATATCGTTCCGCAACTACCCTACCACCCTATTCGCCTGACTTAGCACCATGTGACGTTTGGCTATTTTCTAAACTCAAAAAACCGCTTCGTGGACACCGTTTTGAGTCAATTGAAGACATTAAACATGAATCGCTAAGCGCATTGAAGGCTATTCCGGAAATTGACTTTAACAACTGTTTCGAGAATTGGAAAAAACGTTGGCACAAGTGTATTGGGGCCGGGGGCGATTACTTTGAAGGGGACGAAATAGATTTGGAAGAATGAATAAAAAAAATTTGAAATTATGAACAAAGTCTTACTAACTTTGGCCCACAGTAGTATGTTTACTAGAAGATATATATGTGCATTTTTTTATTTCTGTTGACACGTGACGATGATTTTAAAATTAACTCTTGATAATTACATATAGCTAGCTTAGAGTGAATAGGAGCTGACTCCACTTTTTCAAATTTTACAGGAGAAAGAAAATGTCTCAAAGGTATCTTCTTTTTTTTTATTAAATGAAATACAAAATATCTACGAATAATGAAGCAGAAAAAAGAAGATCGCATTCAATGCAAGCGAGTGCATAATTTAATTAAAATAAACAATTTGTTCTGTGTTATGCCCCTTAGGGCACAGTTTGAACTTCTTTTTACAAATCAAGCACTTGTCTCACAACAAATAAAAACAAAACAAGTGCATTTTTCTTTCGAAACCGATGTATTTTAAATTTATCTTTCTTACTGCATCAAAGTCTAAGTTTTCATAAAAAGTGGACTTATCGCCCTTTCACTCTAAGATAGCGATATGTGTATCTTGCCTTCTCCGTAAGAAATTCAGCAGCATTATTTTAGATATGCATACATAGCTCAAGACGACTAAGTAGATAAAAAGATAAGAATACGGCATTTTAATAATTACCATAGTTTATTTAGGTAGCAAAACCTACACGCGTTTTATTATCGCAACACAATCAATTAGCAAGAAAACAGAATTAAGATCGCATAATAGGTAAAACATATAAAATTAACATTAGGTATTAAAATCTAAATTTTTATACCCTACACACTCAGTGGAGGTAAATTAGATTGGATCGATTTACGGCCGACAATAAGGCGTCATATAGTCCGTCCGTCTGTACGTGAACGCGATACCTAGAGTAAAAACTAAGCAATCTAAAACAAACGTGGAACAGATGTTTCGTATATTTCAGAGTCAGTTCTGAAATAGAGCTAGTGTGCGTGGAATCTCACATGACAGTCAAATTAAATAAAAATTATATTGAAAGAATGTTGACAAATTAAACCAAATTCTGTACACATTATTGAAATATATTTTAGAATAGCCGCTGTTTAAATGGCCAACATTAGGCAATAGCCACGCCTACCTTCTATACAATTGAAGTAGATTTAATCCTCACAGGGATTTTGTTGTAATAAGTATGAGAACAATGGTTTAAAAATTCTCTAAAAATCGACTTTGTATCTATCGTATTTCGAATAAAATAATTCGATTTTGGAATGCAAAAGTGAAGTAAAAAGTAAAGTCAATATTTTTTTGATTACAATAATTTTCAAATTCGTATTACGGCTTCCGGTACATGTTCCAAATAAATTGGTTATACTTAATTTAAAAGCAGACTAATAGAAAATATAAAACCTGAAGACTAAGCTCTACGTGACCATTTCATAAATAAGGGGTAAGTTCTTTTCCCCCGGACCCATAATTTCTCTCAACAGTCCTGGGAGTGTAGGGTGCATATAAGTATAAAGATCCGTTGCGCCCGAATTTATCATTCCAACTAGTTATCAATAGGTAGCATTATTAATGATAAGCATATTAATGCAAAATATTTTAGGACTTTATTGCACTTGAAACTTATTAGATGCTTCAAAATTGTTTATAGATAAGTAAGTACTACAAATTTACTACATTTAACTTCTCAAATCTAGTTACTGCAATCGCTAACTCTACATTACAGAGGTACATTTGAAAAACTGCTTCTTCACCAAATTGGAAAATAAAGATGGCTTGGCTTTATCCTTAAACCTTACCTCTTAAAAACACAGATATCACTTGGAACTTACATAAAATCCTCAATATCCACAAATTGTGTGAATTGGCATGGTTCCTGATTATTATAGGCATAACCATAGCAATAATCATAGGTCCATGGTTGATTTCCTTGGCACGGTGCTGATGGTGCAATGCCATTAGGAATCAAGGGATTGTTAGAATGCTTTTGTGCTGTAGATGGAACAGCTGTGACCACCCGTGCACATTCTTCTTGATAAACATTATTGATATTCTGAGAAAAACTTGATTGCACTTGTGGTTGTAGAGGCTGCTGGGGCAGTGGATGTGATGTGGCTGCAACTGGTGAATGTGGCGATGAATTGTAAGGAGTATAAAAGTTACAACGCGGACGTTGATCTTGTAAACAATGCTGAGCAACACCACCACCTGTTGCAGCAATTTGATAGGGATGATGACGTGTCGGCAAATTGTTGTTATTATTATTAATATTTTGTACGGACACATCACAGTCAACATAATTGTAATTTGTGTTATTGATTATTGCTTGATTTTGTGGATACAACTGATTATTAAAATTAACACAATGTTGCTCCCCATTTATTGGCGGTATATTGCGATAAATTTGCGGTGGCGATACACAATTTGGAATATTAATGTTGGTATATTGCGATTGTTGTTGCTTTTTATCACTACCACTATAGTAATAGCAATTTACATTATTATCGCTATCATCATAAAAACTACAATTGCTGTCGTCGTCTTGGGTGAAATTGGAAATCATCCAAGAATTGCCAGCGTTATACATTACTGATTTGTTATTATACTTTAAAATATTTTTCAACTGTTCTTAATTTTTCAAAATTCAATTGTTAAAAAATTTCAAAATTTGAAGTTATTTGTATTGTGCTTTTCTATCCGCCGTAGTTACACGACAAATAAAATCAGCATTCGTCGTTACTTATGGCGCGACGAATTTCAAATGAGCGAATGTAAAATTATTTGAAAATTAATAATAATAATAATAATAATTAAACTACCAAAGGAAACACAACAACAACAAAACACTAAATCCTCCAGCGAAACACGACAAAAAATTACTTAATGTGCAAACATTTATTGAAAAATATTCGAAAAAAAAATTAACAATAACAACTTCAGGCAAAATATTCATAGAGAAACTAAACAAAATTAAAAATATACAGAGTCTCAAGTTGGACAGAACGAAACCAACAATGCAAGAGGTAGGTAAAGGAATTGTTATCACTTAAGTTATAGTAGATAAGATAGTACATCATTGTGCAAAATAGAACGAGGGAAAACAAGTGAAGTACAGTAGTTTTAACAAGAAAGCAATCGGCTTAAGTCACTGAAAAAATGAAGGTATCTTAAAAACAAGTCCACAGCATCTTGAAATGATTAATTATTCATTGCGCAAATACTTATATTAATATGGCGTCCAGTCGCCACCATGCTTTGTAATTTCATTACATCGGAAATGCATGCTATCGACTAGTTATTTCAGCTTATGACCGTGTTAAACTTCGCCAAATTACCCTAAGAAGCCGTTTCAAATGATTTATTGAATGTATCTTTTTCCCACATAGTTTTAACTTCATAAGAGCCCAAACATTTTCGATCGGATTCGCATCTGGCGACTGTGAGGGCCAATCCAATGAAGTTATGTCGTTTTCCTCTTTCCAACTGCTACACAAGCAATCTCCCAAACCACATATCCGTTGATGGCAGAAGTCCACGACGGTATATCGTGGTCAAGAAGTTGGCATCCAAATTCCCCGTGAACATGATTAATTTGCCAAATACTTGTTTTGTGAAGCATCCCCAAACATGAACCTTTCCTGGATGTTTCACTGATCGCTGGAGCATCTTACTGTCTTTAGTGGACCAGGCACGCTTAATAGTGTTTGTCATCCAAAAGGAGGATTCATCTGTGAACACCACTTGGCTCCAACCGTCATCCACATGTTCAGTTGCACACTCTTCGCGTTTTTTATATGCTTTGCAGTTAGAAAGGGTTTTACCGGCGTTGCTCGAAATTGGATCTGAAACGCCCTCAAACGGTTTCTTATTGTATTCAGAGAGGCATTTACGCCCTTTCGAGCCAATTTTTGTTTAGCTGCTTTCGAGGATATGGCTGGATTAGCTTCGAAAATCCTCTTTATAACCAAGTCCTCCTGTTTCGAGGTAGCTCTGCAAATGCCGCGATTTGGCAAGTCGTCCACATTTTTGTGCACCAAAAAGTGTTGGTTCCAATGCTGGACAAACGCCTTCGACTTTTTAAATACTTCGAAGCACTCAAGTGGGACATGTTGGGACTTTTTGGCTGGGAACAAAGAAAGACTGCTTCAAAACGTTTCGCGTATACGAAACTCATTTCTTAAATATGCTCTTGAAATGAAAGCGTATAATGTTTCTACAATTACTTTACTTACTTACTTTTAATGGCACAACAGCTGTCCGTATATCGTAGTTTGTAGGCACAATATTCATCATTTGTACGAGCGAAAAAAAATGTTGTTGTATGAAACTTGATTTATTATGAACTGAATATTGATGACAGAGCTAAATGCGAAGAAATGACGCCACTGATTTGGTTTGACAGAGCGTATAGTTTTACCTAGTGACACAGAGATGTCATTTCCGGTTTCATACTTGTACACCTGGTAAGTTTTACTTACTTTACTTTTAATGGCACAACAGCCCATGGAGGGCCTAGGCCGAGCTTTTCGCATCAACTCATGTTGTGCGTGTTATGTTTGTACATGAATGGAAACGGCGAAGTGAAAAGCTTTTCATAGCAATTTTTACTCTTGTAGGTTTGCCATTGCCTGACAAGAGGTGGTGCCGTGTAGAAAAATTATTTTCTCTACTTTTTTTGATTTTGCCTGTGCCGAGATTCGAACCCCGGACACTCTGCGTAGTAGTCCAATGCCACAGCGACCACCTGGTAAGTTTTACATGGTAGAAAATTCACTTAATATTAGAAAAATTTTATAGACTTTTCTTTTATACCAGGACTAGAATTTTAGTCCATTTGACAGTTTTCAAGTGTTTTTGTTTTAACTAATTTTTGTGAGTAAACTTTATAAAATTTAATAAGTAATTTATTTTATAAAAAAAAATATTAAGTAAATAAAATTTATGTACTTTTGTTTTTTAAAGTAATTAACTTTCAATTACTTGAAAATAAATGCACAGGTGGACAAATTGACATTCTCGTAGGAAACAGCAAGGTTAATTAATAAAAGTGCCCACATAGTTGTGGTAAATAAAATTAATTTTAAACTACTTTCAAATTAGTTGATTTTCCTATAGGGTACTTACTTATTTCTGCATGTCACTGTATGTATTATACATACTATGTAACTTACATATAAAAATGTACATAGGTACATATGTTCATAAATCAGAATGCGTGTAGAAATTGGTGTATCTACTCGTGACTATATGTACGAGTACATATTTACATAAATGATAACGTAAGATAGTAAATAAACATTATCGTTATTAATTTTTTATTAGATTATTTTAAATAAAGTATAGAATAGTCATTGTCTGTGGCATTTAATAAATGTTCCAATTTTTTGCAGTATACTTCTAGGAGAAAAGATGTAAGGGAATAACAATTATGCTTCAATGTGCAATGGAAACATGCTCATTTTTCTTTTTACAATCTACATAAATGATATTACAAAAATTAAATCCAATTACATTCTTGAACGTTAGATAATAATTCCGAAAGAACTACCGGGACTAGGAATTGAATCTTAACGTGAATGACAGAGAAATCAAAACGTTTTGATCGTATTCAAATTATGTATAAAGTTATTTATTTCAAAAAATCCCGAAAGCAAAGATCGAGCGCGGCCGCACTTTATATACCCTACAGACCAGCTGGAACAAAACACCTTTTCGTATTCAATGATGAGTTAAATTTTTGGGATTTCTGCGGAAGTAGACATGGTTATTGCTCAATGATGATCATTTTAGCATCAAATATTTCTGAAGTTACTTTAACTCTGTATACTAAAGTTGGTTCTATATGCTTCACGTGTCTTTGCCACAATGCTGCAAATTTTGGGAACACACTATTTCAACGATGTGTATTGAGTTGTGTGTGGTAGCCGTAGCTTAGTTGGCGGTGTGTTGACCTGCTACGCAGAGTGTCCGTAGTTCAAATCTCGGCACAGGCAAAATCAAAAAATAGACACAACAAATTTTCTACACCTCTTCGCAAGCAATGGCAAACCTACAAGAGTAAAAATTGCTTCTCTTGTATGGGATATACCACGCCCCCTTAACTAATTTTTCCCATATCAGAACTTAATATCTACCTGACAATAATAAATGTATGTATGTTCCAATTTTTTTTTTGGATTTCTTAAGTTTAACTTAAGTTATCGAGTATGGGCAAGGCTAAATCAACTCCGAAATGTACGCTGATTATTTATATATATACAGGGTGGACCATTTATTATTTGTAATTTGATTTTGGTATAAATAAGACCCGAATAATTTTGTTCAATGTGGTTTTTATTATTCGAAAGTCCAATCCTTTCGGTTAATTTTGAAACACTATTGCATTCAAGTGACTTCCTCGCTTAGCCTTGCAGTAGCACAAATGATTAAGTCAATTTTTCAGTACATTTTCGGCTGTATGGAGCTGTACTTGACGGATGAGCCTCAATCGTTACTGAATGGTTAGGGTAAAACTTATCTTTAACGGCTCCCCGTTAAATAGTCCAGTGGAGTAAAATCACAATTGCGTGGTGGCCAATGCACATCACCAAAACTCCCCACGCAAACGATCGATTTGTTGTACGGCTTGTGTGACACAGAGCGCCAATCTGTTTGAACCAAATGTTGTCAAAGCCCATATCTACTAAAATAGGCCACAAATAATCAGTTATCACTGTGACGCATCTTCCTTCTTCTGAGCAACAGCAGCAATTTTGTCGGTTGTGCGCACGAGAGCGTATTGTTTAATCCAATAACACACACGTTTCACAAAATGTTCCACAAATTGTGTAGACCCGAATTTTTAACAAAGGAAATTTATTTTACTCTTTCCATGAAAGATTCACAATTTTCTAAGTAAATTCTTAGTACTTCCCACCGTTGTTCAAGCGCTTATCAATCCATTTCGTTCACCGCAAATATAAAACAAATTTTCTGTCAAAATACGAATGACATATGGTAAGAGTTGCTACACTCTAAATAACCACTAATTCAAATTCTAAATGTTAAATGGACCACCCTTTACATTTACAAAATAAACTATTATTGTTATTGATTATTACTTATTGATAAAGTCGAAGGTAAATAAATATCACGTACAGCTGCGGACATTAGTGTGAGAACGACATAGTTTACATTGCTGTTTTTAAGTTTTTTCGTTGAATGTTAAATAATTGTATCTTTTTCATTGCGAATTTTGAGAACAAAGCGTAGCACAGTTTGAAAATTTTCGGGTGTAAGTACATGTTTTCAGTGAGTAATTATAAAAAGCATTCATCTGAAATTTTAGCCAGACACAATCTAAGGTCTAAAAACATAATAAAATTTGTAAATATATGTTTCTGATAAGTACAAACATATATTCAGTATACAGGCTATTTTACACTCAAAGGATAATACTTGTCTCTTCAAGAAAATGGCAGGAAGTAAAAATTGCACTCCTGTGGAAGACTAATCTAGCATATAGTCAAATTGGTGCACGCCTAAATTGTGCCAAAACCATGGTACATAATGGTGTGAATCATTACAAAAAGTTTCAACACTACCAAAATGTTTTAAAATCCGGTGCTCCTCGGAAAACTTCACCTTCATTGGACACAGTAATTGAAATAACTGAGGAACATTGTGTAGAACTGTCATCCAGAACAGTTCGGCGGCGATTAGCTGAAGTGGGCTTGCATGGAGGAGTCTCCCGAAAGAAGCCACTGGCAACAGTTAAACAAAGACAGTGCCGTATCGAGTTTTGTCGTTCCCATTCCACGTGGGCAAGCGAACAATGGTGTTAAACATTGTGGAGCGATGAAACTAAGATAAACCGAATGGGTCAAGATGGAAAAAGGAACGACGAATATAGTCCAGTAGGTGCTGCCTTTGTTCCGAAATATACTACACCAGTAATAAATCATGGTGCAGATTCAATTAACATCTGTGGCTGCTTCTCATGGAATGGGAATGGTCCAATTTGTTGATTAGAAAGTATTTTTAGTAAAGAAAATTACATTGAAATATTGAACAATGTGAAGCTGCCATGGGCGGAAGAAAATTTGCCCGTAATTATAACAACCCCAAGCATACAGTGCATCTCACCAAGCAGTAAAGTACCGTTTGAGATTGGCCATCGTCCGGATCTTAACCAAATAGAACATCTATTCGGGGATGTCAAAAAAGCGATTGGGAATAAAAATATACCTAATTTGAATAGTTTAACAGTGAAATAGAAACCGCATGGTCTACTATACCAGTCGAACATTGTCGTCCATTGATAAACTCGATGCCACTTGATGTAATTAAGTTCTAATGCAAAAAGGATACCCAACACGATATTGATGCATTTTTAGTGAGTTTGCAGTAAATTCTCTTCAAGAAATCGCTCCTTTCCTACACTTATGCCAATTTTAATATTTTTTTAGTTTTTTAATGTTGTATTTATATTAAACTATAATTTTTATTTCATTTTATAACAAATCATTTGAATGATTTTTGTTTGTTTAAATAAATAAATTAGATTGAATATATTTAATTGTTTCCAAACACTACATCATCGTTCTCACACTAATGTCCACAGCTGTACGTATTTATTTTTATTATTTAAGCTTAGAACTGTTGTTATAAAGTTAGAATACAAATATGGTCAAAACTTTTATTGAACATTAGCAACTTATTTCTATTTCCTTGAGAATTTTTTATATGAACAGAAAAATATGTTTATCTCAAATTAAGTAAACATAATAAGAGACTTAAGTTATAATAGTTACATGATAATAAGTATGTTCGTATCTCGGAAACAATGATGGAAGAACTGCAGATAACAGGCACAGTGTAACAGGTTTTTAAAAATCAAAACAAAAATCATTCGAACAACAAACGAATGGGCAGACGAAATTCTTAAATCGAAATCGAATCAATTTGATAAGTTATAAGTCGAGAACAATATAAAATAGCTCAGATGCTGTGAGAGTTTTTTTTTACTGTTTTACGCTTAAAAGACCGCACGAGCTTTTATTTGTTGATTTTAAATACGCTTGACTAATTGGAAACAAATAGAAGAGATTGAGAGTAAAAAACAAGTAACAAATATTTTTTCAATATATGTAAATGCTAATGATGATATGAGTATGTATGTGATTGTATGATCCACCACTTTTTCAAGGTAGTTAACTAAGTTAATAAAATGTGTCAATAAACAAACAATATCAAGAGCCAAATTGTTGAAGCAAGCGAAAATATTTTTAGTCATTAGCGGTTCACAGGAGGTATTATTCTCTTCTTGGGATTTTCAGGAATTTGTATTTTTCCAAAGCGCATCTATTTTTTAATATATGATTTTCCGAATAATCAAACGGCAGACGAAATACTTAAATCGAAATCGGGTCAATTTGATAAGTTATAAGTAGAGAACAATATAAAATAGCTCAGAGGCTGAGAGTTTTTTTTTACTGTTTTACGCTTAAAAGACCGCAGCACGAGCTTTTATTTGTTGATTTTAAATACGCCTGACTAATTGGAAATAAAAAGAAGATATAAAGAGCAAAAAACACGCAACAACAATTATTTCAATAAAAATGCTAATGTTGCAATGATTGTATGATCTGCCACTTTTTCAAGGTAGTTAATTAACTTAATAAATGTGTCAATAAACAAACAATATCAGGAGCCAAAGCAAGCGAAAATATGGTTAGTGATTAGCAGTTCACAGGCGGTATTATTCTCCCATTGGGATTTTCAGCATTTTGTATTTTTCCAAAGCGCACCTATATTTTAATATATGATTTCCCGAATATATAGAACATTTAGATTAGACAATTCAGATTAGAGAATTTATGATTTCAAACAAACACTTTCAGTACATTGTAGATGAGTATTTTAAGCTAAGTAAAGTCTACATAAGTTTTTTATGCTAAGAAAAGTTGATAGGGATTTCTGAACACGTATTTTTATTTCTATGATATTAAGTAAATCCACTTAGTAAGTAGCTAAATATGCCCGTTAGTAGGAGTTTTATAGAATGTCAAGAAAGAAAGTTTATTCTGTAGGCAGTAGAAAAAGATCTAGTAATGAAAAGTATATAAACAGTGCTGTGCAAATAATTTGCAACTGAGAACACAGAGCTAAATCATCGATTTTCGGTCACTAAAAAATATGCAAATAAAGAACTTAGTATAGTTTCAATTCATATACATACATATGTACATAGACGTTTATAAAACAAAATAAAAAGTACGTACTTACTTCACTAATGCAAAAACAAAACTTAACTTCAATGTAAAAATTTATTGTAGTTGGCTGTGCAAAACATTTTCAACTATTAAGTTAAATTAAGAATGAATAACAGAAAAATTAATATTTAATGGAATAACCAATGTTTTTTATAACAGCTGCGCATCTCCTTGGTATAGATGCGATTAGATTATTTATAAATGTATTTGGAATGTCCTTCCACTGTTTTTCAACTTCTGCAAAGAGCTCTTCCGGTTTCTTAAAACTGCTGTTACCTATTCGTCGTTTTACAATATCCCAGAGAATCTCGATCGGATTTGGGTCTGGGAACTGCGCCGGCCATTGAAGAGCTTTGATATTTGGACCTTTGATCCAATCTTTTACCACTTTCGACGTGTGTTTGGGATCGTTATCATGCTGGAACCTGCAAATAAGTGACATTTTCCAAGTTGCATATGGCAGCATATTATTCTCTAATATGCCTTAATAATCGTAAGACTTCATCATTCCTTCAATAAGGTGAATCGGACAGTTGTTTCCTTGTGCAGAGCCGCACAAATTAAATTTGAGCTCATCAGAAAATAGAACTGTTTTCCATTGGCAAGAAGTCCATTTTAAGAGATTTCGCGCAAAATTGAGATGAGCCAACCGATTTTTCGTTTAAAACAAATCGTTTTCCCACTTGTTTGTTACCTGCGGAGATTAGCTTCTACGTCTGATAGTAGAAGTGGCTACATTTAATTGAATGTGTTTTTATTTCTTTGGAAGATGCCTTCGGATAATTCTTTATGAATATTATTATTTCTCGATCCTCTCGGTCGCTTGTCTTGTGAGTTCTTCCACCTTTATTGAACATTTTCACTGTTAACAATGCGGGAAAAAGTTGATTTATGTATATGTAGAGTACATATTTTATCGAAATTTTTTTTGGTTCATTTTATTTTGGTAATCTACTACTTTATTTAGTAAAAAAATTATATTATTTCCACCCATTTTGTTTTTTACAAAATTGTCCAATACACTGTTATAACTCCCAAAAGTTTAGTCACTATAATACCAAATAATAAACTGGCCAAATCAAAATAAAATTACTAATCAATTACAAGAACAAATGCAAATGTAACAAAAAAAATGCATCTCCAGTTATAAAAATTTTAAATTCTTTCCTTTCTATCAAAAAAAAGTTAGCCAGTTACAAATATTTTGCACAGGCAACTACGATACATTTTTACGTTGAAGTAAAGTTTTGTTTTTGTATTAGTGAAGTATGTACCTTTTATTTTTGTTTTATAAACGTCTATATATGTATATGACTTGAAACGTCATACCAAATTCTTTATTTTTATCATTTTTAGTGACCGAAAATCGATGATTTCACCCTATGTGTTCTCAGTTGCAAATGATTTTCGCAGCACTGTACATACATAGTACAAATGCACTTTATTGCCGCGTCGGTGGTCTAGTGACAGCGTGCTCGACTATTATCTCAGGGGTGACGCGTTCACTTTCCAGCAGGAGCATGACCTTACGATTTTCTTAAAATAATCATTTTTATATTATATAAAAGATTTTTTCAATTATAACCAATAGCCCATATATGTATGTAACTAAGCTACTTATTCTTCCTTCAACCAACTCACTACAAAACACAAAAGCAGTAACGACATCCATTATGGATGCATAAACATGGACGTCTTGCAAAAACTGGAAGTCCATTTAATATCAGTCTTGACACAAACCGGATCCACAGCAGAGAATGATTAAAAGTTGATCCTGAGCACTAATAAGGAGTGAGATCGAAAAAATCGGATAATTTTGAAAGATCACTGCTTTGAAACTCTTCATCTGAATGAAAAAATTCAAACAGTATTGGAGAAATTCTGATGAAATACACATGTCTCACATGTTTTTTGACTTGTGAACTTTCAG
This sequence comes from Palloptera scutellata, assembly GCA_958295655.1. Classification (NCBI taxonomy): domain Eukaryota; kingdom Metazoa; phylum Arthropoda; class Insecta; order Diptera; family Pallopteridae; genus Palloptera; species Palloptera scutellata. The sequence continues at coordinate 40,167,257 of OY282450.1, read as the reverse complement.
TTGAATCATGGCATCGGAAGGGGAAAGACGCGATTTAGTTGTTGAATTATTTCGAGAAAATCCGCAATGGAGCCAGAAAACCATTGCAAATAAGGCGAAACACTGTCACGATGATTCTTAAAAAATTTAATATTGATTTAACAGTTGCTAGAAAATATGGTTCTGGAAGGAAATGCGGTTTCGTGTCTCCACAAAAAGGCGAAGAAAGTCGTTGCTCTCTTAGAGAAGAATCGAAAATTGGCGGAAAAAGCGAGTTGCAGTGAGTTTTTAGTTCGTAAAATTAAAAAAGATGTGGGCCTTAAAACATACAAAGTGCAGTCAGTACCCGACAGGAACGCTACTAAGAACTTGGTAGCCCAGAGCCGAACTAAAAAGTTGAAGACCGGTTCATTTCCAAAAATTCGATTGCTGTGTTATGGACGATGAAACATACGTGTTGTCTGAATTTTCTCAATTGCCTGGTCAAGAGTTTTACACCGCAAAGGAACGAGGAGGAGTTGAGGAAAGATTTAGGACAAAACAAAAGTCCAAGTTCCCGAAGAAGTTTCTGTGGTATGGCAAGCGATTTGTAGTTGTGGGCTAAGGAGTAAAAGTTTCGTAACAAGTGGCACTGTTAACGCCGAAATTTATATGAAGGAGTGCCTCCAGAAGAGATTGCTGCCCTTCATTAGAAAGCACAATGTATCTACTTTCTTTTGGCCTGATCAAGCCTCCTGCCACTACAGTAAAGTAACCCTTAAATGGTTCGAAGACCAAAACATCAAATTGGTACCAAAAATCGCCAACCCACCAAATTGCCCAGAACTTCGGCCTATCGAGAGATATTGGGCTCTAGTGAAAAGAACATTAAATGCAACAAACAAAAAAGCTAAATCCATGGAAGATTTTAGAATAAGTGGAATGCTGCCGCCAAGAGAGTCTCAGAAATGACACTAAAGGCGCTAATGACAGGCATACCGGAAAAGCTGTCCGAATTCTGTAAAAAAAAAACAACAAACAAATTAGTTTTATTGACTATTTTATCAGAAATTAAATTTTCTTTTCAAAACTGTTTACATTTTCTTATTTGCATAAGGGATTTCAACAATAACAGTTTAAAGTTATCCGATTTGTGATAGACCAATCACCGGCCCTGGAGATAAAAATTACAGATTAACAAAACCAATACCAGACACAGAGAAAGATAAGACAATATGTATATTGAACGAGTGTTTACTCTCTTTTTGTGGCCGAAATTTAAAGGAAACCAATAACAATACTTGCAAAAATGAGAGCGTACTGTTTTTGATTATATCTCTATTCAGCTCTTTCGACACGAACACACGTTAAAAGAGTTCATTTTGTTTGAAGCTCACTCATTTTTTGAAAAGAAAATGTAGTTTTTCATTTCAACATTAAATAATAACATCAAATATTTTACATTGGACAAATATTTTTTTGTAGTCGTATCTTAAATAAAAACTAGCAATTCATTTTATGCATTTTTAAGAGCACATTTATTTTTATCAGTAACAGTGAACTCCATGGGCTGTTGGTGCCATTAAAAGTAAGAAGGAGAAAATCTAAAAATCTGAATTCTAAAATTAAGAAAAATTTTTTGAAATTAAAATTTAATAAAAATAAAAAAAAAGCGTAAGTAATATCAAAAACATATGACTGCATTCAACTGCCTTCTCTCTCTCTCTCTCTCTTCTCTTCTACCCTCTCTCTTCTTAATCACACTTTGGTTTTCAGTGTTGTTTGCATACGGCGCGTTAAGTAGGTCGTTCAGTCGATCACTGTTGGCTACACAACATTGAGGCATACATATGTACATACAAATTAATATTTCGTATAAATATTATTGTTGCTTTCGCTTTATGGCTTTATGTGTGCGTGAGTTAGTAGATGAGTATGGATTATTAGAGTGGTTCGATTTTTTATGATCGTTGTTTATACACCTAAAAATGTTCGATAACAAAAACCCATTTTTAGCAAAAGATTTGCTGAGAAGAGAATTTGAAAGAAAGAAGAGCGGTTGTTTTCGGAAAAATAAAACCAACAACAAATGATATCAACAAAATTTTCATGTAAAAGTGGTCCAGTCTAATGGGTATCACTAGAATATTCTGCAATTAAATGAAAAATCAAGAAATTAAATAAGGGATACACATACACAATACAAAAATAAATACTCCACCTCCAACTTAACTTACTATATTAAATGCATTGAAGCATATGTATGTTAATATATTTATATAGGGTAATTTTTTTGGAGCCTGGTTTTTGAAAATTCAAAAAATTACAGAGATTTTACAAAAGCTACTGAAATTTTTATTTAGATCAATTCCTGCCATTTACTTTTTAAAGATAATTTCAATTAAATGTAGCTCGCGGCTACGCTTCAAGTGGTCTATTGTGAAGGTCCAATTTTGGCACACTTTTTCACACATTTCGGCCGGAATTTCACCAATGACGCGTTCAATGTTGGCTTCCAAAGCAGCAATCGTGTTTGGCTTGTTCCTATACACAAGAGACTTAACATAGCTCCACAAAAAATAGTCTAACGCGGTCAAATCACAAGATCTTGGAGGCCAACTGATTGCACCAAAACGTGAGAGTAACTGCTCGCCAAATTCGCTTCGCCTCTCAATTGATGCATGGCGTGCAGTGTGGCACCGTCCTGTTGGAACCACATGTCGGCCGAGTCCAATTCTAACATTTTCGGCAACAAAAGTCTGTTATCATCGAACGGTATCGGTACCTTTCTCCATTGACCGTAAAGTTGCGGCCTTCATTGTCTTTGAAGACAATGAAGGCCCAATGATACCGATTGCCCATAAACCGCACCAAACAGTGCATTTTTCGGGATGCATTGGTAGCTGCTGAATCGCATCTGGCTGGTCTTCACTCCAAATATGGCAGGCAATTCTGCTTATTCACGTATCCACTGAGCCAAAAATGAGCACTTCGCTGAAGACAATTTTGCGATAAGAAACCGGATCCTCATCCAGCTTTTCTAAGGCCCATTCACCGAAAATTCGACGTTGTGGTAGGTCGTCTGGCTTCAGTTCTTGCACCAGCTGTATTTTGTATGGCATTAATCCGAGATCTTTGCGTAAAATCTTCCAGGTGGTCGAATAACACAAACCCAATTGCTGCGATCGGCCCCGGATGCAGATATCGCGATCTTCTTCAACACTGGCGGATACGGCAGTGATATTTTCTTCGGTACGCACTCTATGGACACGATTTGGTGGAATTATGTCCAATACAGTAAAACTCGTGCGAAATTTGGTCACAATGAGCTGAATAGCCTGCTCTGTGGGTCGATTATGACGACCATAAAATGGACGTAGCTTACGAATACACATTTTTCACAGAGCACGAATTTTGATAATAAATTTCAATAATTTGCAAACGTTGTTCACGCGTAAGTCTATTCATGACGAAATGGCAAACCAAGGTGAGCATTTTTTACTTTTAGACATGGTAAAATCACGCGTGAGCTGTCAGAAATTTCTGACGTTTATATATAAATAGCAAAAAAAAAATCACCCTTTACCATATCAATTACCATTTTAATAAATATAATTAATAAATATATTAAATTTAAAATTATTATTTATTAAACAGTTGCTTACGTGATTTAATTTTAAGCAAAAAAAATAAATTTTAATTATTCTCTCAAGATTGTTATTTCAGTGTCAGAGATCAGACGGAGAAAAAGTATATTTTCAGACTTCCTTGCTAATAAAAAAGAAGCGATTTACGATGAAGAGATTAACTATAAATATATACATATATGTATATGTACTATCGCCACTTGATGTCTAGGAAGAAAATATAAAAAAATATGACAGAAACCAAAGAGGACAGCCAGATAAAAAGTTTAAAAAGGACACGGAATAGGCGGTAAATGTCAAGAAAATCGCAACGAATCCATTTATGGAACCTGAACTTTTTTTTTTGGGTTGGGCTGGGAATTGTTTTGGCTGAACCTTTCAAAATAAACTAAATTCGGCATTTGTTCAAAAAGTTGGAGTCGGTCGGTATTAATTACACATACAATTACTAGTAATTATAATTATTTAGTTTTCAATTACATTTACTTTCTTATAATTGTAATTGAAATCCTGTCAATTGTATTTTGAATAAATTGTAATTGACATTTTTCAATGACAATTACTTGCAATTATCATTGGGCCTTTTGTCAATTACAATTATTACTTACTTTTTCCAATTCCAATTACTTGTACTTGAAAAATACTGATTTGGGAAATTTCTAGCATTCACAGACTTAGCAGCAATATTCAGCATCTTGAGAAAGGCGAAACTGAATTATTTTTATTTTAGGATTAATTTAGACATACTAGTAAATTAGACTATAGATCTTTACTTTACTTTTAATGGCACAACAGCCCATGGAGGGCCTAGGCCGAGCTTTTCGCATCAACTCATGTTGTGCGTGTTATATTTGTACATGAATGGAAGGGACCTACAGTTTAATTCCGAATCAGAACGGCGAAGTGAAAAGCTTTTCATAGGCAATTTTTACTCTTGTAGGTTTACCATTGCCTGCCAAGAAGTGGTGCTGTGTAGAAAAATGTTTTTTTCTACATTTTGGTTTTGCTTGTGTTGAGATTCGAACCCCGGACACTCTACGTAACAGTCCAACGCACTACCACTACGCGACAGCGACCATAGATGGACTACATATAGATCACAGTACTAGTAAAAAACAAATTCTCCAACAATGACTTCAAGAAGAAAATAATATGTAGAACATTTGTTATCTTTATACTAAGTTTAAACATGCCCAACTGCCAATTCCAAAAATTTAATAAACTCAATTGAAATTTCAACCTACTATAAATTTGTCTGAAATACTTGTAATTACATATAAAATAAATATAAAATAAATATAAAATAAATAAAATATAAATAAGCAAAAATACTAAACATACTAAACATTTGTTGCCAAGTACATTTTACAACGTTTTTCTTTTTTCCTTTTTATTTTATTTTTGTGAAAATAATCTTTATCCATAAATTTAAGTCACGTAGGCCGTGATCAAAAATTGTAAGCTGTTGTTATAAAAGTAAAAGAATTGTTTTAAGTATTGCATTATCGCCATGAAATGTTATTTGTAAAAAAAAAACCAACAATCTTATGATAACTTTGAACAAGAAGGAAGAGCAGTAGAAGAAGCCTAAGTGAAGATAATCCGAAACAGTGGAAAAAACGAATACAAAAATACAAATTCCGATTTAAGCAGAAGCCACACACTGCATATATGGACATATGTAAATAAAAATTTATAAATCAATTGGAACTAAAATCAAGTAAAATACAAAACTGGTTGACAACAGGTTTCGATGTTATGAATAAAAAAATGTAGAAGAAAATACAACAACAGAAGAAAGGAAGATGATATGTCAATTGCATCGCATAGAGAAATGATGGAAGCAACGAGAGATGGTGGTTGCATTATTTAAAAAAACCCAAGAAGGGAAAGTAAATGTAAAGAATAAAGGTTATTCAATTTTGTTGATATTCGTCATTTTTTACTTTTATCATTTCAAATATTTGTTCATGTAAATCCGCGCAAATATTGCAAAATCATAGTTTGTATTAGATATTGCAAATTGCCAGGGATATGCTTTAATTTTAACGCTTCGAAGAGTTTTTTAGGAAACAACACTTTTATCTTTTTTTCTGAATTAAGAAAACTGGTTTAATTTTTTTTATGATATTGCAATGCAGGTAGACGATGTTGCCAACACGGATGAGCAAAATTGGAATAAAAAAACGGACTCTACGTGGCTACCACTACTACTACTATATCATAACAGTCCATAGAGGGCCTGAATAGGTACGATTTTCTCATATTTTTCGATCATTACGCTTCCCCGTCTGAAGTCGACACACAACCTCCTCGTGGCGCCCCCTGGATAGCGATCTGAATCCCGTCAATGAGCTAACTAATGTGTGAGGCCGTCTTCTCTTTGGCCTTGAATGAACAATTGTGCGTCGGGCTTGGAACACACCACGTTAAAAATATCTCCCAATGAATCCTCAAAAGAACTTGAGATTAACTTTTGCCAACAAGTCTACGGGCTCAGTAGACAATTGAGAAGCAGAGCCCTCTCTTGAAAATAACGCAAGTTTCTTATACTACCTGTCCTAATGTATCGCATAAAAATGAAGCGGCTTCGCAGGCTGAGTCATGTTGAGCGATTGGCAGAAAGCGCTCCAGCTAGAAGGCTGTTTTATTCGAGCCACGGTGGAGGAACAAAAAGAATAGGATGTTCTAATCTCCGGTGGAAAGACCAGGTACAGGGAGACCTGTCTGTACTTGGTCTTACCAACGGGCGTCAGCGCGCGCATAGCACGGCGACTGGCAAAGTTTTATTGAAGCGGCCAAGACCGATCATCGATTTTAAATTTAAAATAAATTTAGAAATTTTAAAATAACAAAACTGGTAATTTCCAAATTTTGATTGTCAAAAAATGCCAAAAATTTAAGAACTGAAAAGTTGAACCATTCTAACATTATTTTCTTCGAAACTATTTAACTTCCAAACGAAATGATACACTTAAAAAAGGAATGGCAACTACATTAAACCAAGTAAAGTTATTTAAAATCTGTTAAGGTGTTGAACAGTTACAACCGGCCAAATACAATGAAAATCGCAACCCCTATTTTATATTTGAGATCAGCAACCTCCGCCATTTGGTTTGAATGTCAAATTGCAGAATAATCTGAAAACTCCTTCGACTAAACCTACGTACATATTTAAACAGGCTTAAATAACTTAGGTTTGCCAGAGAGAAATTGTTTTCATTAATCAATTGTAAAGCTTTTATTCTTACAATCAAATGAACATACATCAAAAAAATACATATTTTAGAATTTGTGTGTTATCACCAATTTAAAATAAAGTTAATTGGACGTTCATAAGTAGCATAACCCTACATACTATATTAATACTTAGTAGGGACATAAATACTGTTACAACATTAAAAACACCCATTCCAATAGTAGAATTGAACATACCCTGTTATATTACCACATGGTTTATGAAAGCTAACCTCTATATCGTTAGTCTGTAACCGGAGTTCAAAATTGTGTCAGTTTTCACCGTGGAGTGGTCAGATAATAAGAACCGTATCGCTGTTATAGCACTTTTTAAGTGTGAAATGAAAAAAGGCGATATTTTCAAAACCCTCCGCGACTCGGGTTTAGTCGCTTGTTCGTCTACCGGTGCATAAAACTGTTTGAGGAGACTAGAGCTATCAAAGACTGCCACCGGCCGGGCCGTCCACATACAGTTAGCACGCTCGCACAGAAAATCATGGCCCGTGAGATGAATATCACGCAAAAGTCCATGAGTCGAATTATTATAATAGACTTGGGACTTGGTGCGTTCAAACGTCGCACCGGACATTTGTTGACTGCATCTTTGAAAAAAATAGGGTAAAAAAATCCAAACGTCTTTTGGTGAAGCACGCTGATAACTTGTACATAAAAATCTGGTTTAGGGATGAACAAATTTTTACCGTGCAGGAAAAATTTAACAAGCAAAATGATAGGGAGTATGCACGGTCATCTAAGGAAGCATCGGAACTGATTCCACGGCTCGAAAAGGACATCACCCAGCTTCAGTCATAGTTTGGTGGGGCGTCTCTTAAGATGTGGTATTTCTGGGACTTGTATTTCTGCGAACAAGGTGTAAAATCTTCGGTCAAAGTTTACCAAGAAACCGTTTTGGAAGCTGTTGTGAAGCCATTTAACCATTCCCTGTTCCAAAACAAGCCATGGACTTTCCAGCAGAATTCTGCGCCAGCCCATAAGACTAAGACGACCCAGACCTGGCTTCAAAACAATTTGCCAGCTTTAATTTGCTCTGGAGAATGGCTGTCTGGCAGCCCTGATCTGAACCCACTGGATTACAAATTATGGACAATTTTGGAGGACATGGTTTACAACAAATGATACCCCAACATTGATTCTCTGAAGACTGCTTCTATGTTAGAAAAAAAAGCCGCAATAATTTAAATAGTTGTCGATGTGTTTTATGTAGAAATTTACCTTGAAATGTTTTTTAGTTATTGTTAGCAATCATTTGATTAATGTTTTTTGTTGCATTATTAGGACATAGAATATTTTATTGCTTCTATTGTTTTACTCTTCATTTTTTTTTTAATTTAGAACTAAATAAATTATTAATTTAATTGACTACCTACTTATTGTTTTGAAATATTATGAGTAAAATGTTATCAAAGAACATCGTATGCAAAATGTGATCTAAAATTAAACCTATGGATTTTGGCTCGAGTATTCGGACCTAGAGACCATCTTAGATCTTATGCCGATTTCTTCAGTTTTTTTCCAAAATGGAGAAGTAAGGATTGCGTATTTCACCAATCTTACTATTGAGACTGCTATTTCTTCAATCAATTTGAAAAATAATTTGATGCTGAAACAAAATTTTGGCGTTGTTTTTCATATAAAATAAATTTATGTATGAGAAACAACAAGAACCTTTCATCCACCAATCAAGTGTCAAATGTATCATATTGTAAAATTACTCCTCACCTTAATGTAATTGAGTTTGTTAATAAGACACTATTTGATTCAAGGATAAACATGGCAGACATCAGGTCACTCAATTTTTCCCTGGATAGAATAATTACTATTGAAATTATTAAATTGAAGTTAAAATTGCAAGTATGTTGTAAAATTGAAAACTTAAATGTCACAAATCAATTATAAGTGGCATATAATTTTTTTTTTTTTTTTTTTTTTTTTTAGTGGCATATAATAGCAAGCGATAAAACTGAAAACTGATTCTATCTTGCTAATATTTTCTTGCAGCCGTGTATTCTGTGCATTCGACAACTACACGACAGAATCTGCTCAAATTTAAAACTCAAGTTTCTGATGGATGCGAACAAATTGAATCACAACTACACTAAGACAATTACCGCTGTCGCAGAATTGACTCTACATATTACTCAGGCCGATGTCACATGGAAAATATTGCAGCGGGAATAAATGCATAGTACTCTGCTCTCCTGAACACATGCAAATCTGTCACCACTGATTAAAACTACTACCATAATTTTTTCGTATTTAAAGATAGTAATAATTATAAGTTTATGAAAAATTTAAAAATAATATAAAGGGTGATTTTTTAAGAGCTTGGTTTTTGAAAATCAAAAAAACTCAGAAATTCTACAAAAGTGAATGAAATTTTTATTTGGATCGATAAATCAATTCCTGCCATTTACTTTTTAAAGATAATTTCTTTTAATTGTTGCCCTCGAAAACGCTTAAAGTTATACATTCTGATGCTCCAATTTTGGCATACTTTTCCACAAATTTCGGCCGTAATCTCACCAATGGCGCATTCAATGTTGGCTTCCAAAGCAGAAATCGTGTTTGGTTTGTCCCTATAGACAAGAGACTTAACATAGCCTCACAAAAAATAGTCTAACGGGGTCAAATCACACGATCTTGGTGGCCAATTGACTACACCAAAACGTGAGATTTACTGCTCACCAAATTCGACTCTCAATTGATGCATGGTTTCGCGTGCAGTGTGGCCCCATCCTGTTGGAACCACATGTCGGTCAAGTCCAATTCTTGCAAAAAAAAAAAGCGGGTTATCATCGAACGGTATCTTTCTCCATTGACCGTAACGTTGCGGCCTTCATCGTCTTTGAAGAAGTACAGCCCAATGAAGCCGCCTGCCCATAAATCGCACCAAATAGTGCATTTTTCGGAATGCATTGGTAGCTGCTGAATTGCCTCTGGCTGATCTTTACTCCAAATACGGCAGTTCTGCTTATTCACATATCCATTGAGCCAAAAAGGAGCCTCGTCACTGAAGACAATTTTGCGATAAAAAACGGATCGAATTTTGATAATAAATTTCAATAATTGCAAACGTTGTTCAGGCGTAAGTCTATTCATGATGAAATGGCAAATCAAACTGAGCATTTTTTTCTTTGACACATGTCAAAAATCATGCGTGAACTGTTCGAAATATTAACGTCAAAAACTAAGTATCAAAAAAATCACCCTTTAGTTTATATACTGCTACTTTCATTGCCATAAAGTTATCGACGACCGACGACACAACAACATTTGCTGCAGACGAAAATTTATCGTCTATAAAATACACTATAAAATAAATAATTTATGGAAACAGCTGATTGCGCTTTTATTTTTCTAATAGCATTCATATGGCATGAAAACTCGTTTAAAATTAGAAACAATCTTAAAAAAAGATAAGCCACTCAAAATTACAAGACAATGTCTTAATCTTATGTTTTAGAGCTTCCAATCGATCGCTTCTATTAATTTGACTATTTTCCGAAAGATATACCAGGCAAATTATTATTGATCGGACTCATACAAAATTCCGATATGCCTCATAAGTTTATAAGTCTATAAAAAATTTGTATGAAATTGTTACGTGTTTATACAGTTTACAGTTTAATGACTCTTAAGGCATTTATGAGTTTACACGAATCCGACATGTGATTCCAACAGAAATCAATCAATTATTAATCAATTGAGAAGCGAATTTAGCGGGCAGTTAATCTCACGTTTTGGTGCAGTCTATTGGCTACCAAGATCGTGTGATTTGATCCCGTTATACTATTCTTTGTGGGTGTTAGGCTATGTTAAGTCTCTGGTCTATAGGGACAAGCCAAACACGATTGCTGCTTTGGAAAGCAACATTTAACGCGTCATTGGTGAGATTCCGGCGAAATGTGCTAAAAAGTGTCCCGAAATTGGGCCTTCAGAATGGACCACTTAAAGCCGCGGGTAACAGTTAAGTGAAATTATCTTTGATTTATCAATCCAAATAAAAATTGAATTTTCAAAAACCAAGCTCTTAAAAAATCGCCCTTTACATATGTGTTTGTCTAAGTTTGTCGTGAGATTTTTGTGATTAGTTTTAAATTGATCAAACAAAGATATTATCTATGAAGCTGGAATACTATTTAAGAACACATAATGTGGATTTTATTTATAAACATTTTAGAATTATGCACATATCTATGGTATTTTGACAAACAACCTCTTTACACATACACTGTTCCATCTTCTCTTATAAAATGTACGCGCTTTTTACTTTACTTTACTTTTAATGGCACAACACAGCCCATGGAGGGCCTAGGCCGAGCTTTTCGCATCCACTCATGTTGTGCGTGTTAGATTTGTACATGAATGGAAGGAACCTACAGCTTAATGCCGAATCCGGACGGCGAAGTGAAAAGCTTTTCATAGCAAATTTTACTCTTGTAGGTTTGCCATTGCCTGCCAAGAGGTGGTGCCGTGTGGAAAAATTATTTTTTCTACTTTTTTTTTTATTTTGCCTGTGCCGAGATTCGAACCCCGGACACTCTGCGTAGCAGTCCAACGCACTACCACTACACCACAGCGACACACGAAAAATCTCATGAAATCTTATTTATAAGATAAAACTACATATGTGAAGAGGTTGCTTTGTCAAGGTCATAGGCATATGTATGTTTAACATAAAGTGTTTCAGTGTTGCAAGCTTAAATTCACGATCTGATTAGGAATTTCGTTTTTTCTATTGAAATATGGTAAGGCCATGAAATTGTTGTTGCAACGAACTCCATACCGCACGCCTAGCACAAAGCGTTCCCCGAGCAAAATGTTCAATGTAACCACTACCTAAATAAGCGATGTATTGGGAGAAAAATATCGACACCAAAATATCAATGTTTACCGTGCATCAAAGTATCATCACTATTTCCATCACTATTCTAGAATGCAAATCGGACCAGAGCACTACTCACCTTCTTTTCTCCTTCGGTTTACCGCTAGCTGTCAGAGCAACAGTCGATGAATGGCTCGAAGTAGCTGTTTTTGTTGCAGTACTACTGGAGGTGTTGTTTTCGGATGTATTATTTGGACCTATTGATACCATTTTAGATTGATATTTTGCAGGATTTTTTACTAATTCTCAGTAAAGCTTTGTTAATTTTAATTATTTTTATATAATTATTGCTGCATTTAATACATTTGTGTATTAAATTATTTATGTTATGCAGCACTTCTGGTTTTTACGTTAATAGTATTTTTTTCGTTATTTGAGTCCAACTCCTATATTATTGGTGGGAAAGTGAAGAAAGCGATCTTCTCCTTTTTGCTTGTTTTCCTTTCAATTTTTACTAATGCGTTTTATCTCTTGCTTTTTTTCTTTTGTTTTCACATTCCAGTATTTACGCAATTCGCACAGCACATATAACTCGCGCACTATGTGGCACTCTTTTTGGTACCTTTCTTATTTATATGGATTAATTAAAGATTAAATATTACTACTTAATCGATTTAGCCCTATAAACTGTATGTAGATTAGAGATGAAGGAAATTTCCACACTCACAACGCTGGCGGCTGTTGGTAAATTTCACTTTTATTTCCTTAATTGTCGTCTTTATTTGTAACACTTTGGTGGCACATTTGATAATAAAAATAATAAATTGTAGATGGATGTTTGCGACGTTCGGATGAATGTGGTGGGAAGTAGAAATCCATTTTTTCACAATCACACAAAAAAATTTCCTCTGCACGATCTGAGTTTCACAACAGATCTTTTTACTGCACTTCTTTGAAATTATGAATCAGAAATTTACTAAAAAATTTTACTTGTTCTTGGCAATTTACACTGTTTATGCATTTTACGCATTTTTTAGAAATTTAATTTCACGATAATTATTTTCATTGTAACTTTTTTCTGTTCACGACATTAACACAAAAACACTTCGTTCACTTTTTGACGACATTGGCACGAGAGTTGCCAGATATTATTTTTTACCGCGGCGCCAGCTTGTTCCAAAGCTACGCAAACACATATTTTTATTTATTTTTTATATTTTATAAATGTAATTATATAAAAAATATTGAGAATTTAATATTATTCTTAGACTAGTAAGTAATAACATGTTATATATCGTAAATAATAATATAGTCGATATTATGTCATAACCACTTTAACATTAAAACTTTTTTTTTAATCGCATTTCTTGCGATTGTAAATAAGCCGAAAATGGGAAATCAGACTCAAGTGCTGTATGGCCGATATCATACTGGCGTTGCCACCGAGGAGACAAAATTGCCGTTGTTTTCAATTTAAAATAAAAGACAAAGGAGAGGTAGAGGGAATAATTTTAGTCATTGGCGTCACGTTTGCCACGTTCAAGAGTGCAAAACAAATTTGGCCCCACAACAAGTGTTACCAGAGTTATACCGACTCCTATCTGACAACTCTAGTGGCAGCACGATTTTGTTGAAAAAAGAACACATTCGTACTGAATAATTAAATACTCAACGTCATACTTTATCGGACATACGCTGACTTAGGCTGTGGTTATATTCAAATTTCATTCGGCGAACATCATGCAATTGTTGTTGCCCGAACACAAAAAAAGAGTGTTTACCCACTCTCACATCGAGCACGATATGCTGGGTGAAATGTACACCGAATACGCCGAGTATTCAGGGTGTCAATGAGTTATTCTAAAAAAAATAACAAACATGTATGTAAAATAGAAGGAAAACATACAAACCTATACATCACTATTTTCATATGCAGAAAAGCGAAGTTGCAAATGTTTTTAGTTTTTAAAAGTGAATATTAAATATATTTTCAATTATATTATTAATTGCACTCTTTATATTGATAAAATCGTTTAATGTTTTTCGGTATACCATTTAGTGTTGCCGTTGCGAACAATATAGTATTACAAGAAAAAACTGAGTTTCGACAAAAAGCAACGCTGGAACGAACACCAATGTAACCACTACACCGAGCACGAAAGTAGAATATGATGTGTTCATCGAACAGCGAACACCAGTATAACCAGCACCTAAGTGCCAAATGTCAAATTAGAAACTTTAAAAATATTATTTATGTTAAACTCTACGAAGCAACGAAAAGTATGTTTTCTTTTGATGTATGGTGTGTTCTATTTGTTTTCGTTCCCTGATGGAGATGCTGTTTCTGAAAAATAATAGAAAAATTCATACACTCATTTATTGTCTCAAAGTTTATAAGTCTATAAACTTATCAAAATTTATATGAAATTTAAAATGTTGTTTACTATTTTATAAGTTTATACGGTTTGCGGGACCTTTACGAGTTTATATGAGTTCCTCTAATAATACTTGCAAATAAATTAAGGAGACACAACAAAGAAATTCAAAATGTTAAATATTATTTTGTTGAATGGCAACCAGCTTTTTAAATTTTGCATACAAAATATATTGTATCATGGCGCAATTGCGTTCATATCTAAGACTGCGCTAGCTTCATTGCATCAGTGAACAAATAGTCTTTGCGTTAGCCACGCCTACCGGATAATAGAAACAAATGATTTTTTATACTAAGTATACATCAAAGGCTTTGTTATATTAAGTAGTTTGTATAACATTCATACAAAAATATTCCTCACATATGTACAACATACATAAAATGCGAATTTTTACGAAATGCAGATTTTGTATTTTATTGTAAAATACTATTCTCGATAACAAATTAAATCCATCTTTTTTGTTTCGCCAACAAACAAAACAAAAATATTAAACTACTTTTGAAATGCGTAAAGTAACAATGTATATAAAAGTATAATTAGATAATAGCTTAGTTTTCTTTTTTCTCTACACCTGTTTTCGGCTCAGCAAGTTCGTCAATTTCATTTCCCTTGTTGCTCTCCTCTTCCAAAGCAGCCATATTCAAACCACCATCCTCATCATCATCATCGTTGCCAGACGATTTATTGTATACAGTTGGATATTGAGTAAAGCAGTCCTGCATTGTTCGAAATGCATCATAACAATCGGACCCTTTAGGATCTGCTTTACTATAATGAAAGCAGGAGAATGCATCACGAAATTCAACGCCGCATGGGCCAGTGGCCATGCCTCCTAGACACGGACAGCCCCAATTGATGTCACCCGTGCTGGTGATGAGACCCTGTGCTGGTTCTGGTGGTGGCAATTCCACAGTGCTTGGCGTAGAATGATCTTCTTTGGTGACAAAGAATACTTTGTCTTTTCCGAACGTTTTGCAATATGACATGATGGTTCCTTTATTTTTTTATTTCAATTTTTTTGTGTTTTTGTCTTTTATAACTCCAACGGCTCCGTAGAAGTTTTATTCACTTTGAAATGGCAAGGTATTTCTTGAAAATGCCCAATCAACGTAATGGCTGCGTGTACGCGCTTGTGATATTCCTCTCCTACTCGTATTACTGCACGTTTTTTTTCACGATTGAATTTCAATAGCTGTAAATCCGTGCCCCCACCAATTTCACCGAAAAAGTTTTGCAATGACTCTTCAATGCTGCCTTGAAAGAATGTTTCAGTGAGTACTACGCCAGTATCGTCTCGTAATTTCCTTTATTTTTATAAGACAAGGTAGGCGTCATCGGCAGCACGTCAGAGGTCGATGTAAGAAAAAAATTATATTTTATTAATTTAACACTTAAGCATTCAACGTCAACACTCACAATTCAACGTCAAGATAATAATAAGCACTCATGCTTTAATTTAGCATATCCGATATAGTTTAATTCTTGTGATTTACCGCTTTTCGTTCAATACCTCTGCGCTCAACCAAATGTTGATGAAATACACTGCTATTCCCGCTGACAAATTTCTTTACATAATATTTTTGGAGGTTAGTTTGGGGTACGTTCAATGCACGTAAAATATGTTCGAACATATGCCCACACAGTCGCGTTTTTGCCGTGCCGTAACAGCACGCCAGAAATACAACAATGCAAGGCATGGACTCTTAATGCTTAATTATGCAGTGGCCACACGCGCAAGGGCAATTTCGAAAAACTCAATACATTTACAGTTTTTTATTTTGTATTTTTGTTTCTATTGACAAGAAAAATATAATACACCATCATCATATACGAGTACATAAATTGTTGTAAAATAAACTTAAATAAAATCGTATTTAATTTCGAGTGGCAAATTCAGAGCAATTTATTAAATTTAATTTTAAAAAAGGAACACAGTGGAGATAAAAATATACATGGAAGATATTTTTAAACTTATTGGCCTCTATCAGCGCACGAGATGTTATGGAATATAAACATCCCTTCATGATGCTTAAATCTGTGTGCGATCCACCTACACTGGTCGTTTTCACATTCTTATTTTCTGTAGAGCTGCTACGATAGCGAGAACCTTTGCCTTCAACATCATTATATAACTGAATTTCATCAAAAAAAATGTATTTACTTTACTTTTAATGACACAACAGCCCATGGAGGACCTAGGCCGAGCTTTTCGCATCCACTCATGTTGTGCGTGTTATATTTGTACATGAATGGAAAGGACCTACAGTTTTATGCCGAATCCGAACGGCGAAGTGAAAAGCTTTTCATAGCAATTTCTACTCTTGTAGGTTTGCCATTGCCTGCCAAGAGGTGGTGCCGTTTAGAAAAATAATTTTTTCTACTTTTTGATTTTGCCTGTGCCGAAATTCGAACCCCGGACACTCTGCGCAGCAGTTCAACGCACTACCACTACGCCACAGCGACCAAAAATGTTTACTGCATAAATATTGAGCATGGCAACGATGATTAATTTTCAATTATACGGTGCAGACAAAAAACACACAACAGATTGGTAACCTTTTGCTTTGGTGCTTTTATATTAATGAACTTGAACTTGCCTGTGTGGACAATTGCATCTCCTTCTCAAATTTTTTGAAAATATTTCGAAGATAATACGTTTTCACAATTTTCATGTTTAGATGCAGAGTGTCATTTTTGTATTATTTGGTGATCTTTTCTATTTTCGAAAAATGCAACACTGTATACTCGTTCGACTTTCAAGCGCAATTTTAAATTTTCACAATAAACAAAAAGTCACTGCAAAAATATCTAAAACATTGCATTAATTTCGTTATAAGGAAATTCTTAACTAAACGAGTCGGTAAATAAAAATGGATTTAGTCGAAAATGATCAACATACATTGGCTACTGGTACGACCGCCAACTACGACATGGAAATGGATGAGGAATCAGGACCGATGTCGGTGTCAAAACTTGAGGTAGTGCGACCTGCCCTGATGTTTTGGGTTATTTAATCAATAATTGATACATCATCTATAGGGTACAAATGGCATTAGCAATGGCGACATACAACGTCTTCAGAATGCAGGCTTCTACACTGTAGAATCCGTGGCCTTTTCACCAAAGAAGCAATTGCTCCTGATCAAAGGTTTCAATGATTTGAAAGCCGAGAAAATAATTACGGCAGCATCAAAACTGGTGCCGATGGGTTTTACTACTGCTACACTTCTATTTCAGAGACGTGCTGAAATTGTAATGCTAACTACCGGTTGCAAGGAATTAGATAAGCTCTTGGGTGGTGGAATTGAGACTGGCTCAATAACTGAAATGTTTGGAGAATTTCGCTGTGGGAAAACTCAATTGTGCCATACACTGGCAGTGACTTGTCAACTGCCCATTAGTCAGGGTGGTGGTGAAGGTAAATGTCTGTATATAGATTCAGAGGGAACTTTCCGACCGGAACGTCTGGCTTCTGTCGCAGAACGTTTTAAATTGGTTAAAGATGAAGTACTCGATAATGTGGCGTGTGCACGTGCCTACAACACAGATCATCAAACACAATTGCTGACACAGGCTGCTGCAATGATGGTGGAATCGAGGTTAGTTAGTATAGATTTCAAATGAAGACACCGCAGTATATAAAAATTTAACAATATATGTTTTTCAGATATGCCTTGATTGTCATTGACAGTGCAACAGCACTCTATCGTACTGATTATGTGGGTCGTGGCGAGCTATCTGCTCGACAAATGCATTTAGCGCGTTTTCTACGTTTGCTGTTGCGTTTGGCAGATGAGGTATTTTAATTTTCCTTAAATTTGTATACATATCACAAATCTATATATCATGCTTATCTTTGCAGTTTGGAGTAGCTGTAGTTATAACCAATCAAGTGGTGGCTCAAGTGGATGGTGCAGCCTCCATGTTTTCTGCTGATGCTCGAAAACCAATTGGTGGTAATATAATAGCTCATGCTTCGACTACTCGTCTTTATCTACGCAAAGGTCGAGGAGATACACGAATATGTAAAATTTACGATTCTCCTTGTTTACCCGAAAGTGAAGCCGTTTTCGCCATATTACCAGATGGTATCGGTGATGCCAAAGAATAACAATGCAGATCAGTTTATAATTATTTTTATTTTTTATTTATAAGCTTGAGAATAAAAATTAATGTTAATATAAATCATCGTATATGTATATTATATCGATAATACATGATTTCGGCAAGGTCATGCACAACAATGAAAGAGAAATTAAAATGCCACCTCAACATATTCAAACTAGCCTATTTCATTGATATTGCAGGCTGGTCTTTTACATGTTGTGCCTATCAGAAATTGTAAAACTTACATGAGAATGATTCTAGTCACTTGCTAGGATAATACACCTTAAATAGTAATATATACAGATATACTTTCTAAATGTTCATTCGAAATGATTCCTTCAGCTGCTTCTAAACGAGATGGCATGTCAAAAAATTCACTATGAACTTAAACTACTATATAATAACATATCGTGTGGAATCAAATATTTTTTTTTACAGCCACAACGACATTTGTCTTAAGACAATGCCGTCTCGTGTACAATCAGTTTATTCTTATCTTTATCAAATAATTCAAATCAAAAAAATATCTTCAGGTTTAAATGGAAGTTTTTCAGTTTTTTTAATGCAAAAACAGATCCTCAATTGGTATGCCAACATTGGCAGGAGAAGAAGCAGAGTTGGAAATTTCTGCTCTAATACTAATTTTAACATCTTTGCTATTACTTAATATAGAAATCAGGCAGTGGCCCACATTTTATTTACATTTGCACAATCCTCTCTCGTGTTTTCACATGCATACGACGACATGTAACGAACTCAATGTAACCACCAGACAGAGCACGAGATAAAAATGTGATGTGGTCGCTGTGGCGTAGTGGTAGTGCGTTGGACTGCTGCGCAGAGTGTCCGGGGTTCAAATCTCGGCACAGGCAAAATCAAAAAGTAGAAAAAATAATTTTTCTTGGCAGGCAATGGCAAACCGACAAGAGTAAAAATTGCTATGAAAAGCTTTTCACTTCGCCGTTCGGATTCGGCATAAAACTGTAGGTCCCTTCCATTCATGTACAAATATAACACGCACAACATGAGTGGATGCGAAAAGCTCGGCCTAGGCCCTCGATGGGCTGTTGCGCCATTAAAAGTAAAGTTCGCTAAACAGCGAACACCAGCATAACCACCACCTGATTTGGCTCGGCGAACATCATGAAATGTTTGTTGCACAGAACACTCTCACAATGAACACGATATGCTGGGTGAAATGACCGCCAAGCGCGCCGAGTATTCAGGATGGCAATGAGCTAAGTATTTCATGTACAAAAAGGAACAAAACCATTATTTTCATTTGCAGAAAAGGATGCGAATATTTTTATGTTTTAAAAGTGGGTATTATTTTCTATATAAAACTATGATATGTATTTATACATCATATTGGCGGTATTCACTTACTTACTTACTTTTAATGGCATATTCACTATGTTTGGCGGTATTCACTATGTGATATAAATGGCCTTGCATCATTGCAAATTATTAACTTCACTCTCCATCTTAATAAAATGGTTTAAAGTTTGTTTGTATATCATTTAGTGTTGCCATTGCGCACAAATAAGTAGTAAAAGACCACCAAAAGCAACTCTGCAACGAGCTCAATGTAAACACCAGGCCGAGCACAAGAAAAAAATGTGATGTGTTCGCCAAGCAGCGAACACCAACATAACCACGACCTAAGGAAACAAAATTGGTGTTGATTCCCATGTAAAATGAGTGCCGAACACATTTGCCACACGGCAACTGTTGCCAGTGTGAAGGTTGAACACAATTGCAGCGTATCGGGGTAACAGCTTTTCAGTGTATACAGAGTGCCAAATAAGAACTCATATAATCAATGGAGTGGGACAAAACCATTTCTATTTTACACGTCGTACGCTATTTAATCCCCGATTATGCCGATACGCTGTAATTGTGTTTATATCTCGATCTGACTTATGCTGACGGTCATTTGATCCCCAGCCAAAGAACTTTTCCTTCAAAAACAAATTATAATTGTCTGTTATCACATATCAAAAACGTCATGCCCGAGAAGTGAACTTGAAATTTGTCGTATAATGTATTCTGAAATATTTTTAAACATTATCCCTTTCCAGAATGTGATGTAATTGGTCTTGAATTGTGTATTTCTGATAAATTTGATATGCAATGTATGAACAATTGTCAATTCCGCTATTGAAACATAATTTTTTTTTTTTTTAAACATAATAGCAACGTTACGAATCGGTAGGGAAAATTTTTTTATTAGGGTCGGGAAATTGAAGAGAAATTGGGAAATTTTGTACTTCAATTCAGGATATTTAAAAATGGGAGATGGCATCTCTGATAGCAATTGACATTCCGATATGGGGAATTATAGAAGAAGAGTAGGGAAATTTTGTTCTTTCAATTTACATTAGCGATGTAAAGTAAAAGGAGAAATCCGGTTTTTGACATATCATCATATGTTTGGTGTAAACCGTGGCCGAAAAACCGCGAGAGAAAAGTAATTACTTCGGTAGGATGTCAACCCAATAGGGAATAGCAATAAAATCAGCTGGAGACTCGAGGTGTATGTTGCTTATTTTCATAGTTTTGTTTATTGATTATTTATTTATTATTTTGTATGAATAGTAACTGTAAGTAAATTGTAGTTATTAATTGTAAATAGATTGCAGTGGTCGCTGTGGCGTAGTGGTAGTACATTGGACTACTACGCAGAGTGTCCGGGGTTCGAATCTCGGCACAGACAAACTGAAAAAGTAGAAAAAATAATTTTTCTACACGGCACCAGCTCTTGGCAGGCAATGGCAAACCTACAAGAGTAAAAATTGCCTATGAAAAGCTTTTCACTTCGCCGTTCGGATTCGGCATTAAAACGTAGGTCCCTTCGATTCATGTACAAATATAACACGCACAAAATGAATGGATGTGAAAAGCTCGGCCTAGGCCCTCCATGGGCTGTTGTGCCATTAAAAGTAAGTAAGTAAGTAGATTGCATGTAGATATTGGAACTAGATTGTAGTAATTTAATATTTTTAATTTTTGTTTGGTTCAATTCTATAAGTTGATTGTAGTCCTTGTGTTAAATATTTTGGTGCAGGTGTTGATATTGATTGTGGTGTTTCTTGTGCTAGATATTTCAGTGTGGTAGCTTACAAATATGTTAAATCTTTTATGGAAATGTTGTTATACTTATATCGATTTTTGTGTTTTAATCAAAAGTACGTGAAATAGTTTTATGGGAATTCCGATACAAAAAAAAAAGAAGAAAAACACACTGCCTCCTCCAACCTGCCCAAACCCGGACAAACAATAGTTTATTTACGTTGGAAGAGTAATCAATGAAAATCACTCATTCGGTTTTTGCATCCCTATTTGACATTGTGTTTACTTTATTTGCAAAAATATAAAGGAACAGGTTGGTAACAAAATCGCAAAAGCTATTAATGGGTAAATATATCTCTTTGGAAATAAAATGTGAGTCGAATGGAAGTTGATTGTAAAAAGGCAAACCGAAAGTGGAATGTTCAAACTGGCATAGGTATTTGCTGAAACAAATTTGTCTATCCAAAAAAAGAACCTGGGCCTGCCCTGTGTCGTAATGTCGGAAATTGGAATACCTTCTGGATCTATCAAAGTCGAAAAAAGGTCCGAGTATATTAAAGTGGAAGGGGAATCACATTCCACTGAGAATCCAAAAGATATATCGTTATATATCGAAGACCCACTCTTTGATGGTACGGCAGAAGAAGAAAGTGAAAGACGATTACGACCTCGCAGAATACCATTGAATATGTATGAAAGCAGTTCAGAAGACGAACTTATACATAATGGAAGAAACAAAAAGAAGGTAGGTCCACCAGCTAAAGCAAAGAAACGCAGCAAAAATGAAAACGTCCTACAAGTAGAACAGGCTTGTATATCACCGCAACCTGCGCAGAATTGCCCACCCAAAAAACGCATATTAGCAGCAATTAGACTTGATTTGCAGGAGCAACGTTCGGATACTGTTGTAAAAGTCGAAGAATTCGATTTGGTTTCACTTGCTATAAAAACTGAAATTGTGACTGAAGATAAATTCGTACAGCGGAATCCACTAAATACTGCACAATGCGTTAATGCAGAGGCAGCAATTAAAGAAGAACCATGTTACTTGGGTAACATGGCGGCACCAATAGCAACATCAGATCCTTTAAATAGTCCAATAATAGATGCAACGAAATTTGAAGGGAGAAGTGAACTTACAAAAAATGTACGAAATTTAAGAGAGACTTCTAACGAGGCTGAGCTTAGAGCGGAAAGAAAAAGGAAAGCTTTTGCGTCTCTGCGCAATCGATGGACCGACATGGCTCGATTAAGAGGTAAAGCAATTGCTTCTATTGTACCAGATGATGAGGACGAGGATTGTTCAACAAGTTTGGCGGAAATAAAGCGGATGTTAGGCGGTACGAGTGATGCTGAGGGAAATGACGAATCCTCTTCATCCGAACGTGAATGTTTAACACTAACGCAACAGCGACAACGACGTGTTCACAAAAACCAAGCCGAAGCGCAAGAACGTGCTTTGCGTCAACGAATCAGAAATATGAAGCAACGATTGCATGCACAATTGATGTCCACCGAGGAAGAATGGAAGGCGGAGAAGGCGCGTAAAGTTGCCGAAGCACGTATGAAACGGAAAAGGAGATATGAAAAGGAAACGCCAGAACAAAAGGCTGCCAGAAAAAAACGTGAAAACTTCCTACACAATGAAGGACGAAAACGTACAAAAACATTGGAAACTGTTGAAGAGAGGGCGGCGCGCACAGCAAGGGAACGAGAGCGGTTAAAAGAACGTATGGCAAAGGAATCGCCAGAGAAGCGGGCTGCTCGAAAAGAGCGAGAGCGATTAAATCGGGCGAACCAAAAACGACGCCGACTAGAAAAGTCACAGACTGAAAAAATCGTAAATGTCTCTCCAAATACTGGCAGCAATAAGTAATTCTAATAACATTATTCCAGCAAAACATGACGTTCAGTGATATTAAAAAATGCTTTATATTAAGGTTAAAAGTACTATTATCAATTGAGTTAATAAATCTCCATGTAAAAATTTGTTTACCTCTTTATGACTAATCATTTAAAATTTGAGGACTACATAAACACACATTTCTAGCCAACTAAAAAAATTAAAAAACTGTTAAGGATGCAGGTTTATGTTAAGTAAGAACATTAGACCGGATTAATTTGTATAGCGGCCTTTATACGGTCATTAATAATATTTTGTCTCACACGATCATTAAAAATGTCAATATGTGTAAACAATGTCATTATTTTTGACCATGTATGGTTCGCTTATGGAGGATTTTTGAATACCAATTTTTTGCTTCTTTTTTTTCAAAGATTTATAGTTGAAAGTTCTATTTGAAAGTTTAAAATGTTAAATTTTGTTTTTATGATTATTTTGGAAAATTATATTTCAGAATTTTTGGCAATTTCATCAATTAGAGTATATTCTAGTATGAATTTTATACAGGATTCTGTGAACATTTTTGCTACAGAGAGAATAATAAAAATATAAGGACTGAGATTGAAATAATCTTAACACACGTTTTACCTAATAATTTTGTTTGGGTGTAAAATTTAAAAATTTCTTTGATCTAGTTATCTTTGAAACATGTGTCAGTTATTATTTTTAATAACAAACATGTTGATTTATTGTGAGTTTGATCAAAATGAGTGAAGAAAAAAAAGTACGTCTTAAAATTATTAAAAATTTTCAAATAAATCCAAATTTGTCCTGCAAAAAATTGGCCAAAGACTTTAAGGTCTGCCGTCAAACTGTTTTCAATGTTATTAAACAGTTTCAGGGGAATTTGACCATAGATAGGAAACCTGGTTCGGGAAGAAAACAAGGACCACATGATATTGGGAAAGCCAAGAAAATTGAAAAGATCTCCAAACACATCTGCTAGAAAAGCTGTCCGGTTAGCCCAGTGCTCTGCCTATTTGGTGCGAAACCAGGTTTGAAACCATACAAAGTCCAAAAGGTTCCAGACAGGAATGCTGCAAGAAATTTAGACGCCCAAAGTAGGGCTCGGAAATTAAAAGCGAATTTCATGCAAAAATATTCATGTTGCATAATGGACGACGAAAAGTATTTACTGGCAGATTTTACGCAGCTTCCGGGTCAAAATTTTTATGGTACTGATGCTCGAGGAAATGTCGAAGAACAATTTAGAATCCAAAAGCAAACAAAATTTTCTAAAAAATTACTGGAGTGGCAAGCTATATGCAGTTGCGGCAAAAGAAGCAAGTCATTTGTTACAGTGGGCTCTATCAATACCGAAATATACATCAAAGAATGTTTGAAAAAAAAAGTCTTCTTCCTTTCATAAGAGAGCACAATGTTTCCACATATTTTTGGCCCGATTTGGCATCATGTCACTACGGCAAGAAAGCTCTGGAGTGGTACCAAAGTAATAACATAGTTTTTGTACCAAGAGAGGCAAATCCTCCAAATTGTCCGGAGCTGAGACCAGTGGAGAGATATTGGGCTCTTGTGAAAAGAAACTTAAAGAGCACAAATAAGGTGTCCCAAAATATCGAGATTTTAAAAGGAGATGGGCAAACTGCTCCAAAAAGGTGTCTGAAACAACTATCAAATCTCTAATGGAAGGCTTACCAAAAAAGGTCCACGAGTTCATAAATAGTGGTTAAAACTATAAAAGTTATATTTTTCTGTAATTTGTAAAATATTATCAATTAAATAAAAAAAAAAACAAAACTAAGATCAACCGTTTAAAAATTATTGAGTTTTATATATGTTAAGATTTTTTCGATCTCACTTCTTATGTATAGTATGTATATAGCACATGCAGATCTGTTTGATCTCTTTTCAAATACTCAGCACAATAAGGTTGTGGTTGTGCTGGTGTTCGCTGTTCGGCGAACACATCATATTTTTCTCTCGTGCTCGGTGTGGTGGTTACATTCGAGTTCGTTACAGAGTTGCAAATAATATAATGTTTGCAAAACACCCCTTAACTTGATGATATATGCGCGCAGTGGACACACATTTCCCGCTCTATGCGTACGGCTGCCGAAGAGGTGCTAGGCTACCACCGTCGACGGAGAAATATGTGGTACGACCGGGAGTATCGCTACTGATGCAAAAAACGCTGTTTACAGAACCACCCTGCAGTCAGTTGCAACGCGAGCTGCTAAGGAGCGATACAGAAAGTTGAGAAGGGAGGACGAACGTCTTTTCAGGCGCAAAAAAAGAGAAGAAGAAAGACGCGAGTTCAATGATATCGAAATGTTGCGGGACAGGAACGAGGTCCGAAAATTCTTTGAAAGAATACGACGCCTGACTGATGGTTTGAAGACCGGGGCCTCTTCCTGCAAGGATGAAGACGGAAATCTGGTGACAGATGTCCAGGGCATAATGAAATTATGGAGGGATCAATTTTCGCAGCTGCTTCATGGCGATGACGGCAATAATACCGCCACTGCGGAATCCACTCCGGAAACCCCAATCACTGACGGCGTTGAAGTACCGCCTCCTGACTATGAGGAGGTCTTAACAGCCATTGCTCGGCTGAAAAACAATAAGGCTGCAGGTGCTGATGGCCTGCCTGCTGAGTTGTTTACGACCGGAGCCGAAGAGCTCAAAAACGCATGCATGAGCTTCTATGCAGAATATGGTCGGATGAAAGCATGACAAGTGATTGGAACCTCAGCGTACTCTGCCCAATTCATAACAAAGTTGATTCCACGATCTGCGCCAACTACCATTCTTAATATTGCATATAATGTTCTATCGAGCGTACCGTGCGAAAGACTGAAGGCCATCATCAACAAACTGATTGGACCTTATCAGTGCGGCTTCAGGCCTGGTAAATCCACCATCGATCAGATATTCACACTACGCCAAATCTTGGAAAAGACAAGAGATAAACAGATCGACAGCCATCATCTATTCGTCAATTACAAAGCCGCATTCGACAGCACGGTTAGGGATCACTTGTACGCCGCAATGTCTGATTTTGGTATCCCTGCAAAGCTCATTCGTCTTTGCAAAATGACACTGACCAACACAAGCAGCGCAGTGAAAATTTGGACAGACCTCTCCGCACCATTTGATACCAAAAGAAGTTTCAGACAAGGTGACTGACTCCCTATCGTGCGACTTCTTTAACCTTATGCTGAAGAAAATAATTCGACCTGCGAACATCGACATCTCTGGCACTATCTTCTACAAGAGTGTCATGCTGCTAGCATACGCTGATGATATTGACATCATTGGCAACAACGCTCGAGCAGTCACTGCAGCATTCTTCAACCTGGAAAGGGAGTCCCGTCGAGTGGGTCTATTGGTCAACGAGGTCAAAACGAAATACCTTGTGTCAACAAACAAAGAGGCATGGCGTGACGTCTTGGACAAAATGTTACTGTTGACAATTATACTTTTCATGTCGTCAAGGATTTCGTTTACCTCAGCATTAATACCAACAATAATGTCAGCCTTGAGATCAACTCTGGAGATTAACTCTTGGCAACAGGTGTTACGACGGGCTCAGTAGGCAATTGAGAAGCAGAGCACTCTTTCGTCATACGAAAATAACGCTCTATAAGTCTCTCATCCTTCCCGTCTTAATATGTATATGGCGCCGAGACGTGGACATTGACCATCAATGATGAGAGGCTGTTAGGAGCGTTCGAGAGGAAGATACTCAGTAAGATCTACGGTCCAGTATGCGTGGACGACGTATATCGAATAAGATGGAACGATGAGCTGTACGCCAAAACTGACATAGTCAAGCGTATAAAAATCCAGCGGCTTCGCTGGCTGGGTCATGTTGAGCGAATGGAAGAAAGCGCTCCGGCTAGATGGGTGTTTTATTCGAACCACGGTGGAGGAACACGCAGAAGGAGACGTCCTAATCTCCGTTGGAAAGACCAGGTGCAGAGCAACCTGACTGCACTTGGCCTTATGAACTGACGCCAGAGCGCGCATAGCAGATGCGACTGGCGAAGCTTTATAGAGGCGGCCAAGACCGATCATCAATTGTAGTGCCAGTTAAATAAGTAAGTATATAATTTGTCTGCAATAGTTTTATAAATAATATATTTAATTTTCACTTTTAAACACTAACAACATTCGCAACTTCGCTTTTCTGGAAATGAAAATAATGATGTACATGTTCGCATGCTTTCCTTCTATTTTACATACATTTTTGTATAATAACTCATTGACACCCTAAATACTCGGCGTGCTCAGTGTACATTTCATCCAGCATATCGTGTCCATTGTGAGAGTGAGTAAAAGCTCTCTGTTTGTGTTCGGTGCGACAACTACATGGTGTTCACCGAGCAAAATCTGAACATAACCACGACCTAACGGATCTGCCTGTGCTATAACTTACACATTGTTGTTATTCTCTCTATGGCAAAAATGTTCTAATGTGTGTGTGTGTTTTTGTTTTTAGATGTTATTTGTGTGTGGGTGTGTGTGTGAAGAACAAAAACTTTGGCTATGAAAATTATTAAAAGATTATGCTAGTATTTTTGTTACCCAGTTCTTTTAAGATGTGTATGACCACTATAAAAGAAAACGATGAATCCACACGAAAAGAACGAGGACGTCAAGTACGTTTTTATATACTAATTAATACATCTGTGATACTTGTGCGATGTGTATGAGGAAAATTTTTACGGAAGAAGAAGAAGAAAGGTCAATAATATATGCTAGAAAAGTGAGATAAAAACATTTTTTCGAACATATAAAAAATTGTTGGAACAAAATCAATGAGAAAAAGTTTTAATTGGAAAATTTTACGGCAATTTGGCCACCAACCATCAAAAGCACGCGAATGACAATAGAAGTAGTGCAACGTGAGCGAAATTGGCTTCTGAGTCAAGATATCCGAAATGGCAATGGGCATGAAAAACAACATCAAATGCATAAAAATGCAAAATAATTTCAAGTTTGCATTAAGTTCTAGTGATGGTGACTACCAAAATACGACTTTAAGTACTGAAGACGATCCACTAATTGAAATTCACCCAGAAACAGGAAATAAACGAAACTTAAGAGTTCGAGGAATACTAATGACTTTGCGTGAAAGAAGTTCAGAGGACGGGCAGCAGCAGGAGCCTATTCAAAGAGAAAATGTATCAAAGGTTAAAAGAGCACCGGCGAAAGTGCAGAAGCAACGTTTTAAAAGCGAAATTGAACGAATGGACCGACGTCGCCTGTTGGCACGGCAGCGATCTCAACGGGCACGAGACAGAAAACGCGCTATGTCAATAACATTCACAAGTGCTACAAAGGTAGTTAACGTCGATAGCTGTGCTGGGATAAAAGGAAACACTAATGATTTAAAAGAAAGCTTTGTAAAAAAAGAAATGACTGCAGATGAATTTATACAAATGCTTGATCCCTTACAAAGCGTGAATGATGTTGACATTACATCAGCGACAGCAATTAAAGAAGAACCGTGCGATTTGGAACCTAGTGCTCTACAAGCAGCGGCAGTAGATCCCTTAAATAGCTCAGCAATAATAGCAGATGTGAACAAATCTGAAAAAGGTACTGCTGAGAAAAGTAGGAGCATAAGGACAGTAAAAATGGAGCAGACAAAAAGAATAGCAGGAGTTTTGAATAAATATGATGAGTTAGATGACAACGATGCTTACAATAAAAGGGTGCCAAGATATCAAATGGACAAAATGCGTTTATATCATTCCAGAAGAAAATCAAAGAAAACAATAGCAAAGAACGTATCCCCTGAGCGATATGCCAGTCTGGGTAATCACGCAGAAAGCTCATGTCTGATGGACAAAGAAAGCACGAAAAATGGGCTAGCTCTCGCGGAGGAATGCTCGACAAGTTTAGATGAACTAAAACGAATGTTAAGCGGAAGCGGTATTGGCGAAAACGATCACGATGGGGAATCATCTTCATGCGATTCCATACAAATAAAAAAAGTTGATAGTGCACGAAAACGTTCGGCAATGAGGCAACGAGAACGACGAGCACGCGAAACTCAAGCAGAAACGGAGGCACGTCTTTTGCGTCAGCGTATTGCGCAAATGAAATTGCGTCTCTATACGCAAATAATGTCCACTGAAGAGGAAATTAAGGCGGACAGAGAGCGTAAGTGTATGGAAATGCGTTTGAAGCGACAAAGGCGACGTGAAGCGGAAACTCCGGAACAAGCAGCTGCACGAAAAACACGCGAAAGCCGCATATATGCTGAATCGCGTAATCGTATAAAAGCGATTGAGACTCCTGAAGAGACTGCAGCACGTCGAGCATTCTCGCGAGAGCGTAATAGAAAACGATACAAAGAAATAAAAGCAAAGGAAACGCCAGAACAGCGTTCCACACGAAAAGAACGAGAACGCCAATACCGTGAGAACTATAAGCGCCGAAAAATGGAAAAAACCCAGACTGAGCAAAGTGTAAATGCAGGAAATTAATTCTAAGAATAGTTCTAATAATTGTAAAATTTCTAGTAGTATGGTAGCAGTAACAGTGTAAATAATTTATTTATTTCGCATTTATGTGCAATTATTAATTTTATAGTGAAATAAATTTTCATATCTGCGATATAAAGTAGTATGGGTATTTTAATGGTCCCCAAAATATATCAAGCATTATCAAATCATATAGCCTATAACAGAATAAATACGAAGATTACTCCCAGATCAGCTATTTCCTTAACTTAAGTTGACAATGATTCAGTGATGTGAAGAGGATGTTTACACCAAATCGGTGATTTCGAAAGTAATATGAAAGCATTTGCTTATATTTAAAAACAATAAAATTTAGCAGCACCAAGCTCAAAGAATATAGAAAGCAGTTAATTACCGAATAGACTTTCAAATCATCGGCATAAAGTACATATTTCGTCCAAGAATGTTACCTTGAGGAACGCCAGAAGATGCTATAACACGCTGTGAAGGTGCAATTCATTGTCAACAACTGCACAACGACGATTGCTCAAACAGATTCGATCCAGTCCAATTTTTAATATAAGAATTCGTTTTTATAGTGCTAATGGTATTGGTTTCTCATTACAATTGAATTTTTATAATGATAAGTGAATAAATTGAATTAACAATGGCAGATTTCCACCTGATACAAGGTGGAGCATCCGATTCGGAAAATTAGGTTCAATATATTTAATTGTTTGTGGCTTACCATATTTTGATTCCAATCAAATTATGATTCCAAATAAATTCTGAAAAAGAAATTCCGAGATAAATGTCTTCCCCTACTCGTGAAATATCAAAACAAGAGAAAACACTTCGCATTTTGATTTAAATAGAATTTATTTGCTGCATTTTTCTGATAGTGTACGTACGTGTAGATATTTTTGAGTTCATATTCATCATAGTCAATATTAAATTCATGAAATTGTATTATATTAGTTACGGACAGTAAAGGGAATTCCACATTTGAAAGATTATGTAAATGTGGATGGCAACCAAAAGCAAAAAACTACATTATTTTGTAAATGTTGCTGTAAAGTTAAGTTATATTGAAAAATCCTTATACGATAAAAGATTAAAAGTATATGGAGAAGCAAACACATTCTATATATAATACGATTTCAATTTTGCAATCCTGCAATATCATGGATTTAATCATGCCAGAAATGTTAATTTTTGTTTGTTTGTGAATAAATAGACTTTATTATTTGAAATGACGTAAAGTGAAGAATTTGAAATGTTTCCTTTCGAAGTAAACCAATTATGTAAAGAAATTCAATAGCTCCATCTCCATAATAATGTTACACATGACTCCGTTAAGTCAGCTCATTATTGGAATAAAGTCCAGTTGCAGGCCTTATGCATTCCATAAAATCGAAAAAATTAATATAAAAATTCAACCAACTGCTTGAAGCATTTCCAACATGAAGCTGTTTAAAATTGCCATTTGACTTATAAGCTACAATTCTAATGTATGTATGTATGAATGTATCAATATGTGCAAAATGTTTTGATATTTTAAGCTTCAACTGTAGCAACGTTTGCTGCTGTTGCTGCTTCACTAGAAGGAGCTTGCTCTTTGACTGGTGCATCGGCGCTCTCCTTCTGTTGCTGTTGCTCTACTTCTGCTACACCTTCAGTGGTCTTAAAGTTTTGCTTTTCGGTATCATTCCGTTTCTTGGAAGCTTTTTGCTTGTTTCTTTTAGCTTTCATAGCTTCGTAGGTCTTCTCCGACATTGCAATTCGATTCTGTTCACTTATGTTCTTTGTGCTTTCCTTGAATATTTCTGCTTCATCGCAAAACTCGTCCCAGAAATCGTTATCAACATTGGACTTCTCAACACTGCCTTTCTCAGCGTTTTCGGTGTTTTCAATTGTTTTTTTTCCGAAAAACTTTTTGAAATTATTATAAATCCCTTGTGCTTCACTTCGTATTTCTGCTGCCTTCAACTGAAACTCTTCTTCTTGCTCCTTCTCTAACTCCCACTGTTTTAAATTACCCACATAACGCCGCAATCGTCGTATGATGTCAACACAATCGGGATTACGCAATAACATCATCTGTGTCAATCTAAATTGCTTATACTGCTCGAGTATCTCTAAGCAGCGATCGACGTCAGCTCTTTTTAAGCCCAGACATTCGCGCAAATGTTGCGACAACTGTACAAAATCACGCTCAACGAAGAGTGCATCCTCCTGCTCGATCATTTGTGTGGTAAACCGTTTGGCTGCATCTTCATGGATTTTTCCACTCGGTGGATTGATTACAATACGATCTTTGAGTGACTCCGGTTTGATTTCACCACTTTCTAATTTCAATTTAATGTCTTCAGCTTCTTTCGCTGCATTGTCCTCCCATTGTTGCTTCTCCCAGGGACTGGTGAATGCTTCCGGTTTCTGATAGTCGAGTTTAATGCCTATGCATTTACGAGGTGGTACGAAGGCCAACAAAATGTTATTTTCGATTACTTTAGCACTGCCGCTGCCGCCACCAGTAGAAGTTTTTGCGTTTGGCGTGGAACTGGTTGTTGTGGCCTTGGTTCCACCACTAGTATTGTATGAGGTTGCCGATGATTTCTTTACAGATTTAATTTTTCCATCTGCACCTGCATTACCTAAAATGTAACAGGACAATTTGTGAGCTATTTTATAATCAATGATTATTTTATTATCAATGTGTCTTTTAATACCACCGGCAATAGTTACTTAAGCGGCGTAAATTCTTAAATTACATGAGCTGTTTTAGGTTTTCAACCAATTGCGATTTTAATAAAGTTGCAATGCGACATCACTCAAATTTAATAGTACATATTGCAATTCAACTTATCCAAACTTCATTCAGTTGAGTTGTGATATGAAAAAATAAATTAATTAATGTAACAATTAACAAATCAGATG
The DNA here is from genome assembly GCA_958295655.1 of Palloptera scutellata. NCBI lineage: Eukaryota > Metazoa > Arthropoda > Insecta > Diptera > Pallopteridae > Palloptera > Palloptera scutellata. Next base: position 40,134,681 of record OY282450.1, on the reverse strand, counting down.
GATATCATCCATCCTTAGCTCTCATACAATGAAATATTTAAATATCTATCAAACAATTTTAGCTACTTTTAATCAAGGAAATACGGCCCGAAAACGAAAATTGATATAAGGCGCCATTCTTGAGGCATTATTTCATAATGAAACAAGGACCCAAAAATGTTTTTCAAACTCATTTAGAAAAGGCAAAAATATATTGCAACGAAATGTTGCGGGACAGGAACGAGGTCCGCCTGACTGATGGTTTGAAGACACTCTTCCTGCAAGGATGAAGACGGAACAGACGGAACTGGTGACAGATGTCCAAGGCATAATGCGATCATGGAGGGAGCACTTTTCGCAGCTGCTTAATGGCGATGACAGCAATAATCCAGCCACTGCGGGATCTACTCCGGAAACCCCATTCACTGACGGCGTTGAAGTACCGCCGCCTGACTATGAGCAGGTCTTAACAGCCATTGCTCGGCTGAAAAAAAAATAAGGCTGCGGGTGCTGATGGCCCGCCTGCTGAGTTGTTTAAGACCGGCGGCAAAGAGCTCAAAAAACGCATGCATGAGCTTCTATGCAGAATATGGTTGGATGCAAGCATGACAAGTGATTGGAACCTCAGCGTACCCTGCCCAATCCATAAGAAAGGTGATTCCACGACCTGCGCCAACAACCGTGGGATAAGCCTTCTTAATATTGCATATAAGGTTCTATCAAGCGTACTGTGCGCGAAAGACTGAAGCCCATCGTCAACAAACTGATTGGACCTTATCAGTGTGGCTTTAGGAATACATGTGGGATACATGTGGACACCCACGATGTATTCGTCGATTATAAAGCCAGCACGATTAGGGATTTTGGTATCCCTGCAAAGCTCATTCGTCTTTGCAAAACAGACTTCTTTATGCTTATGCTGGAGAAAATAATTCGACCTGCGAACATCGACATCTCTGGCACTATCTTCTACAAGAGTGTCATGCTGCTAGCATACGCTGATGATATTGACATCATTGGCAAAAACGCTCGTGCGTTTGAGGAGAAAACGAAATACCTTGTGTCAACAAACAAAGAGTCACGGCGTCTTGAACAAAATGTTACTGTTGACAATTATACTTTTCATGTCGTCAAGGATTTCGTTTACCTAGGATCCAGCATTAATACCAACAATAATGTCAGCCTTGAGATCAACTCTGGAGATTAACTCTTGGCAACAGGTGTTACGACGGGCTCAGTAGGCAATTGAGAATCAGAGCACTCTTTCGACATACGAAAATAACGCTCTATAAGTCTCTCATCCTTCCCGTCCTAATATGTGTATGGCGCCGAGACGTGGACATTGACCATCAATGATGAGAGGTTGTTAGGAGCGTTCGAGAGGAGGATACTCCGTAAGATCTACGGTCCAGTAGGCGTGGACGACGTGTATCGAATAAGATGGAACGATGAGCTGTATGAGCTGTAAGCCGACACTGCCACAGTCAAGCGTATAAAAATCCAGCGGCTTCGCTGTCTGGGTCATGTTGAGCGAATGGAAGAAAGCGCCCCGGCTAGAAGCGTGTTTTATTCGAACCACAGTGGAGGAACATGCAGAAGGGGAGGTCCTAATCTCCGTTGGAAAGACCAGGTGCAGGGCAACCTGACTGCACTTGGCCTTATGAACTGGCGCCAGAGCGCGCATAGCAGAGGCGACTGGCGAATCTTTATAGAGACCGATCATTAGTTGTAGTGCCAGTTAAGTAAGTATATTGCAACTGTCCATTAGTAATAATGCTTGATCAAATAGCACCAAAACTTAAAATAATATATATTTGAGTATTACACGATGAATGTACGAGTCACACATAGGTTAAAGAAAGTTTCATTCCGTCGTTTTCTGACATACATATATGTAGATATTGATCAATATTACTGCGCGGCAAAACAAATGCAAAACTACATTTGTATAGAAGAAATTCACTAACCTTCTGGGGGCACCCTTTTTTTCGATGGAGGCGACTGTGCGACCGGCGATGTGTCTGAAACCTCATCAATGTAACGCTTCGGTTTTATTTTACGTCCACTGCGACTAACCAATTCACTGCTGCTTTCAGTAGCCACCGTGCTGCTGGACGCGGTGACACCGACAGGTGTCTCACTCTCTTCTATGACTTTCTTTGATAATTTGGGTGTTGACGGTGGTGGTGGTGGGAGCGTCTCTTCACCGATACCTTCGTCCATCTTTTCATGCACAACAGCATCCGAAGCATCTTCTTCTAATTGCGATTCATCTGCTGCTACTGCTGCTGCTGCTGATGTTGTGGAATCTTCAAATGTCTCTTCTATTGTTGAGATATTTATAGCAGCGCCGGGTAAATCAATTGGTGACGAATCTTCCCCACTCAATGCGGCTTCGATCTGTTCGATAGCTTGGCGGAAATTCGAACGTTTTAGATTTTTATCTGTTGCAAATTTCTCCTTGCTTTCGCCGTAATGGAATAGATCTTCAATTTTTATGTTGGCCGTCTCGCCAGTTCCATAAAAATACACGCTGTACTTCTTGTTGTTGTATTTTGTAATTTTTGCTGGCCACGCAGGATAACCTTTAACTTTGGCAAACACTAAATCACCAATATTGAATTGCTTCTTCTCTTTACCCATTTTTCAAGAGTAAATTGATCGTTAATTGATATTTTATTTACCAACTTATCAAAGGTATACGCTTTTATATATAAATTATTTTGGAAAAAGCAAAGGTTTGGTTTCTATTTGCAAGCGAATAACCACACACAATTTTTATGACTGTGGCAAACAGTGATGTTAACCCCCATTTTAAAATTACTGTGCCTCCCTTAGAAATTACCGTTTTTTCCCTGAAAATTATTGCACGTTGGAAAAATACGAAAAAAGGAATGGTTGCACGGTTTAAACCTTAAATCATATTTTTATTAAGCAGTTTATGTTTTATCTTGTTCCTGGGAGCAATCTTATTAGCTAAGGAGTAAGAATCGTGGAATTCTGTAAAGTTAAAAATTTCTATTACCTTTAGACCACTGAGAATGGTCGCCGATGCAAATGATTTTAACCAAAAACATAAAAATACAATATAAGCTTAAATAAAGTATTTTCAATTAACAATAAAGGGTTCGTTTGGAATGAACGGAATGAATAAATAAACAGAAAGTAATACACAAAACGTATACAATGAATACAGAAATACAAAAGTAAAAATCTAAAATAAATTTTATTAAAAGTTGGTCTATAAACAGCGGAACAAAGCTATTAAGTTAGTTTGTCGATGCTGCGTTCTTTGTAATTAAGTCGCTAACGACATCATTTTATGCGGATGCCAGTGTCGCTACCGCATTTATTCATTTCTAACTATTACCTCAAATTTGTTATCCGTTTTCTGTGTTATTTGAAAAATCGCATGTTTTTATTTGAATATGTTTATAAATTTCGTACATGGAAAAATTACAGTATCAAAATATTAACACAATGGCTGCAAAAGCATCATTGCATACATAGTTTTTAAGAGTTGATACATGGCGCACAGTAGCTGCGACAGCGCTATAACAAGATGGCATCTGCAGAAATTTTCGTCATGTTGTCTGCGACTGGAACACCCATCGCGGCAAAGACATAATGACTTTAATTCTAATATTCCCAATTTCCACAGATCATCTATAAAATATACCGGTAAAAAACAATAACACAACATTAAATTAATTAATTAATTAATTTTCAATGAAGAAAGCATAAACAAGCTAATTATAGAATTTAACGATTGATAATGTTTTTTTTGTTTTTGTTTTCATTATGCTGCATGTCAAAATAGATGATTAATGAAGTGTTCTATTAAAAATTATTGTTTTTTTTACATTTATATTTACAATATAACGAAAATATTGAAGAATAAAAAGAATTAGTCATTTAGTCGATGCCGAGCATATTGTGTTCCAGGCGCAGGCAACATGACAACATTGGCTGTGGACGCCATCTTGTTGTCATGGCTGTCGCAGCCATTGTGTTCGTACCTTTAGTTAAATCGCTACTCGCCGAAACTACTAGCGAAAACACTATTTATAAATCATTCGGTGATTTAATAGACAAATCTCTGTAACGAGTTAAGGCTTGATTATGCATATGTGCGTAACGTTACGTGACGTAAGCAGTATATTGAAGATACATTTACTATTTCGGTAATCATTTCCACGCACTGCTCATATCACAGATCGATACGAGACAGTTCACAAAGTTACTGTAGATCCCATTCCATTTTTGTGCAAAGATAACACACACAACATAAACGGATAAGGAAAGCTCGGCTTATGCGCTCCATGGACTGTTGCACATTTAAAGAAAAAGAAGACGTTAATGCTATGTAGAATAACAATTTATTTGTAAAAAGAATTGTTTTATTGACATTCGCTGCTGAGTTAAATAATTAGCAAAACGTGTAAATTCGGTAAGCAACTATACACGTTAAAAATATAAATATTTTGAATTGAGTAAACGGAGTTAATCGCTGTGATTTGAACACTTCAATAACTGCGTCCAAAGAGTGTGTAGTACTTGGGTTTATTTGTGCAATTCGGATTAATGCATTTATCATTTGCATTGATAGCTGCAGGCTGATCAAAGGGTATGCAAAGAGTCTTCGCTCCCATCGATGGTGCACCGGGCTCGGCATCTTCATCTCTATATACATGTATAAGTTAAATCAATTAGTAACGGAAAAACTCAATATCGAATAAATTTAATTTACACTCACCTAGCACTATCAGCTTTGATTTTTTCTTCGCAATTTGTTTCGCCACAGTATGGTGACAATAGTAAATTCTTCAGATCTAGATACCTACAGAATTCCGACCAATTCTTCGTAACCTTTGTATGCTCAACGAGATCAGCCGTTGCCTTGGCCAGCATACTATCGTGTATGGATTCAAGCAATTGTTGTATCTTCGAGTCAACGTTTTCCAATGCTAAAATCAATTTATCACCAGTATCACGACGTACAGCAACAATTTGATTCGCTTTCATATCCTTGGGTCCGACTTCAATGCGCACTGGCACACCCTTCAATTCCCAGTGATTGAATTTCCAACCGGGTGAGTAGTTGTCGCGGTAATCACCCTCACAACGTATACCCTTCACATTCAACATTTGCTCGAGTTTCTTGCATGCTTGTAACAGTTGATCACGTTCGTCGTCTTTTGTGTTGACGGTTATGCCACAGGGAACAATGATTGCTTGAATGCATGCTACATGAGGTGGCAACACGATACCCTGGTTATCCGCGTGTACCATTATCATAACACCAATAGTACGTGTTGTCATGCCCCACGAATTTTGGAACACAAATTGTTTTTGCTGTGTTTCGGGGTCTTCGAAGACGATATCAAACATTTTGGAGAAATTTTGTCCCAGATGATGACTGGTTGCTCCCTGAATTGCACGACCTGATGCAGAAATGAAAGCTTCAACAGTGGTTGTATAATCGCCACCGGCGAATTTCTCCTTTTCAGTTTTGCGTCCCTTCACCACAGGGATTGCTAGCAGATTTGTGTACACTTGAGCGTACAATTCTAGTATATCGAACACTTCTTTTTCAGCTTCGGCTTTGCTTGCAAAGGCGGTGTGGCCTTCCTGCCAAAGGAATTCGCGAGTTCGTAGAAAAGGTTGCGGATGTTTGAATTCCCAACGCTTGAATGAGAAATTATTACAAATTATTAATAAAATTCCAGTGTGTTTGATTGTAATTACGTTTTCGCTTACCACAACATTATTCCATTGATTCAGACGTATCGGTAAGTCACGATAAGATTGAACCCACTTGGCATAGGCGGGATACATAACAGTCTCAGATGTAGGGCGCACTGCGATGGGTTCGGCCAAGTCTGAATCCCCTGATTTCGTAACCCATGCTACCTCAGGTGCGAAATCGGCAATATGCGTCTTCTCCTTTTCGAGTACCGCTTTTGACACAAAAATCGGAAAATAACATTCTTTCACGCCCATTTTCGTAATTTCCGCATCGAACCAATTTTTAATGAATTTCCAAATGGCAAATGACCAATGACGCAGAATATAACAACCGGATACATCATAGTACTCAATCATTTCACCTTTGGTAATCACCTGCGAATACCAATCCGGCAGATTATCTTCCTTTGTAGCCTCAAGACCCAATCGCGTTTGCTTCTTTGCTGCACCAACGCCTGCTTCGGGTTTTAAAGTTGGCGATTGCTCCTTTTTCGCCGGCTTTGCACCAACTTTAACCTGGTTTTTCTTATCAGATTTCTTTGCAGAGCCGCCACCACTCCCCCGCCCAGCTACTGGGAACTCAGTTCCAGTAATTTCCTTATATTTCGCTTTCAGAGCTAATAGCTTCTTCACTTCAGCGTCAACATCCTCCTTGGCAGCGTTTTTGGCTTTAGCATTGCGCACTTTTTCACTCTGTTCGTTTATTTCCTTTGTAAGCAGCTGTTTTTCCGGTGATGCTGATATTGTTACTGGTACGCTTGCGGCAGCTTCACTAACAACAGCAACAGTTTCAACTTCAGCGTCCGGCGTCCAATCTTTACCGGTCATGGCCTTATATTCAGCTTTAAGTGACAACAAAGACTGAATTTCGGGATCAATAGTGAGTTTTGCTGCTTTCTCTGACTTCAGTTTACGAATCTTATTGCCTTGCAGCTTAATTCTTTCTAAAATGTTGCCGACTATTGATATGCCTGAATCCTCACCCGTAAGATCGATTTTGATAGGTTCAACTGTGGTGGTGGTGGTGGTCGTGGCGGCTGCTGTACCTGGTGCTACTGCACCAGGCTTCCACTCTTGACCGGTGAGGCTCTTATAATCAGTTTTCAATGCAAGCAGTAATTTAACCTCTACATCAACGGTGGGCTTGTCGGATTTGGCTGTTTTCAATTGTCTAACTTTATCCCCTTGATTCGCAATTTTAGCCAGTAAATCGGCAACTGCTGAGGATGATGGTGCGTCTGGAGATTTTTCTTTCTTCACAATTACGGGAGCCATAGTGCCCGGTTTCCAATCAGCACCAGTAAGACTCTTGTATTCTGCCTTCAAAGCCAACAGTGCTTTAACTTCAGCATCTACTTTAGTTTTTTCAATCTTTGCTGATTTCAATTCACGCACTTTATCGCCTTGTGCAGCGATTTTGGCAAGCAATTCTTCTACCGTGGCATTAATACTTGATACTGGAGAAACAGCACTTAACTTTGTTGGATGCGCTGGAATAGGTGTATCTGGTTTCCAATCTTGCCCAGCTAACCTTTTGTAATTAGTTTTCAAATCCGTTAATATTTTCACTTGATTATCAATATCGGTTTTGGAGACTTTTTTTGCTTTCAGTTCACGGATCAAATCTCCTTGACTAACGATTAGTGCATTGACGCTCGTGAGCTCTACATCCAGGGCAGGAGAAGTGACGAGGGGTGATGATGCTGTTGCAGCAGCAGCACTAGGAGCTTGACCTGGCTTCCAATCCTTGCCAGTTGCAGATTTATAATCTGCTTTAAAGCCAAGTAATTTCTTAACTTCAACGTCAATTTTATCTTTAGGTGCTTTTTTGGATTTCAAATCACGAATAACATCACCTTGCGTCGTAATCTTTTGATTCAAATCATCAGCGTTGGTTGCAGAGGATGGAGAGGTCTTCAACGGAAAGAGAAATAGGCGCAAATAAAATAGAAGTTAATATTTTGTAAATACAATAAAATGTCCCTCAATTTGTGTATACGTCAGCATTTTGTGCCTTCTTCGCACTGTGATTACTAACATAATTCACAACTTAAGATATGCTCATGACAATATACAAGCGAAGTAAAATAAACTACACCTCCCTCAACTTCAAAAAATGTACGCAACCAAATGAAAGTTCAAAAGAAGAATAGTGTGATGACATGTCGTATGGTGTACGGTGTATGGTATGTTGGGAAGACGAGTACGAGTGAGAGGGCAAAGAGATTAAAAATGAGAGCTTCATCAAAACAAATGATCGCGTGAAGTTTTATCCAATGGGTATTACATATAACTGGTTTTAAAAGTAGGGATGCACATGTTAATTTGATTTAATAAATTGTTATTATATGAAAATCAACAACAACAAATGCACTGGCATGAATCAGTAGGAGGCGGTAGTGATACAAGGAGTGAGATCGAAAAAATCTTAACATATATAAAACTCAATAATTTTTAAACGGTTGATCTTAGAGTTTTGATTTTGTTTTATTTAATTGATAATATTTTACAAATTACAGAAAAATATAACTTTTATAGTTCTAACCACTATTTATGAACTCGTGGACCTTTTTTGGTAAGCCTTCCATTAGAGATTTGATGTTGTTTCAGACACCTTTTTAGAGCAGTTTGCCCATCTCCTTTTAAAATCTTCGATATTTTGGGACACCTTATTTGTGCTCTTTAAGTTTTTTTTCACAAGAGCCCAATATCTCTCCACTGGTCTCAGCTCCGGACAATTTTGAGGATTGGCCTCTCTTGGTAAAACAACTATGTTATTACTCTGGTACCACTCCAGAGCTTTCTTGCCATAGTGACATGATGCCAAAAATATGTGGACACATTGTTCTCTCTTATGAAAGGAAGAAGCAGTTTTTTCAAACATTCTTTGATGTATATTTCGGTATTTATAAAGCCCACTGTAACAAATGATTTGCTTCTTTTGCCGCAACTGCATATAGCAGTCCATACAAGGAATTTTTAAGAAAATTTTGTCTGCTTTTAATTTCCGAGCTCTACTTTTGGCGTCTAAATTTCTTGCAGCATTTCTGTCTGGAACTTTTTGGACTTTGTATGATTTCAAACCTGCATTGGCTTAAACTTTTCGCACCAAATAGTCAGAGCACTGGGCTAACCGGGTAGCTTTTCTAGCAGATGTGTTTGGAGATCTTTTCAATTTTCTTGGCTTTCCCAATATCATGTGGTCCTTGTTTTCTTCCCGAACCAGGTTTCCTATCTATGGTCAAATTCTCCTGAAACTGTTTAATAACATTGAAAACAGTTTGACGGCAGACATTCAATTCTTTGGCCAATTTTTTGTAGGACCAATTTGGATTTTTTGAAAATTTTTAATAATTTTGAGATGTACGTCTTTTTCTTCACTCATTTTGATCAAACTCACAATATATCAACATGTTTGTCATTAAACATAATAACTGACTATTTTTCAAAGATAACTAGATCAAAGAAATTTTTAAATTTTATATCCAAAAAAAATTATTAGGTAAAACGTGTGTTAAGATCTTTTCAATCTCACTCCTTATAATGAATTTTTAAAAGTAGATGCATACACCATATACCTCGTGCTAAGGCATAAACTTGGACACAGAACATATTACACCATTAGGAATTTCAGTAAGAATGTTCAGATGTCGCCTTTCAGCAAATTGGACGAAACTTGCCTTATTGTGTGAAGATGTGTAGTGATTAAAGTTATATGAGTAGCATAGATCCTGTAATAGAAATACAAGCAAGTTTTTGGAGCAGTACATTTTGGTACAACTGAGCACTGCAGGATTATAAGCCACTAATTAGAAGCAGCAAAGGCTACAATTGGCATACCTAGGGTAGTGTAAACCTAGAAAAATATATTGTGTTAAGACTTCAGTCTTCTCCAAATAGTTTTCTACGGGTCCAAACAGTTACTGGCTTTCATGAGGGCATTATTCAGGTAAGTAAGGTGGAAAGGCAACCATATATGTATAACCACTTACCAAGATTATTATTACTCGAATTTTTATATGTTACTAAAATGAAACTTACAGTTTTGTTAGCGTCTTGCGCTGCAGAATTGATTTTCAAACCAGAAGATAGCATGTCCTTGGTATGTCCATCAGGAATAGAAAATAGAATAACAGGTGAAATAGCGCCTGAGTAAGGGCTTGGTGGTGCATATGCATTATCAACTTTGAAGAAGCCACGACGTTGCAATTGAATGATATCACCTTTTTTGCATTCCTTCAATTCAGGATCACCTAACATTTGCACTTCTTCCTGCAAATGCCACAACAAATATTGAATAATGAATAAATAAACTTCACAAAAACAATCCGAAATAACTATACGCACCCTTGTCTTATGGCCAATGTATTGCTTAAAATCTTCTTCTTTTCCCAGTACTGCTTTGCTAATAATATTATCGAAATATACACAGAATGTTGGCGGATAATCATTTGGATCATCTTCGACAGCGAGCCAGGTAAGTTTAAGTGTTTTTTTGAAATCTTTATTATCCAAATTTAAAGTAGCATCCACAGTATTAATTTTGCCACTAGCATCTTTATGAATTTTCTCAATCATCAGATTACCCCAATTGATGAAGGTCGCATTTTCTCCTTCTTTTAGAACCTCGGCGTCAACGTAGTCAATATAAATGCGTGGTCCTAGGCCTATAGTCTTTTTGCCAAGAGCTTCGTTCTTCGGATGTAGCGGAACTTCAACCTTTTCATATTTAGTCCCAGCCACATTAACAATAACGCGAGTATCATAGTCTACTGCAGTGTAACGCGGAGCAATCGGATCGATTACCTTCTTGTTGAAAGCCCATATCTTATCCCAATTCATGAAGACAACAGATTTACTAGAGCCTTGTGCAATGATGAATTCTTTGAGACCTTCAACAGTCATGCCTCGTCGAATGATGCCACGTACCGTGGGAAAGCGTGGATCATCCCTGAAAGATATTACAAGCAGTATAGAGATTACGAATCATTTAAAGCGGTTCTATGGTGTTACCATCCATCGACAAGTCCAGAATCCACGAACCAGGTCAATTTACGTTTGGATAATACGGTGTTTGTCATATTTAAACGACTGTACTCCCAAATATAAGGTTTGCGTAGCCCTAAAGCTTCAATAAACCAATAAAATTGATCATCACGATCATGGTATTCCATGGTGCGCAAAGTGTGCGTCACGCCCTCGATAGCATCGACAATGGGACATGCAAAATCATATGTTGGGTAGGTTCTGAAAGGCGAAAGTTCAAATGTTAATGCTGCTTAACAATTTCGAATTTAATTGACTATAGAATTATGTGGTTGAAGCTTAAAATGTTGTGATCGACAATTAGTATAATTTCGTGATCCGGTAAACTTACTTGTATTTAGTACCAGTGCGCGGATGAGGTTCATTTTTGCAACGATAAATAGTGGGATCGCGCATGCATCCGTTTGGTGAAGCCATATCAATTTTAGCACGGACGCAGTATTTTTGTCCTATTTCGGAGCCTTTTTGCATTTCTTGCCACATGGACATATTTTTTTCGACATCTAAAACCAATATTTTCATTTAAACTGACATTAAAAACTCGAATGTTATTAAACAAACCATTGGATCGATTTTTCGATTCCGTTCTTTGTTCACGTTCTTCCTTCATTTGCTCCGGGGGAGTATCGTCCACATAAGCTATTCTCTCCTTGATTAATTTTTCACAATAACTCATCATAAGATCGAAATAGTTTGATGTATGCGTGAAAACATCCGGCTTAATTTGCAACAACTCCAAGTCACCCAAAATGACTTCTTCGAACTCCACAGTCTCCTTTGCGGGGTTTGTATCATCGAATCGCATAATGAGTTTTCCATTGAAAGCCAATTGATAGTATTGATTCAATAGCGCCGCTTTAGCATGGCCAATATGCAAATAACCAGAAGCTTCAGGGGGGAAGCGTACAACGACTTTTCCCATTTCTGCGCCAGGTAAATCGATAAATTTACCTTCTTGCTTACGCTCACTGCTCTTAGTATTGGCAACAGTAACAGATTTTGCTTCCCGATTAGAGCTTGATGCATAATTCTTCAGTGCCTCCTGTGCTTCTTTCGGTAGCGACTGCAATGCTCTCTGAACAAGAGGTTGAGCCAACATAAGATTATACCAACGCTGCACATGCTGGGGAAGACCATCGGCAACAAGTTCCTCATACCGTGGATATATTTTACTGAAGAGTGCAAAGTCAGCAATGGTCAACCTGTTACCAACCAAATAAGTCACAGGTGCGAGTGACTTATCCAAAAATTGCTTAGCCCAAGATTGTTTAATTTCCTTGGCACGCGTAAGCGAAAACGACAGCCAGTGATCAACTTGCGTACGTTCTATGTCACCTTCACCGTACAACTGATTGTCATTAGAAACACGTCCCAGTGCGCGCAACACATCGTTGTCCGTGAAGCAAGTAAAGATTCGTTGATCGGGAAACACTATGTTAGTCTCATTGCCCCAAGTAATCTCAACTTGATCATTGGGAGCGAGCATATATGCGACTGCCAAGACCCCTGAAAACAGAAAAACACATTAATTAAATTATTAATTTACATTTCACAACTTGCTGATGCAATTTATACATATTTATTATTAATTTATTTGCTATTTCCTGCAGGGTGTGCACGATTGAGACGAGAATTTGTAGAAATTAACCTTAAAATTGTAAGGCAAATATAATATTTTATATTTACCAATTGGCGGATCGTTGATATTTGCTGTTAACTTTATTGACATTTTTCCAATGTTCTATTAAAAAACTCCCTAAATATATCAATGAATTTCGACAAAAGAAAGACCACAGAACTTGAATAGGACGTGTGCAACGTCGGTGCCACACCGTAATATAAAAAGTTTGACGTTTGTCGATAAAGACCTAAAGTATGCTTCGATGTTTCGCAAAGTTGCTTGGTTACGTACTATTAAAATGGGACTTTTTAAAAACAAATTGTTTTCTCAAGAGTATGTATATAAAAGAATGACTTAGGGGATATTTTACAGAGAAATTTTTCTTTTTTCAAAAAAAAGACTTTGATGTCAACTTTTAATCAAGAAATTATTGCATGAGCTGTTAAAACTGCGGTTTTATAATGGGAACTAAATGTAGAACAGAATGCAAAAAAGCTCGGCCTAGGCCCTCCATGGGCTGTTGTGCCATTAAAAGTAAAGTAAGTAAATGTAGAACAAAATATTGAGACCTAATTTTATTTATTTTCAATTTCATTTCATTTAATTCATTTTATTGTTTAAATAACAACAACAATAAATAACAATTCAATTTTAAACAAATCAATTGCATTGCTGTTGGGGAATATATATTTTCAGTTGATAAGTCGCTGTGGAGTAGTGGTAAAGCGTTGTCCGGGGTTCAAATCTCGGCACAGGCAAAAAAAAAAAAAAAAAAAAGTACACAAAATAGTTTTTCTACACGGCACCACCTCTTGGCAGGCAATGGCAAATCTACAAGAGTAAAATTTGCTATGAAAAGCTTTTCACTTCGTCGTTTGGATTCAGCATTAAACTGTAGGTCCCTTCCATTCATGTACAAATATAACACGCACAACATGAGTGGATGCGAAAAACTCGGCCTAGGCCCTCCAATGGCTGTTGTGCCATTAAAAGTAAAGTAAATTAAGTAAGAAAAAATTTCTTTTTTTAAAACAATCATGTTCTTTATTAAATAAATATATGAAATAAACATTAACAATTTCGAAGATATAGTTGTACAAGGAAAAAAAATAGTTCAGATTATCTGAGACATTCAATCCACATTGTAGAAAATTTAGTCATTAAAATATTATGCGTCACTTTATATACACGCTTTTGAAATATCCGTTGAAATATATCAAATTGAAAACTACAAGAGTTTTGCAATGCAGTAAACCGAGGTTAGTTACTGTAGAACGCAAAGGAACTAAAATAGATATATAGAGAAAAATACATTTTTAAATCTATTCAAACAAAATTACTGCATATTTTTAATAAATTACTGTATGCCACTTTGGGCCTCGAAATTACTGTAGAATATATAGTATGAAGTAATTATTGTAGGGGGTTAACCTTACTGGCTGCAGGTTGTTCGTTTCAGAACATATGCACTTCATGTCTCATTTTATCAGACTAATGTGCACCCTGTCCTGCTCCATATGACTAAATATGAAGTTGGCAATACTAGTCAGCCCAGCTGTCTGGAATACGTGAAAAGTTTTCTTTCATGGAGCAACGAAGTAGATAAAATTGCGAATTCTAATTAAAAAAGAATACACGAAGAATAAAGCAGAGAATAAATAGTGAAGATGGTAAGTAAAATAATTAGTTCGGCATCCAAATAAATTTATACTCTAAAATTGCAAGCCAATCTGGTTTTGCTAGGGACGATACGTTACAATCTAAGCCACCACCCAAGGATATCAAGCATAGAAAATAAAAATTAATCATACGTTTATTTGTGTACTTTCTACGCTTTAGATGCTCTTTATGTTACTATTCAGCCGTCAAGGTAAATTGCGCTTACAAAAGTGGTACGGTGCTTATCCAGACAAAGCCAAGAAGAAGATAACGCGCGAATTAGTCACTACCATATTGGCACGGAAACCAAAAATGTGCTCATTTCTGGAATGGAAAGATTGTAAAATTGTTTATAAACGGTGAGATTGATATAATGATGAAAAATTACTAAAAAAATATATATTCCTACATAAAAATAATTTAATTTACTTTGTATAGATATGCTAGTTTATACTTCTGCTGCGCCATCGAGCAGAACGACAATGAGTTGCTGACGTTAGAAATTATTCATCGTTATGTCGAGCTGTTGGATAAATATTTTGGAAGTGTAAGTTACAATAATAAAAGAAAACACAAAACATTAGCGGAGTTCACATTTAAGACCGTTTTCGTGTTGGCCCGATATTAAGTATATCGTGAATAAATTTTCACGTAAAAATTTTCTCTTATTGCTCATGTGGAAATTTATTCAAAATAGGTCTCTTTTTCCGAAACAGATAAATCTGGCAATTCAGTGATATAAGAATAAGTATTGTCCTGTAAAAGATATCGAACTCCTCTCAAAATTCAATAGATTACTGCAAACTTCACTAGTCCGAATTTATTAACAAATATTTTGAAAATTATAAAACAGAAAAAAATTTTACCATCCCCTTTCATTATGTACATATATTCTTTCTCCCTGAAGTGGATTTATAAACAAGTTAAAAAAAAACAGCAAAATCTTTTAATACATGCCATGTATTACTCGGTCTTGGCCGCCTCTACAAAGCTTCGCCAGTCGCCTCTGCTATGATAAGGCCAAGTGCAGTCAGGTTGCCCTGCACCTGGTCTTTCGAACGGAGATTAGGACGTCCCCTTCTACGTGTCCCTCCACCGTGGTTCGAATAAAACACCTTTCTAGCCGGAGCGCTTTCTTCCATTCGCTCAACATGACCCAGCCAGCGAAGCCGCTGGAGTTTTATACGCTTGACTATGTCAGTGTCGGCGTACAGCTCATACAGCTCGTCGTTCCATCTTATTCGATACACGTCGTACACGCATACTGGACCGTAGATCTTACGGAGTATCTTCCTCTCGAACGCTCCTAACAGTCTCTCATCATTGATGGTCAATGTCAACGTCTCTGCGCCATACATTAGGACGGGAAGGATGAGGGACTTATAGAGCGTTATTTTCGTCGGTCGAGAGAGGGCTCTACTTCTCAATTGCCTACTGAGCCCGTAGTAACACCTGTTGGCAAGAGTTAGTCTCCGCTTGATCTCAAGGCTGACATTATTGTTGGTGTTTATGCTGGATCCTAGTAAAACGAAATCCTTGACGACTTCAAAAGTGAAGTTGTCAACAGTGACATTTTGTCCAAGACGCCGTGACTCTTTGTTTGTTGACACAAGGTATTTCGTTTTGTTCTCGTTCACCACTAGACCCACTCGACGAGACTCCCTTTCCAAGTTGGAGAATGCTGCACTGACTGTTCGAGCGTTTTTGCCAATGATGTCAATATCATCAGCGTATGCTAGCAGCATGACACTCTTGTAGAAGATAGTGCCAGAGATGTCGATGTTCGCAGCTCGAATTATTTTCTCCAGCATAAGGTTAAAGAAGTCGCTAGGGAGTCACCTTGTCGATAGGGAGTCACCTTGTCTGAAACCTCTTTTGGTATCAAATGGAGAGGAGAGGTCTGTCCCAATTTTCACTGCGCTGGTGGTGTTGGCCAGTGTCATTTTGCAAAGACGAATGACCAGGGATACCAAAATCAGACTTTGCGGCGTATTCCTACGACAAATAGATGATGGGTGTCGATCTGTTTTTACATGCCATGTATTAGCCAATCATAAATTTATTTTATTGATTTTATGGGTGGTGGGAGGAAGAAGGAGGGAGAATGAGAGAGGGAATGCAATCACACACGATTGGCAGCCATTATGGCAAGTGTTATGCCTTTACCACAAAGAACTTCAGTTTATTAGAGTCGACCGCATGTAGCGCCAAAGGCCAAGCTTTTCGCATCCAGTCATGTTGTGCGTGTTATATTTTTATATGAATGGAATATTGGAATATTGCCTGCCAACAGGTGTTTTATTATTTTTTTTTACAAAATTTCCACTTCATTGTTTATTGGTCGAAAAATCTACCAGGTGAAATCTCGGAAACCAACGAAAAACAAATATTTTAAAATAATTCCTATTTTAAGGCGATGAATTTTAACCATTGGTAAAAATATTTTGCAAAAATTCGAACAGGAACCAAAATGGGTTCCTCTTCTTTTAATGCTACAAGAGTCCATGGAGTTTTTAGGCCGAGCTTCTCGCATCCGCTTATGTTATGCATGTTAAATTTGTAGACGAATGGAGAGGATCTACAGTTTTATGCCGAATCCAAACTGTGAAGTGAAAAATTTTACTCTTGGAGGTTTGCCATTGCAAATAATAATAATTATTATTATTATAAAATGAGTTAATGCTATTCAATGTTATTTAAATCACCTCATTTTTGTTTACGTGTTCGATTCCCGGTAATGTCGCGATATGTTGACGAATGCAGTAAAATAAAGTCAGTGACAATCACTGGGTGTCACTGAGGGGGTCTTCTAAGTTCGGGGAAAAAGTTCGAGCCTCTTTTCGAGAATTTCTTGTGAAGGAACTACTTATGATAATTAGAAACGGTTTTTTTTCTTTTATTGATACATCTTCTGACTTTCAAAATATCAATTCGGAAAAAAACAAAATTTTTCAAACTGGCGACCACGGATCTTCCTTTTGACCGCACCACTGCAAAAACGTCATAGTCACTGCGACTCATTCGAGTCGCAGCTCGAATTATTTTCTCCACCACAAGCATAAAGAAGTCGCACGATATTGGCCATGTAGGTTTTTTGACCAATTTTAAATCTCTCAAAATAGCAAATTTTTTACAAAACAAAAACATTACCTTGTTTTGAGTAAGTAAAATAAATCTTACTTTACTTTTAATGGCACAACAGCCCATGGAGGGCCTAGGCCGAGCTTTTCGCATCCACTCATGTTGTGCGTGTTATATTTGTACATGAATGGAAGCAATCAATAATTTTAAAAAGATCAAATTTACTCTATACTTCCAAAATTAAAAAAAAACACGACTTTCGGGAAAACACGGTTAAACATAAACGATGGAATAGAACATGATTGGAGAAACCTACGATTCAATCTTTCCTTCGCCACTTAGTTCTCCCTCTGATACTTACATCGTCTTTTCGATGCGAAACTTATCCTGCGCTCTGAGCGGTAAATGCATAGGCTCTGTTTCTGGCTCCACGATGATTCCTAAGACGTTCACAGTTTTCATAACGCCGCGTATCCCTCTTTAACACTGATTTCGTTACTTTGCAACGACAAGAATGATTCCGATCTTCGGTTTTGGACGCAACTAGCCCAAGACTGCCGTTTCAAAAAGACTCGTCGACACACACTCACAAAATGTTAACAATGAATCGGTAATACAACACCAGCAAATCGCGGCGGCACGACCACCTGCACGTGAAAGGACAGAGAGTGGCTGTAAAGGACGTACCATCACATCACATCTAGATTCGAAATATGCAAAGAAACAAAAATTATCGATTTTTCAAAACATCGAAAGTGGAATATCCCCTTAATTTGGAAGCGACAGTGTTTGTTCTTATGTTGATTGCTGCATTTGAAGTTTCAGCTATAGTGCCAGTTAAAATGAATTTTCCCCAACCAAAGATAATTAAAGCAGAGAGATTTGGCAATAATCTCTTATCCTATGACAACAGTTGATTCTATGTTGCTGAGATTATTTACTCATTCTATAATTTTTTGATGATTTTTATAATAATGGGCGTATTTCTCAATAATTTTAGGTATGCGAACTGGATATTATATTCAATTTCGAAAAGGCATACTTCATACTAGATGAATTGCTAATTGGCGGCGAGATTCAAGAGACATCAAAGAAAAACGTACTTAAAGCTATTGCTTCGCAGGATTTGTTACAAGAGGTCAGTACACCTGAACAATATGATTTGTAAAATTTGTAAAAGATCGAAATCATTTTATGAACAATTTCGCAATAGTTTTTATATATTTTTGGACTTTATTTTAAATTTCAAGAAAATTATTATAACATAAACCAAAAGAAATTTTATTTAATTTATATATGTATATTTAGTAGATTGAAAAAAGAACAAATATGTATTGTATAAAATTATGTATAACTATAAATTTTATTTATCTACCTACATACTATATACATATCTAAAATTTGTATGCGTATGTTTTGATTTGTTTGTTGATTGAGAATGTAAATGAAGAATGCAGCATTTTGTTAAATTTTATAATTCCGTCTCTCTTTTTTGTTTTTGTTTTCAAATTGATTTTGCATCCAAATTGAAATTATTTCAACTACTACTACTACTACTACCACTACTTCTACTACTACATATTTCAAACACTACTACCACAATTACTACCACAACATACTACTACGACTATCAACTATTTGTTTTGTACTTTTCCAATAAATATTTTGGTTCCAATGCTAACCAAATTGTACTGAAAATTAACAGAAAGAAGAATTTTTCTATACTTTACAATAATACAAGTACAAAAGAAAAGAAATAAAGTAATCTGAGTTTCTTAATTTCCTTAATTTTAAGTGCATCACACAAAGTGACTATCAATTACTTATAATATAAAATTTAATGTTATACACACATATTTATTTATAATTTGTTATATTTTAAAAATAAATGTTTTTGTTATATCAATTTGCATGCATATATACTTACGTATACAATTTTTGCCTTTGCTGATGTTCCTTGTGAATTAAAATAAATCAATAAAACATACATAACTACGAGATAAGTTAAAAAATTCAAGTCAATCTTTGCCAAACATATTAAATACTTAAGTTTTGTTTCAATGCCTTATTTTACTTGCCATTATACCTAACTATTTTGAAGCAATTGCTGTTAATATTTTGCTCCTATCATACATAAATATTTATACCGATCATACAGTCTCCGGAGATTTATATGAAACAAAAGTCCGTCCACAATTTTTGCCCATTTATACCTAAAATTTGTACCTACATACTTTTGTTGTTGTTTTTCTTTTATTTTTTTTAAGTTTTGCATGATTTTAATTTAATTGTACACAGAAGTTTTTGTTTATTATAATCAACTTTTTTCCTCTGTACATTTGTAGCTTGTTGAATTGCATGTTTTATTAACTGGATCTGTTATTTTTCTCATTTGATGGTTTGATTTTCATTGTCTTTTATTTAGTTTCTGTTTTATCCATTATCCTTTAATGTTCTTCCTCGAAAACAATATTCATATTACAATGTATAATCCTTTTCTTATATTAATGCTTTCTCCCCTGCAACTAAAACGACGTGTTATCCACAACTGCAACAGGATTTCAATGAGTATTTAAATTAAATTATATTTTTTATTTCGAGAGAAAAAAAAATTACTAAAAATGATACGAAAAACAAATACTTTTTAAATATATACATACTTGTAAATTGTACATTAAACTACTCTGTTTGCGTTTGCATTTGTATGTATTTTGAAGAAATATTTTTTGCTAGGTATTTCAACATTAAGGTGTTGTTTTTTTATTTATACTTTAGAACAACAATGAATATTTATAAATACAATGAATAAACACTTTGAAAATGCATTTAGTTTAGTTATTGTAAAGTTATTGAAACTCCTCTTGCATAGAACTACAAATGTTACGTAGTAAAAGGAATTATTAACACATATACGAAAAAACTAAAACGCAAATCGACAGTGTGACAAATTCGTTTACATATAATATAATTTATTCGTTTGTTCGTTCATAATATTTATGCCCATTCTATCAAATCAAGGTATGCATTACATATTTGTTTCTGAAGTAGTTAGTGGTTGCCTGCAGATTATGAATTCCATAAATATTGTTGTGTGTTAAAACGGATAAATTTGAGTAAAATATCATAACATACAATGTAGTATCTCGAAACTTTTGTTTTGTTGTTGTTGATACAGTCAACACCCAAGAGGAGGTACCCCTATGAATGCAGAGAATTGTGTTGATTGGAAGGAAGATTGATAGGTGGGAGGAGTTGGGAGGACTTGAAATTAATTCATAATACTTAGGTTAAATATCGTGTAGGTATAAGAAAGACGTAAGCATCGGACCACCCTTAGCGGTCAAGCAAAGTGTTGGATGGTGGTGCGATTTAAAAATTTTTTTAATACTGAAATAAAAATTAATTGTCAATTTAAAAGTACATGGAGAAAAAGAAAATACATGGACATAGATTCGAAAGGGTCTAAAATAGTAGAACGAATGTACACTGCGGTAGTTCGAACAATCTCCATCTCCCAACCCAGTTCTAGTAAAAGTATAAACATTAACATTCTCTCTGATTGTCTAGCCGTAGTTAAAGCTTTATATCTCCCTTTTACCCAATCTAAAGTAGGGTACTTAGTCAACATATATTGATTTAAAAAAGTCGATTCACTTGCTTATGATATGAAAACTCGTTCTCAATCCCTCTTTTAGCGCTGCAAGAATCAATGATCTACTCATCGACATCGAGCTTTAGTAGTCAGCTCAACTGATGTCAGTACGACGAGTCACTAGTCCGTCAAAAATGGGTTTCCGTTCAACGACTGCATTGAAAGTTTTAAATGTCGAACATTTACTTTATTAATGTCCGGTTTCCGTGTCCTGGGGAAAACATTTTTCTATGATCTAAACGAATTTTCAGAATTAAACTTATCAAAATACTAAATCAAAAGAAATGGATCTAAGCCATCCCTATGGTAAATCATTCTTCCAAACCAAGCATCCGTTGTACCGAGACTTTAGAGGTAACAGCATTAGCGGTGAAAATTCGACCGAAGCTTGTAGTTCAATGTACTCGGTCATCACCGCAAGCCAATCTAACACAACATAGCTTTCGTCGTTAAAACTAGCTTGTCTCCGATTCGATTTTGGTTTAAGAAACAGTTCTTGAACTAAAAAGGCTAGATATTTGTATAGAGATGGGAGAAGAATAATCAACGATTGGAAAAGTTGTGATAACTCTTGAAAGGGGAAAGAAAAAGAGTGGGTATTTTCTCTGCGATTATAGAGAGAACTTTACTCCCATTTTAAACAAAACTTAATGAATTCAATCAAAATTTAAATTATATAATTGAATAATGTTATGCACTAATGTCCAGGGCTTGTTATGCACTCGATTTCATTTCCTGCCAGGCATCTCGCATAATGAATCCATGGTCTCAGTTAAAAATCTGTGCATTAGTAGTTCTCGGTAAGATGATTGCTAGCAAACTATATCCAACAGTTAGAACTAAATTCATGCGGGGAAATTTAAAGAATTCGTCAGTTGTATTTGTGTTGTTTTTTGGTTTTTGGTGATAGTGTTTTATTGTCTATTTATTTTCTCTAAAAAATTCACATCGTTCACATAAAAATTTCACGCAACGGAAGACAGTCATTTTTGTTATTGTTGTATTCACTTACATGTAATAATAAAAAAAATAATCATTTTAGTTTTAACAACGAAAAGAATAACTATTTTTAAGAAATTTTAAATGAAAATATACTTATTACATACTTAAGTATATAAAAATGAAGCTGTATATGAAAGCTTTTTCCCCCGTCCTCAAATTAATTGTAAAAATTCTTTTATATTTAAATAAAAAAAAAATATAAATAAGTTCAATTTCCCATTGCTGCTTCCCCATGCAATTAGAAACTATAAATTATAAATTAATTGTATTGTTGTATATTTCACATAATAATAAATAATTTGTTAATGTCACATACCACACACAAGCACATTTTCACTAACAATTTTCATGTACAAAAACAGCACTCCATTCTTTTGGTTTCACTTTATCACTTTGGTTTTTTTTTTTTTGTTATTGTTTAAAATACTAAATATTTTGTTGGCAATTCACACTCACTTTGTTTTCTTGTGTACTCTAGGATGAAGCTGTTGAGGGCACTTTAAGAGACATTGGACTTCTCTAAAAAAAAATTATGAAACAAATATTCCAAACTCACAATACTTAATACAAATTTACAAACACATGCAATAATTGTTAAGCAAGCATTAAGCAAAGTAATTAATTAGAGCAATATTTTTTTAGTTTGAATTTGCTTAAGAGCACCAAATTTATTTAACATAAATTAAAGTAAAAATTTATATATTTCTGCCATAAAATTAAACACAGTACTAGTATACTTTCTATATTCAGCTCAATTGAAATTGAAACGTGATTAGTTGTTAAATATGTTGAATGCAATATCGTGGGAGTGTTTTTCAAATTGTCATTTGCTAGTCCCTTTGCAGTTTCCTTTAAGCCATAACTAACTAGAAAACTACCTTACATTGCAGTCACTAATTTTACCTAAGAAATTAAGAAGAAGAAAAAAACAGACCTCTGCTTGAATGAATTCTTACGATACGCAATCAAAAGGAGTGAGTTTTTAAGAAGAAAAATAACATCCTCCCAAGAATTACATGCTTTATAATGAGCTTTTACGACAAGCTTATTGTTATACGATTCGATAGCAGGTATGTGCATACAGACGTGATTTCGTCTGTGCGACAACAATTGAGAAATGCAACCCATTATGTTATATGAACAGCCGCAACACAGGCGTCATTGTCGCAGAGCATTTTTAGAACATACCATAACCTGTTTTTTTTTTGTATGGTCGCACTGAGCTGCGTCTCATAAAAAATTTATTTAAAAAATGTCACATTTTATACGAGTTTCGGCAACAGAGAAATAAACAAAATGCAATTACATAAGTTTTTGCGATTTCAGAGCTGCGAAATCGCGTTCCAGCGTGAGGTCGCGTGCAATTTCGAAGTTTGAGTGTTTGACGGTGAAACACACCGCTGCGACGTAATTGCGTTCCAGCGTGAGGTCGCGTGCAATTTCGAAGTTTGAGTGTTTGACGGTGAAACACACCGCTGCGACGTAATTGCGTTTGCCGTGTGCATACCTTAAAATGTTACAATAACAAACAAATGGAGGGTCGACTGGGCGATAATTTATATCTGCCTGGAACAGTATTTGAAAGAGACAGCTGGTCGCCGGAGAATTGATTTCCTGTATACTTACGTGAATTTTCCATTTTGAGTAAATTTAATTTAATGTTCGAAATTAATTATTGATTAAACTAGTCGATAGTGGTCACTGTGGCATAGTGGTAGTTAGTGCGTTGGACTGCTACGCAGAGTATTCGGGGTTCAAATCTCGGCACAGGCAAAATCAAAATGTAGAAAAAATAATTTTTCTACACGGCACCACCTCTTGGCAGGCAATGGCAAACATACAAGAGTAAAAATTGCCTATGAAAAGCTTTTCACTTCGCTGTTCCGATTCGGCATTAAGCTGTAGGTCCCTGTACAAATATAACACGCCTAGGCCCTCCATGGGCTGTTGTGCCATTAAAAGTAAAGTAAGTAAACTAGTCGATAGAATTTTGTTATATCTAATTAGTGATCAAACTAGATGATATCCAGATTTCGGTCTCAGTTTTATCGCAATTCGCCATGAGTTTGTAGAACAGCTCGATTAATTTCCATTTTGGTGGCGTGTATGGCAAAGTCCACACTCATTATCTCAGGAATGGATATATACTTATTGCAGTAAACAGGTTGCAGAAACTGAAAATTTGGATATTGAAGCCCAAAACGTTATACTTAACTCAAAAATATTAAAATAGCTTATACGGCAAATCAATTCTCAGACGACCTGGCGTGCCCCAAAAGGATTTATCTAAATAAAAAATAAAAAGAAAATTTTAGAAATAGTTATTGAATTCACTTAAAATTTCAATTCAGTTGAATATTTTTTCGTTTCTTTATATAGTTTTGTCATACCTACTACATACACACATAACTATTTTGTCTTCCCTTATTTTTAAAAACAATAATGCATACACGCAATTCAGTGCCAATGCGTTTACAAACCTATCCACTTTACTTTACTGTTTTTTTTTTTTTGGATCTTGTGATTTATAACTAACAAATTCCATGCACTATATGTGATTTTATGTTTATGTTTTTTTCTAATACTTTTAAGACATTTGTGAAAATATTTACTTATGAAGCAGCTGTAGTTTTAAGTTGAAAATTTTGTAAAACAATTTTTTGGAACGCTGACTATTTGGCTATTTTTTGATTTTTTTGACATCAAAAGTAAATACCACATATTTTTGGGCTACGGGACTACTATGTATTACTTATATTAAAAAGGCAAACATTGCTATTAGAAATTCACCAGCACAATCGATTCTTCTCGCTATTTAACATTATTTTCATGCAAAACTTTCAAGTGTAGAGTATCTTTTTTGTTTGTTTCTTTATGTAAACTCGAATGTAAATGCGATCAAATTGCGGTTCGTTTAACATCATTGATATTTTCCCATACATTTTGGTATTATAAAAAAATCATTAAATTTATATAAAGCAATAACAAATAAGTAATAACCTGAAAGTAACAAAATTATGTATGCAAGTATAAAGTGAAGCTTTAAAATGAAAATGGATAATCGAATTGTTATTTTGGTTTTTGATTACTACATTGTTGTAGTCAATTTATTCATGTATTTATATACAAACACACATTTAAATGTAACACCTACGTATTTTTATATGTATAAGAAAGTGTAAAATCAATTGTAATCTGTTGTTTGTGTGAAATAAAATATGAAATGTTTAGTAAAATTCAAAACAAAAACAAAAAAATTATTTTTATTTTTTATTTATTGTTTTTTGTTTCTTTTCGATTAAGAAAATGACTGACTTCTATCCAAGTTGCTGTTCCCGTTTATTGTTGTTGTTTTTCAATTTTATTTATTTTCTCTCGATCCTCTCGCACGGTAATTTTTAAAACAAAATGCACTACTTCTTTGTGTCTTTGTTATTGTTTTTGTATAGGAGAAGTTGTATGGATTGCAAGATAACTCTTTTGTTTTTACATATATACATATGTACATTTGTAAGCAAAATAAGAACAACAGAAGTACTACTGTTTTCAACTACTATCACAACTACTGCTACTACTATTACTCCACCACCACTATTTTAACTACTGCTACCAACTATTTTACTACGGTTCTTTCTTATTATTTGTGTATTTATACTTATATTTTATTTTAAATTTTTTTTTTTAATAATTGTCAACGTTGTTTAAATGTCTCACACCGCTTACGCAATACTACAAAATTTTACTATTACTGCATAGTATAACTACTACTTAATTTATGTGGTGTGTGGTTTTTTGCTGGAGCTTTTGTATGTCGAAGGTATGTAAATTTCGTATACTATTTTTGGTGAAGTTGTTGTTTTTCTTTTTTTTTTTATGAATAATTCAATTTTATTGTGGTTTATGTAACGCAAAATACAAAATGATTTTCGTTTTAAATTATTATTTCATGTTTTGAACACTTATTAGTATTTTTCTTTTTTTAATATTACCAACATTCGTATCCAATTTGTTTATTGCATATTTCTTGTATCTATTTTTAGGACGAGACTCCACAGGGTTTCTTCGATGACCATGGCCTTGGATAAATGAGTTTCAAATCCATTCTCACTTAAAATTTGTCCACAAACTTTATTAATATCATCATCCATCAGTGTATTCATCGTCGTTGACACACACAAAGTTGTCTAGAGTCTAGAGTTGAAAACAAAGTTCTTTAATGTGAAAATCTTTACGGAATAACATTTTGAATCTTCTTAATATTATATAATATATTTACAAAAAATACATATGCATATATATACAAAATGTCAATATAAAATACACAAACGTTCAATTATTTAAAACTCAAGATATTTCGTAGTTGGTAAAAGTTGCATTTAGTTCGTCTAACAACATGTCTGGTAGTATTCTTATTATGCTGCTTAATATTTTATTTTATTTTTAATGCTGCTTAAAGAATACCTTTTTTAATTTAGGCTTTTATTAATATTTTGTTTTCGCATATTTTTATTAATTGTATTTCAATATGTATATGTAAGTACTATATTTGCGCCACAATAAAGTGTATTGATTAATACTTATATACAAAACAAAAAGTTTCAATTAATATTCAGTCAGGGGCAAAGGTTTTTAGAACCCACATATTACGTATATAATTTGCTTGATGCAAGAAAAAAGTTAAAGCAAAGTCCTCCAACCATACCGACACTAAAAATAAAACACTGAAATTCTATGGTAATGCCATCTCTGTGTCGCTAGGTAAAACTATATGCTCTGTCAAACCAAATCATTGGCGCCATTTCTTCTCATTTAATTCTGTCAACAATATTCAGTTCATAAACAATCAAGTTTCATACAACAATATAAAATCGTAAAAAGTCGGATTTTGTGCCTACAAATTACGATATGTGAAAATTTTTCATCGCCAGTAACAATTCGGTGACATACAGTGTCGGACAATAAATAAGAACACCTTGCACAATAAAACTTCCATTGATTGTTTTTTTTATCGGACTGCTTATGGCAAACAATTTTCATAGAAAATAAATTGGTATGGTAAATACTTTATAAATTTCCAGGTGGCAACACTACATTATATATTTTATGGGGATTCCCAAACAAAAAAGTTGAAGCGAAGCATTCGAAGGCGGACAATAAATAAGAACAGCAGACGAAAAAATGTATGTATATTTTAAAAAGAACACTTAAATTTCTTTATAATTTGTACTGGTAAGCATTTAAATGGTAGCATTGAGGGTAATTCAACAAATTAAATGTAAACTTTTCCGTAATGTCAAAGCAAAATGTGTCGAGCAAAAGCACTGAAGCTAGGAGGAGCGTGATTTGGTGAAAAAACTGCGAAATGAGGTACAAAGCATCCGCCAAATAGCTAAAACTATTAGCAGATCCTCGACAGTTATCTACCAATCTTTATTATCTCAAAAATTTCATTGCAAGAGAAGTAGGCCCCGCGAAACTACAAGTGCAGATGACAATCGCATAAAAAATTTGGTGGCACGAGATCCATCTAAGACAGCTGCCGCAATTAGAGAGGAGACAGGAGTTCAAATTTGTGCTCGATCAGTAAGGAGCCGTTTGGTGAAAAAAAGATGTATGTGAGCACAGCACGAAAAGTACCAATGTTGACACAAAGACATCGAAAGTGTCGCATAGAGTTCGCTGAAGCGCACATTGAGTGGAATGGTTCAATTAATGCAAAATAATGACCTAACGTATTATGGACAGACGAAAGCAAGGTGAATCTTGTTGGAAGTGATGGCAAACGTTGGGTTAGACGCCCGAAAAATGAAGAATTGAGCCCAAAATATACTATTTGGTATGGTGTGGGCCCTCTGTTTTGGATAACAGAAACGATGGACAGATTTCTTTACGTAAACATCCTTCAGGAGGTGATGCTTCCTTATGGTGAATGGAAAATGCCCCTGAAATGGCAAATGCAACAGGATAACGACCCAAAGCACACCTCAATCCTTGCGCGAGATTGGTTTTCCCATAATAGATTTCCCGTTATGACCTGACCTTCACAATCTCCTGACCTTAATCCAAGTTCCCGAAACTTGTGGAATATTGTCAAAGAGAAGATTGGCAGTACCAGAGCTAAAAACAAAGACGAATTGTGGCAAATGTGGCATTCAAAGAGCGTGGTATTCCATGCCCCAGGCTACTTGCGCGTCTCTGGTGGAATCAATGCCTAGAAGGTGTAAGCCGGTTTTAATTAACAAAGGCTATTCCACAAAATATTAGCATTAGTAAACAATTTGAGTCAATATTTTATAAATTTTTTTAATTGACGTATTCTTACATGTTTGTCCTTTTGAAATGTGATTTCATGTATAACTTTTAAATTTCTTTTTTTACACTGAATTGATTTTGTTTTTGTTTTAAGAAAAAATCAAACTTATGGAATAAATGAATAAAAGTAAATACCTTTTAAATTTATCATAAGCCAAGAGAAATATTTTTTTAAGGTTTTTGGTTTTTCAGAACAAGGTATTCTTATTTTTAATTGTCCGACACTGTACTTGTATCTGGTACCTGGTGTTTGATTAAAAGTATTTTTCCATACAGTGGACGATTTTTAGAGATTTTTTCCCCCCAACGATCTAGTTCACTAAACAATCATGATTGTTTCTGCCATACATAAATACCATATAATATCCATTACCCATGGAAGCAAGATATCTGGGCAGCTTCCTGTATTCTAAGCATACATTGAAATGGAATATTGAGGGAAGAAAAAAAGAGGGTCTTGCCGCTTACTAATCTCGTAAGAGTACCTTTGGAGGGGATGGGCACTGTACCGTATATTATTCATGGCATGTATACCACAACTATCAATGGAAAGCGACGTCAAGGAGGAGTAATCAGTTGATGATCCTCATGAGCGTCCCGTAGTGCGCCTCAATAGGATATTTTTATTTGCATTAGTTTATTCAGGGCCAAGGCGCAAAAAGGACTCTCGACTTCGAGAACGTGTGGAAGTGGGCCATCTATGGACATGCAGCAATTCTGGGTGTGCGATGAAGAGGAGGGGTCACTACGTAAACAAAGCCGTAGCAACCCTAGACTTTCTTCCAAAAATTCAAGAGTTTTATCCAACAAGAAAAAACTTGGATATTAAATCGGTGTTGCGTATCACTGGGGTTAATATTTATACCAATGACTCTAAGATACATGACTGCATCGGAGAAAGGAGTTTTTCTCAGAAGACTTCAGACAAGGCAATTACATCGTCTTGCTGATGGCTGCAATGTCTTTCAATAGGAGAGTTTCGGAAGCGAAAAGTGGCAAAACTTATACAAAATAGCAAAATTTATTTATCAAATGTCATTATTTTGGTGGAATAGAGTCCAAAATAGTTTTGCCAAAGATTGTATCACACTGGCGTACTTCGTTCGTGGCCATGGAAACTCAAACATAAATTTTGAAGGGAACGAGAATTACAAGAAAAGGACACCACGGTAAAACATCCGATATATAAATTATTAAGCAGAATTGATGAGTATACTTACTATCTCAGCGACAAACTGGTCATGGGCTAATCAGACCGATTGCGAAGCTTCAAAAGCCTTATGGCCAAGTTCAGACTTGAGGAGAACAACAGCTCTCCTAGGGCTTAACAAGTCCAAAATGCAGATGCTTATCGTAGTTATTATGAAGCACTGTGCGAAAAGCGATTTAAGCAGAAGTTATCACAACGCGGAAGAGGAAAGAATCGATATTTTACGATCTATGTCAATGTCTAAGACTGCAGAAGAAAATGCTTCAGTGTATAGGGTCAACATTCTTCACAAGTCTAATGTAGATAACGAAAGTTGAGATGTTGGAATTCCAATTCATATGGAGAACCTAATGCTTTAATAAGTACCACTGGGCTGGAAGTGAGTGGTCCGGTTAGACTATAGCGTGTCTCCTCTATGGTATTCACATTCGCAATGTATAGGTACCTACAGGTCTCCGAGCAGAAGTATGGAGTAGACATGCCTCCACATGCCTTAACCTAACCTAGCATTTATAAAATCTAACGGCTAAATAAAAAACAGTTAAATCAAATTTCTTTCTATACAATAAACTGTTTGGAAACTCAGCATATCTAGTATATGTGTGGTATATGTGCCTACATATTTAACTGGAATCACAAAAATACTCAAATTTCCGCCAGTGCTTTCATACATATAAAAATAGAGGAATTGTTGATTTTTACTGTGAGGGAGCGCTTGCAATACACTCAAAAGATAGAAATATCCTTTTCAACTTATGCCTTAAACAGGGAGAGAGAAGAAAATACGTGCACAAGTGAAAATTGCTCATACATACACGCATGTATACACGTACTCGTCGTATGCTGCATGCATGTGGATTTTTGAAAAGCATGAGAAAAAAGAGATACAATTACTTCATGTTTTTCTTATTGTATTAATAAGTAAGCTCGCCATAAACGTACAAACACACATACATACGCATATTCGGTGTTCGGTGGGGAAAAAGCTCGAAAATACAGAAAAATTCCAATTTTTAGCATGCATGCAAATGGTGAAATTTTCCGTATATACACACCACACCAAATCAAAATTGTGTTGAAAAGATGCGAGCAATTTTCATACGAACTAGAGCGCACCATCAACGAGCCAAGAGGTGTGCTGCTCTTATTCGTCTTTATACGGCACACACATAAAATTCCACACACTAAGGCACACACTGTTCAAGAATTTTCAACTAAAAAGAAATTTTCCATTTTCACTAAACAATTGAAAATTAAACATTAAAAAAATGTAATTAAATAAAATAAAAGACTTGAGAAGCTTATAAAAAAGAAAATGCAAACGAATAAGTGCACAATTAAAAAGTGAAAGTGAAAATATGTGAAAATCTCACCAGGAAAATTTTGTGTGCATGAGAAAATTGTCTATATCTAATAAGTGAAAAGTGAAAATTCTCATTTCCATACATATTATATAGAAAAAAAGAAAATTCAGGCAGATAAGATGGAAAATTTTGTGAGGAAATTGTATAGAAAAAAAGTGAAAAGTTTATGAGTTTTCAATGAAAAGAAGAGTTCATGCATTAGATATAATTTTTAAATAAAATATGCATCAAATAAAAGAAAAGTGTATATTATATGAAGTAATATTTAATATATGTAATTGTGTGTTGAATGTGAAGTAAAAAAGTTTGTTAAATATTTGGTTAAGCAATTCCTGAAAAGTTAAAATAGTATGGTAAAAAAATGTTAACAGAAAAACTTTTTTTTAAACTTGAACTGAAACTGAAAAGTACATACAGGCGAAAGAAGAAAGAGTAACAAAGTCAGGCAGGCAGGCAATCAGTCAGCCAGCTAGTCCGTCAGTCAGGCAGCACCAGCAGTAGTAGGGAAAAATTTCTCTATCTATTGCGATTTATTTGAGTGCAAATGCGGTTGTTGCAGGTTTGTTTGCTTCTTTTCCTTCTGTGAACTCTCCTTTTTTAACGTACTTCAAAGTTTCGGCTTTAGTTGGCCATTTAATTAAATATTTTTGAATGTATTTTTGAATGTTCAAATGCAATTCAAAAACTTTGTTTTTTCAAAAGCTAATATATACTATGTACAATAGTAGTAGCAACAAAGTCGGTAACATATCCTCCATACTTTTCCCATGTACATACATACATACTTATACATGTATGCACGAAAAAAATTCTGCTATATATGTACATCTGTACATACATATGTATAAAAGAAAAACATAAAAAAGTACGAGTACTTTATATGAGGGTGCGAAAAAGCGAACATTGTCGTATTCGTACTACAAGTCGTGTTTTTGTTTTTTCTTTTTGTTTTTTTTTGTATATGTATGTGCATAAGTATATATGTACATTTGTAGCTTGTAGATATGCGCATACAAAATATGTACTCTACCTAGATACAAGCAGCGTTGCCAGAAAATCGTCCCACAAATCGTCATTTGTACCCAAAAATCATTCACTTAAATAAATAAATTCTCGTTTTTTTCGGATCAGCAAATTTATAAAACCTTTGTTATCCTTACTCGTTGTATATTTCGTTCCGAAAGAGTTGGAACGATGAGAACTTTCTGCGAAAACGCAGAAAAAGTAAAAATATCAAAAGCTATGTAAGTTAGAAAATGCTGTAAAATACACATTAATTGACGGGTTTTTATTTGTAGTGCATTCATTCGAAAGTTAAAGCAGTCAGTAACAAATGTTTTGCATCTAAATGTTTCAAAAAAAATTATAGTTTTAATTTTATTGTAAAAATTGATCTTCAACCGTAAGCTGTTATTGCATAAATAGTGTGCTTCAAACGAGCTTACATTAATTAAACAAGCAAATGTAATTTATATTATTATGTATTTACATACTCTGAGAAAGCATATTACTGAGAAAACTAATATTAGTACAGCGTATGAAAAACGAAAAACATGAGATGAGTTGTTGTAATTAGTCAAAGCATTGGCATTGTTGGTCACTGTGGCGTAGTGGAAATGCGTTGGACTGCTACGCAGTGTTGTCGGGGTTCGAATCTCTGCACAGGCAAAATCAAAAAGAAGAAAAAATAATTTTTCTACACGGCCAAGAGGTGGTAGGCAATGGTAAACCTACAAGAGTAAAAATAGCTATGAAAAGCTTTTCAGTTCGCCGTTCGGATTCGGCATTAAACAAATATAACACGCACAAGATGAGTGAATGAGAAAAACTCGGCCTAGGCCCTCCATGGGCTGTTGTGCCATTAAAAGTAAAGTAAATTGGCATTGTTGATATTATAACTAAAAAATCTTATTTTCTTATTAAAAAAAAGGTTATATTTTTTCTCACCAGTGTAATTCTACGTCCAATGTTACCCTCTGCAACTGTGTGTTGATTTTCACAGACATGATATTTTTCTGTACATAGAAAAATGGGACTCTAAATTTTAATTTCTATGTAATTTTCAGCCACAAAAATCTTAGACTGTAATATGTATAATCGGAAAAATAACCCTAGTCAGAAAAAAAAACACTTTTTGTAAAGTAAATGTACTAAAGTGAACACAAATTTATTTAAATCCCAAAAATTTTCTATCAGTTGACATAAGAAGTTTAGACCTATTAATGCTAAACTAAAGCTAATTACGAAAAAGGCTGCCAGTTGTCAAATAAGCCTCTGAGTAATCAATCCTAGTGGAATCAATCGCCCTCTTGCAATAAAATCGTTAAGTCTGGCACCGCTGGATACATATATAATTATGTTATAAACAATTTTTTAAGGAGTTTTTGTACGACGGGCAATTTGATTGAATAGTTAGCAAATCTTTATGTTTATTTATTATTTACTATATACAGTGTATTTTTTAGAATCGCATGTGGTACAGAAAATATTTAAATATAATAATTAGATACTTCTTTTACTTTTTCTTGTTTTTGTTTGTTAAATGAGTGAGTAAGTGAGCAAAATAGAGGAAGAGCTTAAAAGGGAACGCGTAAATGAGCATATATGCTGCTACTGTTGCTCCTTCTTTTCACTCAGCATTGCGCTGCTGTTATGTTGAGAGCAAAAATGCGTGGCGCCGCTGCTGCTAGTAAGCTTAAAAAAAAAAACCGAAACATTTCTATTTTTCATATATTTCTCTTTTACTCACTCGGTATCGTGGTGAAGTTCCTAAAGCGCATGTGTTAATTTGAGGCACAGGATATCACTGTTTCTTTTTCAGCTTCTTCCGTTTTAGGGAGTTTTTTTATATATGGACAAATTCGTTTCAATATTTTAAAATTGAAAAAGTAATAAATTTCTAAATATACATAGTATTTGAATTCATAGCGCAACTTGTTAGTTCTCAAACTTAAAATTTAAATTCCAAAAATAATTTTTTTGTTGTGTGGAAAATTTTACACTCTGTTGATATCATTGAATTATTTCCTTTTTTTTTTGCAAAACAGCAATAATGATGGAATTAATGGGAAATTTGTGTATCTCCCTTTCGCACATCCCCATATATCGTACTTCCAAAATAATAATGTGAAAATTTGATTTTCTTTTGCTGTTACTTTGGAAATATCACCACTTTACGCTCTCACTTCGATTAACTCCATACTGCTTACAACAACAAAATATTATAGAAAATAAAACTGCTACATTCTCTCACGCACAGAGTATACTTGAAACTATTTTTGTTGTTCTTTTTTCTTCTTTTTTTCTTTTTAAACATGAGTATAAGTTTTATTTTTATTGGGGGTGCGGCGCTCTTTCATATGTAGATAATGAAATTAATATTATTTGTTGTTATTATTATTATTTTTTTTTGATTTCCATTTCAAGAAAATGGATTAGCGTTAGTTTGTACATAAGTTCATACTGATAAAATCGCTTTAATATTATTTTTAGAAACTTTAGACACATATAAAAACTTTACAATGCTTTGTAATTATTTACTAATTAATCTTTTTTGACTCTTTATTTCTTTTAATATTTTTAAAATTGTAAGTTTATTACAGCAATTTTTGCTGTAATAAACATTCTTTTTTATTCTATTTTTACACCTGACCGAATTATTATAATAGAATTTATGTTGCATTTTAAGTATTATGACGTAAATTGTTTACTGGGTCACTATTTACATTCTATATACATACATATGTATGTATGTACTCTTCTTCTTTAATGGATTCTTAAATGGAACAGCCCATTGAGCGCCTAGGCCGAGCGTTTCGCATCTATTTATGTTGTTTGAGTTACATAATTGTTCGTGAAGGGACCTACAGTTTTATGCCGAATCCGAGAATGGCGAAGTGAAAAGCTTTTCATTGGCATTTTTTTTTACTCTTGCAGGTTTGCCATTGCTTGCCCCGTTTAGAATAATTTTTCTTTTTCTATTTTTTTCTTTTGACTGTGCCGAGATTCGGACCCGAGCACTCTGTGTAGCATAATACCAACTACAATACGGCGACCACAAATCAAACGATATACATATGTACTCGAACCTACATACGTATATTGAAGAGATACATATGTAGATTGTGCATACATATACCAATATATGGTAACTAATAACCTATCCATCTATCCACAAACAACACAAACGACCATATCCGTAAAATCTATTGCAATTGGCACTAAAATGAAGCTACAAGCTAATCGTAGTTTATTTTGCTTTCTATGGCATGTTTTAAAAATAGATTTACAAAGTGTATGGTTTTTTCTTCAGTGTGTCCCGTCGAGAGAGGGAAATAAATGTTAAAGGTACATAAATAAATATAAAGGTTATTCTTTTAGAAGTTCATAATCTAGTTTTTAGTGTCAATTCTGGTCAAGTTGAGAAAAATTGCATACCCATAGATACTTTACTTTACTTTTAATGGCACAACAGCCCATGGAGGGCCTAGGCCGAGCTTTTCGCATCCACTCATGTTGTGCGTGTTATATTTGTACATGAATGGAAGGGACCTACAGTTTAATGCCGAATCCGAACGGCGAAGTGAAAAGCTTTTCATAGCTTTTCATTTTTTTACTCTTGTAGGTTTGCCATTGCCTGCCAAGAGATGGTGCCGTGTATTTTTTCTACTTTTTTCTTTTTGAATTTGCCTGTGCCGAGATTCGAACCCCGGACATTCTGCGTAGCAGCCCAACGCACTACCACTACGCCAC
The DNA here is from genome assembly GCA_958295655.1 of Palloptera scutellata. NCBI lineage: Eukaryota > Metazoa > Arthropoda > Insecta > Diptera > Pallopteridae > Palloptera > Palloptera scutellata. Next base: position 40,099,255 of record OY282450.1, on the reverse strand, counting down.
AGCTGCCACATAGATAAGAAGTGTAAATTTTGCAGCAGATTTATGTTTTTTCATTAACTCTAAACTTCATAAGGGAACCTGGCAGTGTAAAAAATAGTTTAGATTCATTATATTTGTTACAATTCAGTGCGACTTTTAATATATTTCTAAGTACATATTTATAGTATTAATGAAGATGGAATTTAGCGATGCTGAATATTAAATACTTCCATAAGCTTTGGGATTGGAAATAGTTCGTCACAAAGTATTCTTAAGATGCCCTATAGTTGCCCTACTTCGGGAAGTCCATGAAAAACCGCCAGAAGTGTGTCTCTGTCGTGTCTTTGCAAATAGTGTAGCCTTTTTATCCAAACGTAATGGCGTATCATAATGCCCTGTGTCCCTAACTAGCGGTCTCGGTTGGTTCTGGGCCAAAGTACAGTTGGCTCAATTTTATAAAAAAAAAACAAATAGAAAGATATGTATATTTCAACAAATGCAAAAATTTGTCTGCATTTCGCTTAACTTAATTTTTAATAATTTCTAAGATAATGTCTTAATTGTATTTGATTCTAGAAAACACTTATCGCCCATGATGTTGCGTATAAGTATTGATACTTTTCTGTAAACCTGGGATTATATCGCGAACGAGTAAAGTTTCGCCACCAAAAGAACAACAGCATTTTTGTTATTTTTTTATTTATTTTTTGTATTATTACATTCAACACACAGGGGTCCCTATGAATACAGAGCATTGTGTTGAATGGAAGGAAGATTGATAGGTGAGAGGAAGAAGGAGGGAGAATGAGAGAGTGAACGTGATCACACAGGACACCGATAAAGAGATAGGCAGCCATTGTGACAAGTGTTATGCCTTTACCAAAATGAACTTCAGTTTATCAGTGTCGACTATGACCGCATGTTGCGCCAAAGGCCAAGCTTTCCGCATCCACCCATGTTGTGCGTGTTTGCCTAGGTTATAGTGTATTATACATAGTAAACTCCTCACATAGACCTTGGGGTCCATCGTGATACCACGAACTCGAGGACCATGTTAAGCCAGGACAGACGAAATCAGCAGTGTTCGTTTTGTCTGCGCACTTCGTTGTGTCATACGAACTGTAACCAATGGATTCTTAGTTCTCCATTACGTAGTACCCTGCTCACTGAACCCTTCACAGAAATGTTCTCTTGTGTTAATATTTATTTCTGGTAATATTAAACCTCTGGCATCAACTGTCTCTTCCGAGTCCATGAATACCATGAACGAAGAAGAAGAACATAATTACCACATTGAATCATGTAATGTATTACGTATGTACCTACTTATGTAATTAAAATCTCTCTTTACCTTTTAAAATAGCATTTATCAATTAATAAATAAATAGAGTGTAAATGTAACGATAGACTCTAAAATTCTTACGAAAAATAAATAATGAAATATAAAAAAAAATATTTACGCGGCGATATATAAAAAAAAAACGAAGAGGAAAGAAAAGCATGAAGGGAAGACAACTAAAGCATACGATAATTTTCCAGTCAAATGTCTAAATGAAGCATTTTTACAAATGGGTTATGATGTAGTTTCTGGCTACATTGTTGCAGTCATATTTTTAATCTGGTCTTACGTTTCCATCGCCGATGCTTTCGTTTTGTCATTTATATTATTTTTAAAAACTGCGTACGCAGTAGCAATCAAAAAAGAAATACTTACCATAATACAATTGCTTTTAACAACAACTACCAAAATAACATCATCAGAAACTAGACGAGATTTAAAGAAACAATTTCGAAAATATCATCAATACTACGAACGTAAATTCTTCAGACGCAAGTGGTTCAGAGCAGCTGAGTTTTGTAAATCGCTTCAGCTGTCTCATACACATACACACACACACGCCACCTCTCTCATTGCCGAGTTCGTTTTGAGTCGTAATCGAGAACAACTTAACTGTGCGGTAAAAAAACAACATCAGCATCAGCAACAACAACAACAACGTCTCTCTTTGAAATCGTGGCTCGTAAATAAATAGGTGCTTAAGCCGTCAAGCGATAGTCGGCACCACGATTTACAACAACAAAATCACCTATGGAACCGAAAATGGCGGATGGTGGGCATACATTTGGGAAGAAGACTTTTCATAAACCTACCTACTGCCACCACTGTTCGGACTTACTTTGGGGATTAATACAACAAGGATACATATGCGAAGGTAAGTACTTACTTTTTTTTACTACAATTAATTAATTTTTTTTATGTATCTACATACTTATACATATAGATTATAAGTTTTAGGATAATGTGAGACGTTGAGTGCAAATGTGGCAAATCGATGGTTTACTATTTAATACTAGTACAAAATATATCAGGCAATGTCCAGGGCCACGCTTAATTCGGTCTCGCCGCAACGATTTTATGCAAGAAAGTAGAAAGTAGCGAGAATGTACTCGTATCCACGGGGCGCAGAGCTTTGAAAGTAATTAAATTGTTGCTTTTGCCAAAGCCTTGGTTGACTTTGATTTCAGATAATAGTTTGTGAAGATAGAAGATTTTAATTAAATACATCCAAGGGTTAGTAATCACTTTTTTGGATTGCTCACTCACATGTAGTGCCTCTTGAAAGTGAATAGGCAAAGTAGCAATTGACACTTGTGAATTTTGTTCTGTAGAACCGAATCGTTTATCAATTTCTGTCTCTATAGTTTTATTCAACACATTTGATACATCGAGGAATGTTAATTCCATACGATTTATTCTCAATTGTGGTTGCATTTTATTAAGAAAAATCATCAACTCAGTTGAAACGAGGTATACGAGGTATGAATAACCGTTATTTTCATTTATTCAAAAAGTATTTATTTATTCATCAACAACTATCTTGTCCCCTTCAAAGTAATCCCTTCAGATATAATACACTTATGCCAGCGTTTTTTCCAATCCTCGAAACACTTCTGAAACGCGCTTTTTGGTATCGCCAACAGCTCCTGTTTCGATTTTTCTTTTATCTCCTCAAACGTAGCAAAACGCTTTCCTTTCATCGGTGTCTTCAGTTTTGGGAAGAGAAAAAAGTCAGCGAAGCCCAAGTCCGGTGAATAGGGTGGTTGAGGCATGATAACGGTTTTGTTTTTGGCCAAAAACTTACGCACAAGCGACGTTGTTTTTGCTCAAAATTTAGCAATTTTGGAACAATCTTCGCTGCCGCACGTTTCATGCCTAAAACATCCGTAAAAATTGCTTGGCATGAGCCGAACGATATGCCAACATCATCAGCAACCTCTCTGATAGTGATTCGACGATTATCCAAAATCATTTTCTTCACTGCGTCAATGTTTTCATCGGTTGTTGACGTTCTCGGGCGACCAGGACGAGCATCGTCATTGACATCTTCTCGGCTTTCCTTAAACCGGTTATACCACAATTGAACTTGTGTTCTGCTCATAGTAGACTCGCCAAATGCAACAGTCAACATTTCAAATGTCCTTGCGCATTTAATTTCATTTTTTACACAAAACTGAATACAGTTTCTTTGATCCATTTTTCCGAATAGTAAAAAATCGAAGAGCACACCAAAACACGACTAACCTTTTTATCTGTCAAAAACAAACTGACAATCCAAAATGGTTGGTATTGCCAACATATATAACAGACATGTGTGCCAACATAACAGAAAAACAAAACAATGCGAAAAACGACCATACGTAACTCACGAAATTTGAAAATAATGGTTATTTTTTGATCACACCTCGTATGTATCTTTGTATTCACTAATGTGGGCAAAAACTCAACAATGAATCATATTTAGTTGCTTCAATAAAAGCGAAGAGAGACTTGTAATAAAAATTACAACTGCAAAAATCTGCTTGAAGATAAGCAGCTCATGAGGAGGAAATCTTGTGTATTGACCATTATAAACTGTCAATTTTGTCCGCATATTTACAAAGCTAAGTTGTGTTTTTTTAAAAAGCTTTGACGAAAACCATTTCAAATTATTGAAAGCGATAGGAGATCGAAAGCTTGTAGAATTCAACTGTCGATTCTGAACTGCTTCTTTCAATTTTAAACTAAATATTTGGATATTATGAAGCATTTATTGCTATCGTTCCGCTAATATTTTTATATACATACATATGTAGCTCATATCAACTGAGCTCTTGAACTTACCATAGTTGCCAACTTTTGTACCTATAGTAAATCCAGTCTTTATTTATTGATTTCAATAAGACACAAAACAATTCTACGATTTGTTTTTGGTTAATATCAAGGAGACAAAAACAAGAGAAGAAGATTAGAATTAAAAATAATACGTCGTTACAAATTCTATTAAATAACATAAAAATTAAAATAATTTTTCCTTGTTTTAAATTGGTCGACATTGTCACGTTAATATCTAATTTTAAATTGTCAAAAATAACAAATGCTGTACAATTTGAAACTATTATATTCATACAGAAAAAGTTCATCATCAGCAACGTTAGTAGCACAGCACTATAAAGTGCAGTGAATTTTGATTAGGTGCTTAAAAATACATAGAAACAAACAATGAATAATTTGCAAAAGAAATTCATAAAATAAATTGATTCAATTGTTTCTTGAAATTTGAGAAAATATTTGAAAAATCATTTTACATTTTGTATTTTTAGGAATTTTAATGAAGTGTGTAGACACATGCATGTAATTTTCCTGAGTATAACAATTTCATATTAGATGCGTCACAATATAGTCAAACTCGATATATGTCCATACACGTGAAGCTTAATAGCAACAAAATAAATAGAGACAGAGGGACTCACTCGTTGCCTCTCTTGGATGCATTAAATCTCAACCTCTACATTATTTTTCTCTCCAATATCTTCATTTATTTTTACATACAGACATAAGTATAACCAGTGTTGCCAGGGGTGATTTGCACTTAAGTTAGACCGTGGTAGCACTTCAATTAGATGATTCACAAGGCTTAATTAATTGCATTCCCTCTCTCATTCTTTCCGCCACCTATCAATCTTCCTTCCATTCAACACAATGTTCTGAATTCTTAGGGGTACACCCTGTGTGTTGAAAGTATCAATAAAAAAGAAAAGTAAGAAACCGTCCTATGAGTCGTATGTCATGTAATTTTACTATAAAAGTATTGTAGTTGACCTTTATACAAAAATATTATAGGATAATACAACTGTGCCAACGTACATATGTTTTTTGAGTGTCCCATTAGATCAGCTTTTTCTTTTTGCTTTGATTCTTCTTCTTCACTTGTCATTGGTAATTTTTGGTCTGCGTGAAAAAAAGTGAAAGCACACAAATTCATTTCTATTTTATTTTTCTGGCAATCCACTGATTCAGTATCAGTTGATTCTCTCTTTCTCTTCCTTCAGCGCGACTTGCTTTCCTTCATCTAACAAAGCAACTTCAATATAACAGATATCAATTAAAAATATATTACATTTATATGCATGAAAATTTTGTTAAATGTAGATATATTTAGTACACAAGATTTTATTTTTAAAATCTACAAATATAAATGCAGCATATACTTAAAAATAATCTCACACACACTTAAAAATAATACATTAATAATACACAAAAAAAAAAAAACCAAACCAAAAAAAACATAAATTATAATAAAACTAAAAATGAAAATGGTTAGGAAGGTGGGGAGGAGGAAAAGGAACACAAATATCAATATCATATCGTAGAAATGTTACTGTCTGTCTTGTGCCATATCACAGGTAATTGTACTCTAAACACACATAAATACAACAGAAAAATAAATATAATTTACGCTAAAACAACAGAAGCAACAGCAACAACAAAGCAAAACAATTGCGGCTCAGGAGGCATAAAAAACAACAACAACAACTCTAACAACGACATGCAACAAAGCAACAACCAAATTAAGGATAGAATGAAAGCAAAAATAGTGAAAATAAACAAAAACACATTTGTACAAACACTTCAATATGCAAATTAGAAAAAATGAATTTATTGCTTTATTTTATAGATTTTCAATTCCACACACATATTCATACACGAACGCACGCACACACGCACACACACACACACATAAATGTGTGCCACAAGCGCGCAAGCATTATCGTTGCCATCACCATCGCCACTTGCCTCGCCTTTACCGTCGCTATTGATGACGTTGGTGGCCTCTCTCTCTTGCCTCTTGCTCCCCTTCTTCGCTATCGTTTTTACTGTTTGGCCATTGGCTACATTTACTTTGGCAATAAAATTTTTAAAAGTTCAAACGAACAATTTAACATGGATTTTCCTCGCGAAGAACAAATTCTATTAAATAATTAAGTATTGGAAAATTGAAAAACGTTTTTCAAATTAGTATTATAATTTGTATAAATCTGTATTGTGATATTTATTTGTGTGCGCGTTGCCACACATCTGCCCATATGTACAATATGTACAATATGTATTTTAAATTGATTTAACGCTTTGTTGAGTGATAACATTTGTGATTTAATTTTTAAGTTTTCGTTAGTGAATTCAACGTAGGTTCCCTAAAATAGAATGTTCGTAAATGCCATACGTTTAATTTCACTTATTTGTTTGAGACGATTTCTAAAGGGGAAATTTACGATATTACTTTTAATAAAACAAACAATTATTTCCAGCCAGCTAAGTAATTAAGAAAAATTATGTTTAATGTTTTTTTTTTTATATTAAGTATTTAAATGTCACTAACAATGCCCAAAAAATTGACCACTTGTTACATTAGAGATGTAGTATTTATATTTTGCATAATGACATTAAAATTCAAATACAGAGGGTAACATTTTGCATTTGAAAATTAGCTTAGATTTCCATTAACTAAAATAGTAAAACAAAGTATTGCATTGCAAATTTTATGAACTATTCATATATTAATGAAAGAAACTAAGACTTATTCCAATCAGCGAAATTTCTTTGTTTCTCTATAGAATTAGAAATTTATCAGTTAATTGATTTTAAATCCTCTCAGAGCAACTCCCTGTTCCCGGTCTCCAGTCTTTTTATTATGTGATACTTCTGAAGAATTTGGGTCAAAATAAGAGAAGAATATAGAAAATTTTATCTGAATTTTTACCTCTACAGAAACCCACAAATATTGTCCTTATATGAGAACAATGATTATCAATGATCTTTACAATTAGTAGAAACCAAACCAAGAAAATTAATTACTTGCTAATCTTGATGCCAAAACCAATTGCTTTTGTCAAATCGCCCATTTTTACTTCATCAACAAATATCACATACTACTTTACTTCTGCAGTCTAAATGATGACGAAAAGAAATCGAAAGCACATCTACAGAAAAATATTGAACCTATACATGAAGCTTTTAATTGAAATACAATATAAATTAGATTTTCAGCGAATTTTTGGACTTTGTATTGTCCTCATAGGAGGAAAAATCCTTGTGATGGTTACGATGAGAAAATTTTCTGTTATTCATGGCAGATAGCGTGGCATTTTTAAGTTAGCTAGGACAAGCAATGTTTTGTGTGTATGTAGTATAGGTAAATAAAGCTTTATAAGCCGATTATATTTCAGGGGACTTCTTACCGTATTATACGTAAGTGCTGTCGGAACATTTCGTTTTTAATGAATGCTGCCACAGGTGGTCGCTGTGGTGTAGTGGTAGTGTGTTGGACTGCTACCCAGAGTGTTCGAGGTAGCCGAATCTCGACACAGGCAAAATCAAAAAGTAGAAAAAGAAATATTTGTACACGTCACCACCTCTTGGCAGGCAATGGCAAATGTCCCTTCCATTCATGTACAAAATATAACACGCAGAACATGAGTGAATGCGAAAAGCTCGGCCTAGGCCCTCCATTTGCTGTTGTGCCATTAAAAGTAAGTAAAGTGTGTACAATTAATAATTCAGGACTTCTGCAAGGCCACACTAATTGAAATACTATTTAGTTCTGATGCTTTATCCGTCATTTTTTTCTTCTTCTAATATTCTGGGGTAGTTTTAAAGTCAGAGTGGTCTTGCCATGACAAGAAGGCTGCGACTGCACTTAGATAACTTTATTCAATCATATTCATAAATACATATATAGTCTTAATCTTATTTAAAAATATATCCAGAACTTGTCTTAAAGAAAATAAATTTAAATATAAGCTACTTGTCGTATACGTGATATAATATAAAGGGTGATTTTACAAAAGTGAATGAAATTTTTATTTTGATCGATAAATCAATTCCTGCCATTTACTTTTTAAAGATACTTTCACTTAAATGTTGCCCGCGGCTACGCTTCAAGTGGTCCATTCTGAAGGTTCAATTTTGGCACACTTTTTCACACATTTCGGCCGGAATCTCACCAATGATGTGTTCCATGTAGGCTTCCAAAGCAGCAATCGAATTTGGCTTCTCCCTATAGACAAGAGACTTGACATAGCACGACAAAAAAGAGTCTAACAGGGTCGAATCACACTATCTTGGTGGCCAATTGACTGCACCAAAACGTAAGATTAACTGCTCACCAAATTCACTTCTCAATTGATGCATGGTTTCGCGGGCAGTGTGGCATGTGGCACCATCCTGTTGGAACCACATGTCGGCCGAGTCTGATTCTTGCATTTTCGGCAAAAAAGAGTCTGTTATTATCGAATGGTACCTTTCTTCATTGACCGTAACATTGCGGCCTTCATTGCCTTTCACCCCGAAGCCCCGAACAAAGTATTGCCAGATTGAAAACCACAATTCTAAAAAAAAACACTCTTTATTATATGTAGTTATCAAAAATGTTCATCATACGCTCGGTATGACTTTCTATTTTGCTCGTAATAACCACCGTAGGTGCGTATGTACGAAGTGAATCCTTGAGTTGATTCTCGAATAATAATAAATTTTAAAATAGCAGTTCGCCCCTCATTGCGGCAATTGCCTATTTGCAATTCCATTCAAATTAATAAACGCTCATACGCAACGTTGCACTAAACTTAACTGACAATTTTCAACTTAACTTTTTTTGCACTGGTATACGTTGTGTGTGAGTTTGTGTGTTTGCACAAACGAGTTTACAGCAGTGTTAAAGAAAAGTGTGCCGCCAAAGAAACAACATGATGGAAAAGAAAAATAAGTAAAAAAAAACTGTTGCACCCCCTGGGCAACATTTTCAATCTCTGACAATCCACTAATTGAGTTGCAAATTCCATTTCTTTATGAAGCAGCAAAACAACGCTTGTGATGCGATATGATGATGGCAGTGATGCTGATGTTATTGGTTAATGTTTAATGTGTTTGAAGGATGACGATGACGTCGTTGTGTTGTTCGCCGTAGTAGCAGCAATATTAAAAAAACAACAAATTGAAGTAGAAGTATAAAATTCTGCTCAAATATGGCATTGCAAAATATGCACTCAACAAAAGCGTAACAAAGTAGGTCAAATGCAAAATATGCAAGGCGATTGTGTGTACCGTGTGAACCCGCAGGCGGCAGGCAGTGAACTAAGTATACCACGGAGAGTAGGGAGATATAGAGGAGAGAAAAATACGATAAAGATAGAGATACATAAATTGAAAGCAAGAGCCAAAAGCATGTTGAGGTCGCCCGTCGTCAACGAAATAACAAGGAAATATTTTTAAAAATTTTGACATGCCGGTCGACAACGTCTCAATAGCAAAATGAATTGCTTCGCAACACAAAGCCGCATACACATAGAAGTCAAAAACACTCTCATATACACGTATATCTACATATGTAAATATATGGTTGTACATACAAAAGTACAGAATCTCATTCACATAAAACCAAAAAAGCGATGAACGACGAAGGGCTAAAAGTGCGTCATCAGTGGCCCCAAAAGCGCGCTGCGCTCTGCGCGTCGCTTGTTTTCTAGTACGTTTCATTTGCGGTCGTCGTTGTTGTCATCGCCGTAGATACCATCGTCGTCGTCGTTATCGTTAGCTCTAGCATATGCACCTTCGTTCGTTCCTTCATGCGTAAAATTTGTTTTCCGTTCGCCTGCTCTTCAACTCGTCGCTAGTTCGGTCATTTTCATTCGTTCGCACATTTTTTCGTTCATTCATTCATAGCGAGTGCACAAGCGGCATAGAAATGTGGTTATGATTGCAATATTAAGAATGAATGAGCAGAAGGGCGAGCGGAGCTATAATGAAAACGTGACAATAAATGTTTAGCCATGGCAATACTTAGCAACAACAGCAGGTTGCCACATTGACTGTTTCCACTTCTGCTGGTATTATGTCGTTTGTAAATTTGTGCGAAATTTTTCCGGATCATTTTCAGATCGTTTTCGAATTCGAAGATGCGAATGATTTGGAGGGGGTTGAGAGACGTAGAGATACTTTTGAACGGTAGCTGCGCTTGTCAATGGCAGGCAATGTACGCATTTCACATCCTTGACTAAATGCGCATGTATAGTAAATGTATATATGCATAGATTGTGTGTATGTACGTGCGCTTCATGTATCGAGCGCAATTATTGGCATGGAAACGCTCTGTGAAGCATCGATATTATATGTACGTGTATGCATAAGTATCTTTTGTTTGTTTCTGTCTGTTTGCTTCTTGTTGTTGCTCTTTGCCATAAGCAATAATCATTGTTTATACGCGTAAGTATTGTAAGTAAGTACTACTTATATTTCAGCACATTTATATGAATCTTAAAAAATTTATAAAGATTTTGAAAAATGTTTTTTATGATTTTTATGATACCAATTTAATTTAAACTGAAAGCAAAACACAAAACAAACGAAGCGGATTGGTGTGAAATGGCGCGGAGCAGTGATCGGAGAAATACAGAGCTATCTGAATGGGGCTCTATTGTTTTCTTACACGCTTTGCCATTTTCTAAAAATACATTTTCTTTAACCATTTGTTATAAGAATCGTAATTTTAATTTTGCAAAATTTATATTTAATTTTGTTGTTGTGTTGCATGGTGGGGTGGTAATTCATTAAAAAAAAATTGTGTTTCGTACATACTTAGTGGAAATGTTTACGAATGTATTGAATATGTATACATATGTACATATATGTATACGTCCGCAGTACGTAATAATTGTCCTCGAGAAAACATGTTGAACATGTTGTGTGTGTTTCTGTTTCTGTTTCCATTTACATTGAAATGTTATGTTTTCCTCTTCTTGTTTTTATGGGATGGGAAATATCAAAAAAAAAAAAAAATAAATAATATTTGTGATACACATTTTTAACTTAAAACTTATCGCTATATAAATTTGCTTACAGGACATTGGAATTTTGTTTCTTTTGATTAAAATCGTTTTGTTGCCTTAATACAAGCAAACGCCCGCTTGTGACGCACATTCGGCAATTAAGTGCAATAAATTATCGAAAATAATTTTGAAAATGTATAATTTTTGTGATGGTTGTTGTATTTTTGGTGATATTGAAAGATTTGCTTCATTTTAATTCTTAAATTTTTTCGGTAGCGCTATGTCTGAGTAGAGAAACTAATTTGCACGATAATTACTGCAGCAGAACAGCCTTTTGTGGGCCTAGCCTTGGCTACTACTACTAAGTATTATTACATTTTTATTTTTCAACCAACTATGATCAGGTCCAAATATATATGCGAGCTGCGAAGAGCTTTAATGGAAAGATCTTTTTGAAGACCAGTGACCTTCTCCATGATTTGCTTGATTTCTGCTGCGAATAGGTACTTACTTACTACATGACCACCTGTTGTTGTAATCGTACATTGCAAGCCATTTGGCATTCGCAAGCCATTTGTCGCACATATCGACTACAATTTGCGCTGTAAGGAAGAAATCACCTTGCGTAATCCACATCTTTCATCCATTCGCGTAGACTCCAGATTATGTCTTTTCCTCTTTGAGTTGTGCTAGTCAACCTGGCTAGGTTAAATATCGGCGAGAACACATATCAATTGTTTTTCATTAAGTTCTCTACAGCTTGTATTTGAGTGTAGAGCTTTCATCCAAAGAGGTTTTTTTTTTTATCATAAAACGCTTGCAACGAATAGCTTTTCTAATCGCTGTTCCTACCGAGGTGTCACGTTGAATCGTTTCCTCCCCAGGTCTATGTCAGCACCTCATTTATTTTTAAACCATGAGGTAGTGATAGTTTTTGTATTACCAGACTTACCTGAACTACTTCTTCTTTTATCTCTTCTTTTAATGGCACAACAGCCCATGGAGGGCCTAAGCCGAGCTTTTCGCATCCGTTCATGTTGTGCGTGTTAAATTTGTAAATGAATGGAAGAAACCAACCGTTTTATGGCTAATCCGAACGGTGAGGTGAAAAGCTTTTCCTAGGCAATTTTTACCCTTGTTGGTTTGACAATGCACATTAGACGTACCAAAACAGCTACTCAACCTTAGCAGAAACTCCAGAAACTTGAGTGCTCACGGTACACTGCTTGATGAGGTGATACGCTGCAAGATTAGGGCTGCAATTCAACGACTTCAGTCTAGGTTGTGCCTCAGAGAAAGAGAAATCAGAAATTAGTTGTACACTTCCTGTGTGTATGTCCACCTCTGGCTAGCAGGAGGCTAAAACTTCTAGAATCCAGATTTTAATTGGTTCTATACTCCTTAAATAGTGGAGTCGCGCTGCGCCGTACTACGGCATCACAATACGCCAATAATTGTGCTTAAATATGCTTTCATACAGAATGCTGCTACGCAAATCTAAACATTTGTGCATGCTTAAAAGTGTATATAATTTCCCTCTACATAATTTTTACATTACTTGAGGCTTTTTTTCGCCTGATTACCGATGACTAATTGACTGATTTTAAATGAGATTATGTGCTGTGGCTTAATGTGCCCCCAGCTCATGTAACTGAGGCATCTCAGTAAGAATTTCGGTGCTATAGTCATAACGTCTCAACTAACTTTCTGGCAAATAGAGCCTCAGATATCTTTTTCTACTGCGATTGAGTGCCTCGCAGTGCTCCGGTGTATCCGGTTTCTTGATGACAAAAGCGATAGGCACTGTCCTGCACTATGCCTATATTCTTCATGTGTGTCTCCCTAGTTTGCAATTCCCGGAGAGAGAATCTAACACATTTTCAGTTAAAGTCCGCAATTAGTAACTTTGACTGTCTAAGCTTAGGGATTCGAGTCCTACTGCTCATTTCATCTTAATATAATATCCATGGTCTCTTGTGGCATTAAAAAGAAGAAGAAGAAGATGAAATTCCGTCCGGAAAGGGAAACAAAATCTGCTGAAGCACATATTCAATTAATAGTCACTAACTTAAATTTTTTCATTAATTATAACAACTAGCCCTAGCCGATATATATGAACACTTTCTCATAGATTAAAGCTTATTACCTAAGCCCTAAGGCTGTGGTTATATTCAAATTTTACTCGGCGAACATCATGCAATTGTTGTTGCCCGAACACGAAAAAAGAGCTTTTACTCACTCTCACAGCGAACACGATATGCAGAGTGAAATGTACACCGAGCACGCCGAGTATTCAGGGTCAATGAGTTATTCTATATTAAAGGAACAAAAATGTATGTAAAATAGAAGGAAAACATGCAAAATTCACTATTTTCATATGCAGAAAAGCGAAGTTGCGAATGTTTTTAGTTTTTAAAAGTGAATATTAAATATATTATTCATAAGACTATTGAAGAAAAATCATAATATTTTCATAATTTTTCAATTATATTATTAATTGCACTCTCCATTTTGATAAAATCGTTTAAAGTTGTCGTTTTAGTGTTGCCGTTGCGCAAAAAATTGTATTACAAAAATAACTGAATTTCGACAAAAAGCAACTCTGTAACGACCACTAATGTAACCACTACACCCAGCACGAGAGTAAAATAAGATGTGTTCGTCGAACAGCGAACACCAGAATATCCAGCACCTAAGGAAGCTAAAGCTCTAGCCCAATTTTTGTCGCCGAACTTTATATTTTTGTTGAAATTTATTTCAGCAATTAACTGAATTGCTGCTAGTCCATGTATTGCTCATAGTCAATCACAAACATATCAAGGGGTTTTTCATAACATTCGCGTAAATGAAACTTAATACAAGGAGATATATGCGCCCTGACGCCCTCTTTTAATTAGAACAACTTTTATGAAAATTGTCAAATGGTTGTATTGTGTACAATGTATAAATCATAACAATTCATAAAAAATGAAATCGATCACTCATGTGCAAACGTCATAAAAATACTCACAAACATTCACACATACATACAAACTCACATCAATGCACAAGGATTTGCATACATACAACGATCTAAAAATAGCTGCAGTGCAATAAAAAATTTAAGTGAAGGGACAACATGACGACAATTTTTATGTTGCATTCAGTTTATTTTCATACCAATGCGAATAACACATTATTAGCGTGCAACATGAATGGAGAAATGCACGCACACATGTGTGTGTGTGTGTGTGTGTGTGTGTAAATTAATGAATGCATATGTATTATGAGTTTAACAATACTTTTATATCTTTCTTTCGGCCATTCAATTGGAGTCTAAAATAAAACAATAATTTTAACCCGCTCCCTCTTTAGGTAGTATTAATAACGTTTTCGTAACGACTTTTTGTTTAGAGAATAGTATACCTAGACAGGTCGCTGTGGTTTAGTTGGTAGTGCGTCTGGGGATCAAATCTCGGCACAGATTTTTTCTACATGGCATTACCTCTTGGCATGCAAAACCTACAAATTGGCTATGAAAAGCTTTTCACTTTACCGTTCGGATTCGGCTTAAAACGGTAGGTCCCTTCCATTCACGTACAAATATAATACGCACAACATGAGGCCCTCCATGTTCTGTTGTGCCATCAAAAGAAGAAAAGAAGAAAAAAGTATACTAAGTTACTTAGTTACACATACAAACATGCACACATACATATTCATTTTTTTTTTATATGGTTCAAACTATAACGGACTTGCCTTATGCACTTTTCAGTCGGAGGTGGAAGCAAAAAAACGAAAAAAAACTGTGGCAGGAGCAGAAGCAGTGAATGAGTTCATTCATGACGTCAAAACGAAAGAGTCAGGTCAGCGGCCTACTTTTTCCCCAACTTTTCATGTATATGGAGTTTATGTACAATATACATACATATCTATGTACTAAGTACATACATATTTGTTCCATGATTGTATGTGTGAGTGTTTGTGCATTTTTTCACCTACTTATTTATTTATTTGTGCACATAAGCACATACATACATGCATGCATACATATACACACGTGTCTATACGTGTACATTGTAAATACTTAAAAATAAGGATTTTTACAAAATTAATGTGTATATGTATGTATGCATGTATGTATATGTAGGAAATTATATGCGGAAAACTGAATGCAATGCAACTGGCACCACCAGCAGCAGGTGTAGGTGAAAGCATCTCCTTCCTTCTTCTTCCACCAATTGATATTTTATGTTGGATCTTATCTCGCACTCTTACATTAAGTAAGACATTTTTGTATGCACTCAGCGCATAAAAACTACATTACTTTTGTTGTAAATGTGGAAATGTACATATACATACATACATATGTACATGTATGTATGTAGTTCATAGTATATTCGAACAATAAGAAGTTGACGAATGAAAACCCTGAACTCGAAAAAAGGCAGCATCAAATATAATAATATAAGGAAAGTGTACCGTAGGCCAACACAGTTTAGCCACTACGTTCTCTACCTCATTTTGGCACAAGCGTTTAATATTTCCTTTCATATCAAATGAGCTACTTATTGAAGCTTACTTCTTTAGAATCGTTTTTATATTTACGAGGGGTAGATAATGATCGTGGCAAAGCGTAAATTGTCACGGAAATGACGAGCAGCGCTCTTTATCCATCAAGTATGAAAAAATGAGGATGCATATTTATATACACATAAATAATGGGCAACACATACGAGTATGCATCCACTATGCGCCCTCTATCAATCGATAAAGGAGTCCTCTATCCCTTTATCCCTGAATGGCATATGATTCATATTCGATTGATAAACGTCGCGCATTAGTTTCTAGTAAAATTTGACATTTCAAACAAAAATCGTTAGAAATTTCTGGAGCTGAAAGGATGAAAGAAAGCGGGTGCAAATGGAAATTGTGTTACGAAAAAATCTCCAGCAAAAACTGTGGCTGACAGACAGCGAGAATATAGACTTCGTCGAAAAATGGACGTCCAACAAAATTCAGATTCTGCTGTCGTGAAAAAACCCCCAAAAACCAGCACGAAGAGATCGCGAGAGTGTAGACTTCGCATAAAACTTGAGGCACAACAAAATTCGAGTTTCATTGAAAAAAAAACTCGCAAAGACTAGTACGTAGAGACAGCATGAATGGCAAATGAGCTCATTAGACCCAATATTATTGCAACATTTGCCAAGTTTCTAGTCAACCTCATAACATTCGCGAGTTCTCAGACCGGCAAATGGCAAATTTTCCACCTGCTGAGAGATCATACAACCTGAATATTTTGTTGATGATGATTATTATAATGATGATATTAATGATAATGATGATAACGTTATAATCATAATGATGTAGCAAATAAATTCGTATGCTTTGAGTATGAATATTTTGATGGGGATGATGATTTTGCAGAGGGCGTTGCATACATTGGAAATGCAAACGATCAAAATTAAGTTAATCCAGATGTAACACACCTGGGCCCATCGAACCATCAAACTGAACTATGCAAGGCTTATCGTTAGCATAAATCAGCATATAAACATTTCAATACATGTTCGTTAAAAATTCCTTCCGACACGCCTGTAATGCCTGCGATAGGCTTCGGTTTTCACAATATTACTAAACCTTACCTGAAAATGTAAAACGCAAACGTTCTGAAGAAGTCAACTTCTGTGAGGCGTTCCACTAACGTACATAATTTTTTGTCTTGTTCTGCATTTTAAGAGAAAGCCTAGAACCCAAGTTACATAAATAGTTATGTGTTTATGTATTATATAAAGGGTGTTTTTTTAGAAGTGTGGTTTTCAATCTGCCAATACTTTTTTCGGAGTTGGTCTTTTTGCAAGCTGTCACTTGATTTATGCTCAGTTCATAATGAATAGACTTACTCCTGAACAACGTTTGCAAATCGTGCAAATTTATTACCAAAACGATTTTGTTCAGCGATGAAGCTCACTTTTGGCTGAATTTGGAGTGATCATAATCCACAAGCCATTGTCGAGACGCCGTTACATCCTCAAAAAGTCATTGTTTGGTGTGCTCTATAGGCAGAGGGAATCATTGGTCCATATTTCTTCAAAGATGAAGCCGGTCATAATGTTACAGTCAATGCGGAACGCTATAGAGCCATGATTAATGACTTTTTCGTGCCTGATGGGAAACTCGTTTGTGAGATAATAGACATATGAATGAGAAATGGTGTTGCCATCTGCAGAAGAGTAAATGGGATTTTTCGTTAGTGAACTTTGAACTTTAGATAGCGTAGAACAGTAGTTCGCAGTGTCTGTAGTCTTGCCTTTTTTAGGAACTGATTGACCATTGAAAACTTTCGAACAAGACGGAAATACACCAGTTGTTTATGAAATGTTGAAAAAATGTTGCAACGATCGCGCCAGCGTTGTCGCACAAGCTCGCAATACATGGGCTGAAATGCCATCGGGTCCCGAAACTTTGTTTATCTTAAGATTTGCAAGAAATCTTTTAACTACTCGAGCTCGAAAATGTATCTCAGGCATAGCACAAGATACAGATTCGATAATGGGCAGTGGTTGATCGCTAGCTGGCAAAGAATTCTCTGAGAAAATGTAAGAAGCTAAAAGGTTCGCTTTATCAACAGAGCTAGTGACGAGGCGATCACCTGTAAAAGGAGTTGGAATTGACGAAGTCGGTTGGTTCTTTACTCTCTTTACAAATAACCAGAAGTTCTTAGCACCCCTTTGGAATTGTAAGACTTTGTGCCTTAGGCGCTGTTCGTGTAGCAACTTTTCGCGCTTTAGAGTAGCATCACAGCGATTTCTTTCGTTTTATTAGGAATGAAAGACCACATTCCCAATAAAATTATTTCTTATATGTACCATTTAAGAACTGGTTTCTATGTTTTTACCGTAAATTAAAATTCTGATGGCACTTCCAAAGCATGTAGTTAATTGGAGCGCACTTAAACGGCAGAGACCTTCAAATCTGGCGAATTTCTCGAGACAGATACTTCAGATAGAATGCTTTTTCCGCTGCAACCGCTTGAAAATTAATTTTTTTGTCTTTCCCATGTATTTGCCAGAGGCTTGTCATATGTGTCATATTTGGACTTTTTAGGTGCGTACAGAGGAAAAAAGACAGCCTCGAAACGTGAACTGAAACGTGAAATTCCATGTGCCAACTGAATGTTCCGTGGCAAACCAAGAAGGCGAAAATCCACTTTTACAATATTATTTTACCGGCGGTCAGTTCTAGCTAGGGTATTAATCCTTATAAAAAACCCCAAGTCTGAGAGATGAAGAATTCTAACAATGCATTGCCCGATTTAAGCAAGGAAAGTGCTACTTATTTACATAGAGGTAGAAATGTTTTTTGTTATTTATTTACTAAAAGGTAATTTAAAAAACAAAAACCCTGACTATTTACTAAAGTGAAAGAAATGTTTATTTGAATCGATAAATCAATTCCTGCCATTTACTTTTTAAAGATAGTTTCACTTAAATGTTGCACGCGGCTACGCTTCAAGTGGTCCTTTCTGAAGGTTCAATTTTGGCACACTTTTTCACACATTTCGGCCGGAATCTCATCAATGACGTGTTCAATGTAGGCTTCCAAAGCAACAATCGAGTTTGGCTTCTCCCTATAGACAAGAGACTTGACATAGCATGACAAAAAATAGTCTAACAGGGTCAAATCACACGATTTTGGTGGCCAATTGACTGCACTGAAACGTGAGATTAACTGCTCACCAAATTCGCCTCTCAACTAATGCATGGTTTCGCGGGCAGTGTGGCATGTGGCACCGTCCTGTTGGAACCACATATCGGCCGAGTCAGATTCTTGCATTTTCGGCAAAAAAGAGTCTGTTATTATCGAATGGTACCTTTCTCCATTGACCGTAACGTTGCGGCCTTCATCGCCTTTGAAGAAGTACGGCCCAAGTGATGTTTAGGCGTTAGTCTATTCATGATGATATGGCAAACCAAACTAAGCATTTTTTACTTTAACACATGTCAAGAAGAACGCGTGAACTGTCAGAAATATAAACTTCAAAAAGCAAGTAAAAAAATCACCCTTTATGTATTTTATGCAATATGAACACAATTCTTGTACTGAATTAAATGTTAACCTATACATATATTATAATATTATATATATATAGTAAAAATAAAATATACTCTATGAGTATGCCTGGTTAATTATCTTACCAATTATTTCTTTCTATTTTACAGTTTGCAACTTTGTCATACACGATCGATGTATCACAAATGTGGTAACGCCTTGTTCTGGTATTGCGCCGTGTATTATTAAGGTTTGTTTTGTTGTTGTTATATTTTACTAATGTCCTTAAATAATCAAATACATTCGATGACTTTTTGTATTCATGCAGAATCCTGTAGCGCATTGTTGGTCGGAGCCGACACATCACAAGAGAAGATTTTGCACTGTCTGTCGGAAACGTTTGGATGAAACGCCAGCAGTGCATTGCTTAAGTACGTACTTTTACTATTATGAATAATGTAAATATTGATAGACTCGTTGTAACAGGCAATGTTATAATTGGGTAAAGCTCTACAAACCTGTTCATCGTAATATTGACTTCTTTTTATGTATTAATTGAGGTTATTTTAAAATTACAGTTTGCGAATATTTCGCGCATATTGAGTGCCAAGACTTTGCCGTACCAGATTGCACAGAAAATGCCACCTACGTACCTGGCAAAGAATTATTGACAGTAAAACATCAGGTAATTTTTTAATATCTAACTCAAGGACTGAGCGATGCGTGTAGCTTTTTTGGATTAATTAAGTTCTTTGTCTAGTCAATATGCTGCTAAATTTGAATTAAATTCGAATTTGATAAATTTTATCAATATTTTCTTACTTAGCATCACTGGCGAGAAGGTAATCTGCCATCAACGTCCAAATGTGCACACTGCAAGAAAACCTGTTGGTCATCGGAATGTCTAACAGGTAAGGAATTTAGTTATAATAATAGTTATATAAATATGTGCGACTGATAATTATAATTCTAGGCTACCGCTGCGAATGGTGTGGTACTACAACCCATGGAGGATGTAGAACATACTTGTCTAACGAATGCAATTTCGGTTTATTACAACCTATTTACTTACCTCCGCACTCTGTCTCCATACCACGTACTGAAGTGCCCATTGAAGCTATCATTGGTGTACAAGTGAAATCAAAAACAACACTAGTGCGCGATTACTCGTGTCGTAAGTACAAAAATATAATAAAAACAAAAAAAAAAAAATATTTATAATAATATTAAATAAAGAAGAAAAGGAATACGAAAAGAAATCTAATAAAATTAGAAAAACCTCCTTGCAAAGCGTCAAATTAAACACTCAGAAAAAATGTTGTCTTGCGTGATGTAATCGTGAAAATTGTTGTCTTTTCAAGTATGCATATCTATCAATAGTGCAAGAAAATATAAATCTTTTTAATATTTTCATCAATACATTAAATTTCTATGCATTTAATTCTTCATCATGCTCTCGATTCTCCGCCCACGCCCTCTTCCGCCCGCCAATCATATATTATTGAATGAAGATTCCAAAACTCATACAGGTCCATTCGATTTGCCAACATCCTACTCGCTTACGTAAGAAAACGTAGAAATAGGTAAAACAAAAAAAATTATATATCTACCAGAAGCTGTGGGCATCATGAACTGAAAAAATGAAATGACTTGAACGAGAAAAATTTAATTTGGAAAATGTAGCGCTTGTTACAAGGCAACAATCATCAGAAATGTTTAGAGACGTAATGGTTACATGCAATATACCATAACTACAAACAAACAGGATAAGCGACGTTAAGCGAGCAGAGAGTGGTGAATCGAATGCGCCTCCATATTTGTTTCTTATTATTTGTAGCTTATTATAATGCACATGTTCAATATTATAGTTTCTAACATTGTTGTTGTTGTTTTTGAAAGAATAAAACAAACAGTTTCAGTTTCAACTTACGCGCATACTACTTACTTACTATGTATACACCCACCCAAGACGTACATACTTCATTTCTACTCTTGTCACCAAGTCACTCTCATTTTCAAAATCACTAAATCAAATCAACATTCAAAAAGTGGAAATCAATTAAAATCTTATGTTTTCTTTGAGTTGTAGAACTTTAAGTTTTATTCTTTTCTTTGCATTTCCCTGTGCTATTCCCGATTTACATTGCCAAACAAAATTGCAAAATTAACTAAAACTAACTTTTACATTGACAAATCTTTAAAGCAATTTTTGTAAATACAACAACCGCAACAGAAAGTCAACAAAACGAAGCGCCGACGAATTGCCAGTGCGGCAAGTCTGTACTCCTCCCTCCCTTCTTTTTTCTTCTCTATGCGGTACAAAGACTCGGATTGCGGCAATTTTTATTGCACAATGTAAATAGGGATAAACTTCATTTCAGGGCAACAGATACTTTAGTTTGTAAATCTTTATTTTTTTGGTTGGAAGTGAAAGCATCAGTAGTTTAGCGTATGAATAATTCAACCTCTAATATCGCAGTTGTTAGAGGGAAAAGCTCGGACTAGATACAGATTTTACAACTTTTTTTTTTTAAACTTTAGATGGAACTTGGATGGGATTTGAAATGTTTAGTTGATACACCACGTTTGGAATTAGCCATTCCTGCAATACCACCCAGCCCATCTTTAATATGGAGTATATCGAAATCAGCTTTACTGAACTGGTGTTAAATTGATATTTGCTTGAATAGAAGAAGGCACATTTCTTGCCTAATATTTGGCTAATTAGGATTTCTCAAGAGTATATAACTTAACTTAATAGAAGGTATTATACAATAATAGCAAGCAAAAGGACCTCAGCCTCTTTCCCCGCATTTTATTCAACACACCTGCGACCTCTTATGTCTCCAAAGCTTTCACTTTCAGTATTTTTAATCTATGCCAAAAAAAAAACTTTTATGATTTTCTACATTTTTATTTTCTTTGTTTTTTTGCTTTCTTTTCTTTAAATTAATTTTATTAAATTAATAAAATACATATTTAGCTGACTTGAGTACAATTGATTTATTTGATCCTACAACAACAACGTCCAGCATAAATACAAATAATACTCCAGAATTAAGTTTAAGAGAAATTTTATTAATCGAAAGACAACGGCGTGAAAAATCAAAACAAAATTTTCTACTTTCATCCACACAACCACCATCAACAACAACAACAATAACAACAACAAAACTGACAACATTTCCAACAACTCCATCACCATATACAGTAACAGAAACGGCAACATCCTTGGCAGATACGCATGAAGTTAAAGAAGACATTGACGATGACAAGAATGAGAAATGCACCCAAGCCGAAGTACTGGATGGAAACGACGACAGTGCATTGCAATTGACCACTACCACATGTAGTCATCAAAACAAAAGCGGTGGCAACATACAAAAATCACCGTCAGCATCATCATCATTGCAATTATTTTATACGAAAATGTTCCGCAGAATGCAGCATGGTCGACGCAAGCATCTTTCCTCCAACACCGACGATGACGAGGAGGAAGATGTTGGCGTTGGCGATATTAGCGGCGCTGACTTTAGCGATGAGTACGATCACTGCGATGTCGAACTGCGGCGCCAGAGATCAAACAGCGAAGCAGCGGATGCCCGCAAGGCGGCAGCAGCAGTTCGTGCTAGTGATTTTGGTCGTAGAAGTGCTCCTGCTGCTGGTGCTGGTGCTGGTGCTGGAGCTGGAGCGGCTGGCAGCGATGTCGATGCTCAGGCAGGTGGTATCGCGCCACACGAGAGTTTCTATGAAACTTCCGATACTGGCGGTGAACTGACAACCACCGATGAAATTGATATTGACTCCAGCACGAATTTAATTAGTAATTTAAGCTATAATAGTAGTAATAGTAATACATCGATAGAAAATCGTCTTAGTTTAGATAAGGATAAACGTAAAAATGCTCAAAACGTGCCATTAACAACAGCTGCAGCTAGTATTGCTGATGTTATGCTCAAGCAGCAGCCACAGCAGCGCTCGATTCGGTCGGCAGTCGGTGTTATGACGGAGGAGGATGCAATGATCGAGCCCTCGTCAGCAGCCTCCATTAACGCCGCTGCTAACGTGCCGCTGCCGCCAATGAGATCCTCAAAGACTGGTGCTATCTCGAAAGCAAAACTTAAACTTATCCCCCTAAAAAGTGTTGGCATTGTTTCCTCGAAGGGTGGATCGGTAAGTTCTCCCAATTCCAGTGAGTGTTCGTCGACATCACCGATACCGCCGACTGCAGCGCCACTTTCAATGTTAACATCATCAAAAGGGCAATTGTCGCCAGTGGGACGCAGTAAATCGTTTCAGGAACCTGGTGTCAAAGTGCATTACACACAAATCGCAGCCACTAAATCGTCACGACACAAGAAGTATACTCGTTTCTTTCAGCGACGACGTTCGAAGCGTTCGAATGCGGGTACAGCTGCCGCTATCAAGAGCGATTATAGTCTAGATAGAATATCACAAAATATCGAAATTAGAATACAGGACGAAGATGGCAACTATCAGCCGTACGACAACGACTACTATACGCTCAGTGGTGCGCGACGACGGCTGCGTCCGCGCCTTCGCACAGAAGCATCACAAACTGACGGAGACTATGAGGAAGAGGACGATGACGACGACATCGAGGAGAGTAGTGCTGTCTATCAGCCCTACCTGGTTAATCGACTACTGCCACGGCGACGAACTCACAGTGATGGTGCTCATAGCGATGATGCCGCGGGAGGCGACATCAGCGATGGGGGCAGCAGCCGAAGTCGTTCGCATGCAAGTGCCAGTCAGCATATGTTCGGTCGATGGTTGAAGCGTATGCGACGGTTTTCACTGGGTTGGCGGAAGCCACGCTATTACAAACGCAGAGGTGATTGCTAGGAATGATTTTAAAATTTTCGCATTTTTATTGATTTTGTTTAGTTTTTGGTTCATTTATTTGGTTTACTTATTATTTTCATCATACTTAATCCGTTTGACTTGTTTTCGTCTTACATTATACATAAAAGTGATGAAGCTTTCTTTTAAACTTTAACGCTTTTTTTTATTCACTCTTAATTTCGAATCTGAATTATCACTAAAAATCTTCTGAAAATTTCTTTAAATTCTTACTTACACTGACTTTAAATTTAACAAAACTAATCATTCATTTTGCACATTTATCTCATCACAAATACAAAAATCACATTGTACTAACATTTTACTAAAACTGTCTGTCCAGATTGTCTTAACCAAATTGCATGTTCCAAATCTGCTGCGAATTTAACTAAAATATGTTTATATAAAATGTCTGTGTAAGTTTTCTAGGTATCTATTTTTTAAGTGTGTATTATGTAGTTATGAACATGTATGTATGTATGTAAAGTAAAGTAAAAGCTTAAAGCTTGTAAAATTCTCCTAATGAATTCATTTTTAAATATAGTAGTAAATGCTATTCAACTGATCTCTGTAGTATAACTTTTTAAAAGAAATATAGTATAGGAGCATATAGGTACATAACATTCATCCTTCATTCAGAAGTGGACATAATTACAAATCAAATCGAATTATCAAAATCAAATAAATTTAACTTCTCTCATGAACGAATAAAGATCTTTCACCTTCACGTACATCTACAGAGAATTCATGGTATCACTACCGGTCAATAGGGTCGGTCTATGTGAGTCATTTGCCGACCATAACATTCATTTATTTGAGTCAAACATTAGCAGGAACCTAATTGGGTTTATAGTTTTAGGTTGTAGCGAACACAAAAAGGATATTGTAAAATTAAAGTAAATGGAAGTGTCGAGATTCTTCACAGGTCTAACAGTGATAACGAAAGTAGAGATATCGGATCTCTAAGCATTCATATGGAGAAGCAAATAAATTAATTAGGACACTAACTAACGGTTAGCGGTTAGACAATGTGCCTCCTCCCTGGCACTCACAAATGAAGCCATTCGGATCTCCTAATGGAAGTGTGGAGTTGATCCACACACGCCTTCTTAACCTAAATAAATGAACAGTTTTCAAGAATACAGCACTCATTCAAGTATCATGTTCATTGTACTATATCTTGTGCTCCCTTTTGCTTTTCTTAACATTTCCAGATTTATTAATAATCCTGAGTAGATTCTACGGTGCCAAAGAGCTCAGATGTTCGTGTTTCAACACTTCAGTGCAAAACATGCTAACTCTGTTCCGACAGAAATTGGGACAGACACTGAGAAAGTGAACTGGCGTCTTTTCACATTCTAGAACAGAAAGTACTGGCTCCCAGACCAATCGTCAACAGAAGTGACCAGTGAATAATCCTAACAAGCTAGCTACAGCTCTTCTTGTAAAGTGATAAAAGAAAGTATGTTAAATGTTTCAAGATTACACGTAAAATGACCGTTGTCTGTCTGCAGCCCTTCAGTTCGTTCCATTTCCGATTGTGGGTTAAATGGACACACTCAGGCGGTCTTCCAAGAACAATCATGATTTCACCCCTTTCTGTCCAAGAAGTAATTTCCTGACTGTTCAGGAACCTAGTAGGCTATTATGTTTTCTAACACATTTAAGCTTGCACTTGCAATATAAATAGAATCAGTTTTGTTGTGATTTCACCCCTTTCTGTCCAAGAAGTAATTTCCTGACTGTCCAGGAACCTAGTAGGCTATTATGTTTTCTAACACATTTAAGCTTGCACTTGCAATATAAATAGAATCAGTTTTGTTGTAATTAAACAAGATTATACAAGAAACCGCTTGAAATGCTACTTTCTCCCCAACCGTTAAAACGAACCATTGCCTTGATGATGGCAAAAATTTCTGCATGTAAAATATGCAACCCAAGAGAGAAATGAAGTTGCATTGCACTTCATCATTTTCAATGAAGACCCCGGAAGCCAAACCGTTTTCTGTATTGGAGCCGTCAGTAAAAATGCGCCGCTATTCCTGCAAAAACTAGGTTTATGCTTTTGGAATTTGTATTGTATAGCGCTGTTTTCAAATTGGCAAAACTTACTTCTATCATATTCTGATAACGGTGGGCATAATTCTAACCAGGCCCATAATTCCAATGTGCCACTGAAACAACCCAAGCAAATAAACTCGTGAAGCTGATGAGTTATATTATAACGCTCATTTCAAGCTACACATATATTTTGCTTAGGAATATTAAATTAGTCAAATTTGATTAACTATGGTAAGTAGAACAGAAAGTACTGGCTTAGTATAAAGTAAAAAGCATGTTGTGAGTAAATATTGTAATACTAACTGAAATTAATAAAACACTTTAAGGTGTCGTCGTCGTAGTGCCTAATAAATAAATTTCGCTAAATATATAATATTAGTATGCTACATATAGTATATAACTAATAACCTAAAACTTTCTTATACAGGGTGTTTTTTTTAGAAATGTGTTTTTCAAAATGAAATAAAACGATATAATTTAATGTTATGACCAAGAATTTAGCTTTATTATAAAGATAAGGATTTGTCATTATGTTTTAAAAACCGTACGTCAGTAATAACGCGCCAAATATTCTCTTCCAAGGCGTCAATAGTCTCGGGCTTATCTGCGTAGACAAGCGACTTCACATAACCCCACAAACAATAGTCCAGAGGTGTCAAATCGCACGATCTTGGAGGCCCACGACGCGAGATAATGCGCTCACCAAAAGTTTCCTTCAATAAATTGATTGTTTCGTTGAATGTATGGTAAGTAGCGCCGTCTTGTTCGAACCAAAGGTCGTCCACACTAACCTCCTCCAATTCAGGCACGAAAAAGTCATTAGTCATGGCTCTATAGCGTTTCCCATTAACTGTAACTTTATGAACTGCTTTATCTTTGAAGAAATATAGACCAATGATTACCTCTGCTCATAAAGCACACCAAACAGTGACTTATTGAGGATGTAACAGCGTCTCAACAATGGCTTGTGGATTATGATCACTCCAAATGCGACAATTTACAATTTTGCTTATTAACGTACCCATTCAACCAAAAGTGAGCTTCATCGCTGAACAAAATTTTCTTTTTAAAATCGGGATCGTTGGCCATCTCGTTTTTCGTTTTGGGCCCATTCACCAAACGTACGACGCGCATGATGGTCGTCCTTGAAATGGCAAACCAAACTGAGCATAAATCAAGTGACAGCTGTCAAAAAGACCAACTACGAGAAAAGTATTGAGCCAGATTGAAAACCACACTTCTCAAAAAAACACCCTGTCAAGTATATAACAAACTTACAAGTGTAGTAACAAGAATTAAATATAATAAATTTTAATTACGGAAATACGAAACTAATTAAGTGCAATTGTCATGTATTTTCGTTTTTCTTCTTCTTTTTTTAATCTTATTTCCAATACAGCACGAAGTATATCTGAAGAATTTAGTAGTGGTGATACGCCACGTTTCAAAGATGAGGAATCGGTTAGTAAAACTGAATCGGTTCATGGAAGTAGTGCAGCAGGCTGCAGTAGCGGTGGTTCGTCACATTATCGAGCGGAATCGAGTGGTGGTGGTGGTGGTGCTAGTGGAGGTGGAGGTGGTGGTGGAAGCGGCGGTGGGAGTCATAAACCAGATAAATCGGATAAAGATAAGGAGAAGAAGGAAAAAGAAAGAGAAGAAAAGGATATAGGTAATAATAAACGCAGTTCAGAGAACGCTCCTCTTTTGTGACGTATCGTACATATACGAGTACATATTACCATCTACATATGTATGTAATTTAATTCGATTTTGTTTTTATATTGTATTTTCCTTTATATAATATATATAGAAATGATTAAAGTCTTCGATGGCAATAACTCATTTAGACGACAATTATATCGTGTCATTATCGTACCACGAACTTACACACTAGAACAATTGTTAACTACGGCACTACGTGCATTTCATATAACACGTGATTCAAGTGTAAGTCACTGATCGAGATATTGCGATGTGTTTGCTGTTACATATTTACATAATGCTTTAATGTATAACTTAAATTGCAGGCATTTTACTTAACCGATCTATATGCTCCACCTGGAATGGAGGATGCTGCATTGCTAGATCCAAACCCAGTGTTAAATTTAGTTCACGTAGAAGGCAAAAGACCCGCGATATATGTTAGGTTTCATGATAGGGATAAAGGATATGTTCGTGTTTATCCGGGTAAATTACAATGCTCATTGGAGGAGCCATTCGTTAGTGTTCCTGTAGATAATACAACTGTTATTAAGGATTTGATACGTGATGCATTAGATAAATTCGGTTTGCAAGATAATCAAATACAAGATTATAGGTAAGTGATTCTACTTACCATACTTATATACAAATAACTTGTGGAAATCAAATTAAAATTGCATTTATATACTTGATAGATGTTCGGAAGTGCTGCTCGATCGGGGCGTTACCGAACGTATACTATCGTGGAATGAGCGGCCGTGGGATATTATGAAACAACTGGGAAAGGATTCCATACGCCAAATGGAATTGATGCGTTTCTATATGCAACATAAACAGGATCCTCATGGACCAAATATTGCACTATTTGTCGGAAACTTACCACCGGGTCTATCGCAAAGGAATTATGAACAAATTCTAAATAAATATGTAACCGATGAAAATAAATTCATCAGCATTGGTCCGATTTACTATGAATATGGCTCTGTAGTGCTAACGTTTGAGGACACACAAAAAGCGGTAAGCAGTGAAGCAGTGAACCAACGCCTGCCTCTCTTTACAATTCACCAAGTGTTCATTCAATTGCATGTGCTGCTGTTTTTTATTGTAGGTACGTGCTTTCTATAACTTGCGCGAAACCATAATAGAGGATAAGAAACTCTTAGTGATGTTATTGCCAAATATTGAGCCGAGCATGGTGAAGAGTGAAGTGCGGCCACTACTTGTGTTTGTCAATGTGAAATCGGGTGGCTGCCAAGGTTTAGAACTAATATCAAGCTTCAGGAAACTATTAAATCCTTATCAAGTGTTTGATTTGGACAATGGTGGACCTTTACCGGGGTATATTCAACACATTGCATTTGATAACAGAGTCAAAAACTAATTTTTTCTTTGCAGCTTATATGTTTTTCGTCAAATAACCAATTATAAAATTTTGGTGTGCGGCGGAGATGGTACGATCGGTTGGGTGCTACAATGTCTAGATAATGTTGGACAAGACTCGGAATGTTCTAGCCCACCATGTGCAATAGTGCCACTGGGAACTGGTTAGTATTTAATGCGGACGTTCGTTTTCTAATCAATTACACTTAAGTACAACTAACTCTACAATTGATTATTTGTATGCAATCGTAGGTAATGATTTGGCGCGTGTTCTCTGCTGGGGTGCAGGCTATAATGGCGGAGAAGATCCTCTAAATCTATTACGCGATGTTATTGAGGCCGAAGAGATCCGGCTGGATCGGTGGACAGTGGTATTTCACCCGGAAGATAAGCCGGAAGAGCCTGCGCTTAAAGCGCCTTCAAATACTACTGGTAAGAAGAAGAAGGCTCATCAAGCACATCTATCGCAACAAACAAATCAGCATCATCAATTACCGGCCATTACATCGAGTGATATATCAGGTCATTTGATGTTCAAAATTTATTTTTATTATTTTCATTTCCGTCGTATCTTTTCTTTCCTATTTTTCGTACTGATTTTGTATCAAATATTCATTTTCTAATAATTTCGTTATTTCCTCTTACTTTCTTATCAATTAATTACTTACATATTTAACTCAAGTCGTAAAC
This sequence comes from Palloptera scutellata, assembly GCA_958295655.1. Taxonomy (NCBI): domain Eukaryota; kingdom Metazoa; phylum Arthropoda; class Insecta; order Diptera; family Pallopteridae; genus Palloptera; species Palloptera scutellata. Next base: position 40,069,405 of record OY282450.1, on the reverse strand, counting down.
GTAATTACAGTGATTTTAAATACTACATATTATTTCGAAAAATCAAGTACTCTTTCTTTGTATGTACATACTTACATACTCTTAATGTACTTTAGAAACTAAACTTCAAATTGAAATTAAATAATCGCTGAGCCCAAAACGAAAGAAACTATCACGATTCCAATTGGGAAATTTGCTCTTAAAATTGGCTATTAAAAGTATAGAAACGTTAATGGAAAATTAAAAATTATTACAAAAACTTCTACAAATTTCCTCAATAAATAATAAATTTGAACTTTTGTAAATGGTTGATAAATTGTCATCAAACATTGGTATATGATTATGCTGTTAATTCGATGTGAAGAATATAAATGTACTTATGTATATTTCATTTATTCACTTTATTGCATGCAGTGCAATAATTCTGAGGTGAGAAGGAATAATAAATAGCTGGCTTTAGTTCAATCTTGAGGCTTTCTTTTCTTTTGAAGCGAAATATGTACATCAATATATGTATGTATCAAAAATATTGCACAATATGACAAGAAATAATATTTGATGAATTTTCATCACTTAACTCGAATTAAGCTGTTGTTTCTACTCACCATAGAATTACATACATACTATATGAACTTGTAAATGCATTTTAATTTTTTTTTTTAAACTCTTTTTTTTTAATCAATGGAAAGCTTTTGAGTTTGATTTAGTTTTTGTTGTGATAAATGTGTAAAATAATTCTAGTTCTAAGTCATTTATGGTAGTGTGGATGTAGTAGAACTACATTTACTGCAGGTAAGATTTGGTTTGTGTACATATCTTTTTAGTTTTCTCAATAAAACACATTCATTCTTACATAAATTGATACATACATAGTCCACCATTGGTCCCACGAGCGATGGCGACTAGTCCTTAAACTCATAGTTTTATGTGGACCGAACCGGTAACTTCACACAGATTTGTCATTGGTGGAGGTTAATTTATTTTTATTATCTAAATATATTAAAAATTTTTTCAGGAAGCTAGGCATTTGTCATAAATATGGAAAGAATTTATGTACAGGGTGCGCCATCTTTTATGTCGGTAAACATTGAATAATTTAAGCATTTATCAACCGATTGACTTGAGTAATCATGTTTTGAAATATCAATTCAGTACAATTTTTACCATGAATCGCTTCACATCGAAACAACGCGCCGAAACAGTGTCACTGTACATTGAACATACTTAGTCGTTCAGTTGGGTTAACTCAACTGCACGTTCGAATCGTCGAAATGATCGTGGCCAACAAGCTCCGTCTGACAACACTATTCGTCGTTTGGTGTCGAATTTTGTTGAGCACGGGACATTCCAATGAATTGGCTGAAGCGGTATGAGAGAGTGTTGCCGAGAACCCACATTTGTCGTATTGTCACTTGGATTACGGTCAAACAGTCGCTCGAACGGTTGACACTGAACCTGATTTTTGGAAGAAAATTTTAATGACGAGGCCCATTTCACACTCTCTGGTGCCGTTAACAAGTAAAATTGCCGCATTTGAGGAACGGTGAATCCGCACGAGATCTATGAAACATGACCACAAAGTGATCGCTTTGGCCAGCGTTTGCGCCAAAGCCATCAATGGGCCATTTTTCTCCAGAGAAGGCGAAACAGTCGATGGGAATCGATATCGGCGGATGTTGGCTCATTATGTCTGCCCACAAATGTGTGATAAAGGTGTGGACGGTTACTGGTTTCAACAAGACGGTGTAAACAATGCAGTTTCTGCAAAGAAAATTCACTGGACGTGTGGTGTCAAAAAATGGCGACATTGACTAGCCACCCAGGTCTCCAGATTTCACCGCTCCGGACTTCTTTTTGTGGGGTTAAGCAAAAAAAAACAAAATGTACGCCAGCAAGCTTCAGATTATTGACGAGCTCAAGGCAAACATTCGTGGCGAAATCATCACTATACCGCCCGAGTTGCTCGCAAGTGATGGAAAACGCAGCAAAAAGGGTACATTTTGCTTTGGTCAATAACGGCGGCCACTTGATTGATGTTGTATTCAAAGACTAGTCAAAATAAATTGTAAAGGACCAAAATGTGGAAAGCTAGGCATTTGGCGCTACATGCGGTCATAGTCGACACTGATAAACTGAAGTTCATTGTGGTAAAGGCATAACACTTGCCACAATCTCTATCTCGGTGTCCTGTGTGATTCCCTCTCTCCCTCTCTCATTCTTCCTCCTTCTTCCTCCCACCTATCAATATTCCTTCCATTTAACACAATGCTCTGTATTCATAGGGGTATACCTTGTGTGTTGAATGTATCAATAAAAAAAATTAAATAAAAATACCTCATATATGGAAATTGGTTGTTGTTTTTTAAGTTATTCAATATTAACACACCCGCACACCCTGTATTTCTGGCAAAGTTAGGGTTATTAATTAACATTGGACAAGCTGAAAAGGACTTTCGGAACATTAAGACCTATTATAACTTTTTTCACCTTTTCCGAAAAGAATAATTTTTTAAATCAAAACCCGAATATATCGTGTTAAAAACCGTAATTTCACTTTCACGCTTCACCCTTACATACATACATACATACTCGTTCATCAGTTGATATTTACATATGTGCCATTTAGTTCCATGTACTTATAAGTATTGTTTCAAATGAATTTTAGTACGTAAAATGTACGAAATTAAATGGCACATAAATTAAAAATTTAAACAAAATATGGAAGCTTATTTTAAATGTCGTACTCTGCCTGTTCGATGTTTTAAGTTTTCGTTTTTATATAATATTTTTTAAACACTAAACAGATGAAAACAAAAGACTTTTTATTTAGTTTATAAAACTGTAAAAAATAAAAATAAAATTAAAAAAACCAAAACAAAAATCTAAAAATATTAGTTAATTTACAAATACACCCTACTTTTGTTCCTTCTTACCTAACTTCAGGTGGCGGAGCACAAAACGAGGACAATTCACAAATATTCGTAATGAACAATTACTTTGGCATTGGTGTCGACGCTGATCTCTGCCTTGATTTTCATAATGCACGCGAAGAGAATCCGAATAAATTCAATTCACGGCTGCACAACAAAAGTTACTATGTCAGAATGGGATTGCGTAAGATAGTGGGGCGTAAAACCGTAAAGGAATTACATAAGGAATTGAGATTAGAAGTCGATGGGAAACTTGTAGAGCTGCCACCGGTGGAAGGCATAATTATATTGAATATTTTGAGGTATGCGTGGTAAACGAGGATGACCTCGATGTAATGCCTATAACACTTTTACCATATATTTATATTATTTTTGTTTGTTTTGTGGTATTGTAGTTGGGGCAGTGGTGCTAATCCCTGGGGCCCAGATAAAGATGACAATTTTACAACACCGAATCATTATGATGGTGTTTTGGAAATTGTAGGAGTTACAGGAGTGGTGCATTTAGGACAAATACAATCTGGTATACGCACAGCGACGCGTATAGCACAGGTGAGTCAATGAGCGCAAGAGAATATCCTTAAAAATGTCTGTCTATATTGCGCATCCATTGGTTAATTGATTGATAAATTATTGTACCATTTCCGTATTGTAGGGTGGCCATATAAAAATTCACTTATTCTCTGATATGCCCGTCCAAGTGGACGGCGAGCCATGGGTGCAGAGCCCTGGCGATGTAGTTGTGCTCAAATCAGCGCTAAAGGTGAGTGATCTAATCCTTATCGTATATACTTTAAATGCAACGGTTATTTTTCATAAAAATTTTATTTCATTATATTTTAATTCTTTTGTGGTTGTTTGGTTGTTCTTGTATTTTTACTATTAGTAACTTTTTATTTTTCACTTTTTATCCTCAGCTCAAATTGTAAATACATATGATACTTATATAGAAAAAATTAAAAAAGAATTCCCCATTGCGCATGCTTGCTAATAATAATTTCGCATGCTTCTTTATGCGATTACGTACACCCTATAGAAAGATTCTAACTACTCGCTTCTTACTTCACTATTTACTTAGAGCATATTTTTAATTTCTATTTCAAGTCATACAAAATTTCATAAAAACCTCATTCAACTTCTACATCAAACAAAATGCTACTACGCAACTTTACATATGGTATTACTAAAAACCCTAATATTTCTATGTCAATACATACTACTTGAATTTGTATTATTTTTACGCATTAACATACATTGACACACACGTACACACAGCCAGATACATACATAGTTACACCTATACAAATAAACAGAAATACACTTAAGAAAATTATCGTTATTGTAATGTTTTGCTATTATTTACAAAAATAAAAAATAAAAACTAGGCGCAGTTGAAGTTAAGCAGATATGTGTAGGCATTAATGTATGAAAGTATGTATCGAGCCCTATTCGCCAAATAAGGAAAAACGATGCAACCCACACAAAAATAAACCGTACAATAGAAACAGAGAGAACAAATTTTGTGACACCTGCAGTACGACAGGGTAATATCCTTATTCTGCTTTTATCATTATTTAATACTTTTTGGCACTTATTCTAATTATACGGCATTAAGGTATTTTCGGTGGAATTTTAAGAAAGGTTTGCACCCTGGCATAGAATAGCTAGTGACGCAAATGCATGCAGAAAAAAAACTTCAGTCTAAAACAAAAAAAATGGTATTCAATAGGGCCTTGATGATTTTGAAAAATCAAAAAATTCTTAAAAATAACGAACGAAAATTCTCTTATGATGTCACTATTTACTTAAGTGATTGAACATGAACATGACTGAAACTGAATACACTGTGCGTCAGAATTTTTGGGCTTAATTTAAGCTCTAAATGAATGTGGAGACACTTAGTAATCAAAAACCGTAAAAACTTTTGTCTGGTTAGTTCCAAAATTTGTTTTTAACTATTTGAAGTCCTTAAGTTCCAAAAATTTAATTATATAGGTATAAAAATCGCTTTATTCGCAAATAAAATTTTTATGGCATATTGTGTTCAGCAAAACACTAGAAGAAGTCAACATGAGTAACATTTACGAAGAGATCATGAAGCAATTCCCAAAATTTCTGATAATCTCAAGAGCTTTTTCGCATTCATTCACGTTGTGCATATTATATTTATACTTGTATGGAAGAAAACTACAGTTTTATACCGAATTACATCGACTAGTTGAAAAGCTTTGCTTAGGCAATACAAAAATAATGAAATTTGAAAAAAAAAAAAAAATTTTAAATCGCTTATCAAAAAGTTCATGAGCTCATAAGTATAAAGAAATTTGAATGTTACCAGACAAAATTCTTCTATATTTTTTGACAACTATTTACTTATGTATGTTTACTACCATTTGGTGCCTTCCCAAGCCAATAGTGTAAGCTATGGCCATACTGTGATAATGAGGGCTATGAAACAGCGAGCCAGCGAGAATATAGAAAAAATGATATTGATCGCCAAGTTTTAACAACAAGAAGCAGGAAAACTGCCAAACTCACGCAGGGTGAAGGTATTTCAAATGTCAATTTGAACTCCATAGCAGTGGAATCAGTACTTACTAAAATTCTTATCGCTGGTTGAACTAACGAAAGAACTATAGGTTCGTGTAGGGGTACAATTAATTTTATGTGTCAAAGATAATATAATAATATAATTATTAAGTAATAAAACTGGTTATGCGGTTAATCTCCAATCCGATTAGATCGTCCTTATCCTGAAGCGATTTGCACATAACGAAGAGTGGGCTTAACAGCCCATGAACGACCCAGGCGAAGCTTCTTCGCATTCATTCATGTTGTGCGTGTTATACTTGAATGAAAGGAAACTACAGTTTTATATGGATCGGAACGAAAGACTCTTCTTACGCAATTTTTACTATTGAGGTTTTGCCATTGCCTGTCAAGAGGTGGTGTCGTATAGAGAATTTTGTATTTTACACTTTCTCATTTTTGCCTGTGTCGAGATTTTAACCTGGGCACTCTGGGTAGCAGTGTAGCACTCTTCCAAATATGCCTTAAATAGATATTATACTTGAAAGCGTAGTCTTCAAGAAAAGCATCTCCTCACTCCAAAATTGATTATTAATTGGTTGCTATAAATACATATTCTAAATTGATAAAAACAAGAAATATGTTTCATTTCAAATACTGAAGAGAACAATGCTCGTGATGCGATGATGCGATGATAGATGTGTAATGATACTCCAATACTTTTTCTTTATAATGTTAATTTTTTCAATATTGTTAGGCATCACAAGCGATATTTTAAATTCGTTTCAATTGCGCCTAGTAAGAAGAAAACCCAAATAGGTAAATAAATCATAAACAATGAATTACACCTTGTATTTGTGCCAAATATAAAAAATACTAATATTTATTGTTATGATACTCGCATAATCGTACTTATATTAAATATACATTTAGGGTATTCCTGCAAACCGCTTAAACCGCCTATGTTGATGACCTCGTAAATCAGCTTACAAAACTTGTATGGATAATTCGGTACGCACACCAATTCAGTTTGCATGCAGAAATCAATGCGCAAATGACTTCGTATACATGAGCGATTGAATTTCCAACCCTGTGAAGCTGATGTACTTGGCAGCAAAAAGGAGTGTCAAAGAGTGAAACGATGTATAAAGTAAAAAGCTTAAATAATGATTTTTTAACTTTAAAATTCACATCCGAATTAGATCGTCGTCACTTTGTTCAACAATTACATTTTCAATTTTTTTTTTTTTAACGATTTTCGCGATTTTCGTTTTCGACGGAAAAATTCGTTCCGCAATCATGCAAAGATTTACACGGTTTACGAGTTACGCGTTTGCAGGAATAACATAACTGTGTTAACTAGAGCACATCCCCATTTAGTTAAATAATAATTTCTGCTCCCCACAAAATTTGCCAACACACCCCGTTCGCCCTCATGCCCGCCCGCCCGCCCGTCCGCCCCTGCAACCCAAGCAAGTTTTTAGTTTTTCATTTTTTTGATTTAGTTTTCTGTTTGTAATTATTTATATTTGATTGTGTGCAAAAACAAAAAAAACAACAACAACAACAACAAAGTGAAGTTGAATGAATTAAGTCAATCACCAAGTTTTAAAAATATTTGAAATTTTTATATAAAAACTAAACACTTTCAGATTAAATTGTAAAATTAACATAAATGTTAAATGTTTATAAAGCAAAACTTTTGTAGCTTCATTTGGTTCTTTTTTTTTGTATTGTTCATGGTGTTAAAGCTCCCGTCTTAAAATGTTTGCCTACTTACAATAAACACATTAAAAGTAATAGTATACGAAAGAAACAAAAACAAAAAACAAAATACGCTACTATCCTACACATTTTACATGCAGGCTACTATGCTGAAGAAAACGAAGAGCAAACGCCGCCTCACGGAACCTCACATTTCACCGGCGGCATTGAGTTTATCCGCTACGTCGACGGCTTCAGCAGCAGCTTTACAAGGTAGTACACCAGCAACAGTGGCGGGACAGGCAGACAATGGCAATGAACGTGATCGGGATAAGGAATCCATTGGGACATAGAGAACTGGTTCTTCTCGACCCAGTTTCTTTTTCTCATGCTTTCCTTAACAAAACAAAGCTGAATTGGGGAAAGAAGCAAACAAGCAGTTACTCGTTGAGTACCATACTCGAATGGATATTCCCGAAATAAATAAACTGGAATATATTCTACATAATGTGAAATAGAAACCAAAACATTAACACCAACAAAAGAGAAAAAAGTTAAGCGCATGTATTGAAGATTTTAGACTTTTGCGATACTACCAAATTTTATGTAAACTGAAATAGAACTGTATCATATATTTAAAACTTACGCTCTCACTCTCTTTACCGAAAGGAAAAAGTCTCTATTTTTGTAATTAATGCTTAAAAGTTAAAATACAAAAAAAAAAAAAAAAAATTAAAGAAAGAAAAAAAGATGATACAACAAGAACACAATGATACACTTTAAATACTGAAACTGATTTTTAATTTTGTAATAAACAATAATATGTAAACATTTTGATTGTTACTTACCATATACCCACATTGACATTTGGTTAAATGTCAAATTTTTCTATTTCCGTTCATTGTGATTCGAAATGAGGCCCGCCTTAAATTTACTCCCAAACTTTTACACTACATTTTAACGTAAGCACATCCACTTGTTACCACCGCTTTGAAATGATGATAATGATGAAAATATAATATTATAATTATCATGATGATGACAGACAGAGTTCAGGTTCCCTCCTTCTGCTCCCAACAATTAAATAAATACAACAAAAACTTACTAATTACTAACTTATTACTAAGAATACTACTACTACTAATGAAATTACTACTACTATTACTAATATTACTACTACTACTTTTACTACTAATTTTACTTCCGCATTTTCACTCACATACACATTGCAAATTAAAGATACGGTAACACTCTTTTTTTATTATCATTGTCTTCCCATTTCCTTTTGTGTTTGTTTGTACTTTGTAAATTTGATTGCGCATTTTAATATTCTCACATGATATCTTTAGAATTGGAACCTGTTTCGTTGTGGAAAATAGAGTAATGCTAATTAAATTCATCATGTCATTAATGAAATCGAATAAAAAAGTATCAAGGTCATTTCAACTGAGCATATAGAGAATTTTACTCTCGCCTAATTGCAACCAACCTCATTTGATTGGTCAATTGATGACATTGCGAGAGATTTTTCTATCTGCGAATGTTAACTTCGACTTTTTTGAAATCAATTACGTATGTAACACCACGTACGTAGTCAACACCAAAGTACGAGTAAATTAAGTTAAAATATAGTTCACGTTTAATAGCTGAAACGGCAATTAAACGGAAAATCATTTACATGTTATGTAAGAATGCCAAATCAGAACAACAATTAAATATTTGTATAGAATAGTTTAAATTCAATTAGTTAGTCTTACAATTATTTTCATATAAAATTTTTTTCGTTTTTCTTCTGAGGATATTAAAAGGGTGCAATTGTAAAGTTTTCTAACCGAAAGTGTGATCGTGCCCTTTCTGTACTTTTTTGACTCTATTCAAATTTAATTTCCATTTACTTTTGTGTAATCTTTAGAACAATGATATATGCGAATGTGAAATATTTTTGGAAATAGGCTTTGCTCTTGCTCTTCTACATCCAGTAAAACTTAACTCATATTTAGCGTACTCAGTTTGCATCGTAAAAATGAGGGTATTCACAGAGATTGTCAGATTCAAAAGACACCATTAAATTTAGCTGTATGAGCGCACAAAATCAAATTATCATAATCAAACACACATTACCGAGCGTTTCTTCTTATTTAATATAATAAATATTATTTTGCTTGACACGCGCTTATTGCATTTTATAAAAATATTTACTATAAAAATTTTATTATTATATTTTTTCAATGCATTTTTTATACTTAGATTTTTGCTATAAATTTTGAAATAATAAAAATTGCAAAAACGTTTTTTTTTACAAAAAACACATTTTGATGAAGTTAAGTATTTTTTCTTAATATTTTTTTAAAAATATTTATCTAATGTTGTGCACTTCAACTAAAAAAAATTAATTTTTTCCATAATATTATTACAAAAATAAATTAAATAAATTTTCTTTTTTATATATATATTTATTATTATATTTTACTCTTTCTCTTTTTAATGCTCTTTGGATAAAATCACACAATAATTTTACACACCTAAAAAATTAAAACAATTTTTCACACATTTGTCTATTTAACAAAATAACAAAAACACCAATATCCATAACAAAAAATGTCAACACTATCAACCACCACCAACACCAACCATAAATAACATCAAAATCATCAACACAAATTTAATAACTCCGACAACACTTCTACACGTTTGTATCGGACGGTGAACATTAATTATCCTACATAATGAATCGTAAACAAAAAATTGTAAAATATTCTGAATATCAATACCATAAAAATGTACCAGGCTACAATGTTGAAAAAGAACAAACTTAAAATGAAAAGACGCAATACCGAACCAACCATGGCAACAACAACACAATTATCCTTGACGCTACCACCAGCAATTGCAACCACTGGCGAAAGTGGTGCAGACAACAGCGACACCGACAATGCGTCGAACAATACGGATTTCTGAATATGGTACAGCGAGCGTTTGATTTAACGTGCTAATTATATTTGCATAGATATGTACGTATGTATGTAAGTATACTGAAAATTGATTGGAGGAACTGTAATTTGGTTTATTGACGTCTGCCTACCCCAATCACGACCAAAACAGAGCACATTATGTTTTCTAATTAAGCATTCCTACTGCACACTTTTGCAATTCAATAAGGATAACTAACTCATGCTAAATGCATTTGTATGTATAAGTTTTAAGCGAAACATTTTAAACAAAATCAAAATCCAAAATCAAAACAAAAACAACATTAGTATGCTAAATCTACATATACCTAATATATGGTATATAAAAACGACAAATGTATTTTAATTTAATAAAATTATTCCAAAAGTAATTCCAATGTTATATTAACCCATTCACAGCTAGTCATATTTCCTCCTTCCATCTCCTTTGATTTATCGTAAATCTTTTTTTTCACACCCTAAATTTTACGACATTTTAGGTTGATTGTGACCAAGAATTATGACTAACTGTGAATTGTCATATTGTTTCTTTCAATCCACAGTATTTCATTTTATGATTAGTACGTTAAATACAAATCTCTCACGTTGTCTATCTATCCATCTATCTCTCTCTCTCTATCTCTCTAAATCTATACACACTTAACTTAAACTTTTTCCCATGCGCTTTCTGTTTACACTGTGAAAAACTGTAACAACAGAAGACAACACATTATTGAGAATTGTTAACAAATTAAGTACTAAAAATTGCTGTTATCGCAAAACAGAAAAGGAAAACAAATGTCTGAAATACTACCTTTCAGTGAAACTGAAGTATACTGTGCAAAGAGATAGTGGTGTACATATTGCGTCGGCCCCAGAACTTGGTGGCCTTAAATTGAAATTGTTGTATCAAAATGGTCAGCAAAAAATTATTGTAATAAATAATGAAGAATAGAGTAAGAGATTATGTAATTAAAAATCATTGTATAAAAACTTGAAAAATATTTCTGATGTTGATAGAATTAATGTTAGAATAAATATGAAATCAAATTTACAACCAATTTAAATTTATATACAAATATGGTCTCCGTCGCAAAACGTAAGTTCTCCCTATCACAATATGCAGATCTATTGAACTATAATTTCTGAGGTATTGATATCTTAAGAGATTTGAGCCCAAAAAGCAACCAATTCTAAATACTAGGAATTTACTATATTAAGGACTTTGACACAGATTAGTTACATAACTACTTAAGTAGTATTAACGGCGTCTTGTTCATTATTAGTTTAGGCCGAGTTGTATTACTTTCATGCATCGAAAATACAACGATAACGAAGACTTTTGTTCGTGAATAGTTTGGTATTAGTTTTACCTAGGACGCAATGTGATGTTTATATTTTAAACTAGTTGCAACGAAAAAGAATAAAGGCAGAAAGCATAATCCACATAAGCACACAACGGCAGAGGAAATATCCATGTAATGTACGGTGCGTTGAAATACCGTATTCACGTGGTAAACGTGAGTGCTTTGGAAGACGCACAAACTTGCTTAGCTAACGCTACAAGCGATCATCCGTCTACAAGGTTTTATCTTCCCCAGATCGTTTTCTTGAAATCATTATCAATGTATCACCATTGGGGAATCAAATACCTCTGAAACCTCGTTTGATATCAAATGGCTCGGAGTGGTCAGTCTCAATTTTCACTGCACAAGTTGTATTGAACAGTAATTGGTTAGAGTCCTTCTGCAAAGTCGATTGAGCGAGCTTTGCAGGTATTACAAAAAAACAGATATTGGTGACGATTTCTTTCTTGAGTCTTTTCTACGACATGAAGTCAGGCATAAAGTCCCACCGCTAACGTTCAATCTGCAGCGACAGAGTATTCCCTCAGCATACATTAACAGTGTATGTTACCAGACCGACTGACCATACTCTATTCACTATTAACTACAAAAGCTCGTATTTTCATACATTTCCTATGCTATTTATTTCCGGTTTTAAGCAGCTCAAAAGGCAGATCTTCAGTCAACAGACCGACAGCTTATTTTTAATTAGTTTTCAACCGAGAAATAGCTGTTAAGATCTTGTGAAGGTCAGGCGGATGTACATTATTTAGGGTTGGCACGGTGTGAACCGGATCGCTTTGAGTGCTATCCGTGTTAACCGTTGACATAGTTACCGTGAATCAGCAGAGTCAAGTATTCCATACATAACCTCTTAATACTCTGGATATCTGTCGCCAGATTTCCATAATCGACTTTAGTCAATTTTACTTAGGAAAATTGATACTCTAGGTAAAATTAACTAAACACTTTCCAAGAAGTACATACATTTTCTATGACAAAATAAATATGGCTCGAGCGAAAACTTAAAAAACAATCTGTTATTAAATAATATACCATATATGGAACTCGCCTGTATCAAAGTCTTCAAAAACTTATATTCCAAGTAATTAAATATTAAACTAAGAAACGTTTACCTACTTTATGCTTTTTTCATAAACTACTCAAATTCGCTCATTTTCGTTTAGATTAAAAAAAGTTCATAACTGCTTTTCGATCTCAAAATTCGTGTACATCATCATCGATAATGCAGGAATTTTATTTCAACAGATCTACATACTATGATAGAATGAACTTACATTTTGAGGAGAAATGTATTGTGTTTTAAGCAAATAAATGCAAAGCAAAATATGTAAATTTGTTTGTGAGTTCTTTCTACACAAATTAATATTATTGTACATAATGAATAATAAAAAAAAATATGTTAAGAAAAATATATAAATGGTAAAATACTGATTGAAAGAGTTACAGCAACTTAAATACACTTATTAAATATATAAATATTTTGAAAATTAAATTCATGAAAAGCTATCAAAAATTATAAACATTAAAAAAAAATACGAGTAATTATCAACATTTTGTACAAACGTATCCGAGATACGCGATGCGTTAATCCGTGTGCAATCCGACAAACATCTTATGTTTTTCATACGGCACACGGGTTAACGTGCATAAGTACATACATTGAACATGCATGCATATAATATCATATAAAACTAAACTATTATTATTATTATATTACGTACAAAACAATGTAAATATGAAACATTCAAAACAACAATTACATTTTCAGAATGTTACAAACCACATAAAAAAAAACATACATGCATACATACATGAATAAAGCTATTACAGTTTGAACAACTACATATAAAACTTTTACATATTCAATTGCAAATTACATTTATTATTGCATTTTGATCAATTTACTCTTGCAAACTAGAGATGAAGGTTCTCTTACCGTTTCAACCCGCAATGCTTCGCTTGTTCATAGTTATTATTGAAATCAAAGCGAATCATTGAGTCTTCGAAACAGTTTATTAATGCTCTACACCTAAGTTGTAGAGGTGTAGATCTTAAGATTGCTTATGGGGAATTGCCCTACATCCTCCTCAGTCCCGAGATTTGAAATTAGAATTAGAGTTGAACAATTTTCTTTCGTTAGTTAAACTTCATCGCGAATTGACATTTACTATCGAGGTATCATATCTGTGGACTTTGGATAAAACAAGTTGTATCCACATATGAGATTTCATATTTTGCTCTTAATTTGAACAGCTTTTCTTCTCTTTCTCTCATCTTCAAATTTATAGTATTATTGATTGAAGCTACAGTTCTTTAACTTAAAGAACTAGAAGCAAAAGGAAAAGAATGAAAGATGAAATGTCGTATGTGGAGATAGGTTGTTTTCTCAAAAGTCCACAGATATACATACTGGTATGTATCTGGGGGCTGATGAGGATAAATCTACAATTGTATTTAATTTATCTTATTTTGAAAGTTTTACATGTAGTTATTCAAAAATTAAATGTAAAATTAAGTAAGTAACCCGAATGTGACACCTGAAAAATATTTAATAAAAATATTTAAAAAATAACCTGCTGAAACCCAACAAAAATACAGTATATGCTTGAAAATGCTTACCACACAGATTGCATAGTTTTTAGGCATAGAAAATTGACGAGACGACAATGAAACTTGAAAAAGATAAGAAGTAAATAAATCATTATGGCGTAAGGACGGTATCACACTGGCAACAGCGTTGCCGCGGGCAAATGTATTCTGCTCTCTTGAATATATGTAATTCTGTTACGAGTTACTAAAACAATGGGAAGCAACAACAATTTTGTCTCCACAGCGGCAACTGTTGTCAATGTGATACCGACCTATGGAATCGACGACAGAGCAATGAAAAATTAAAAAAAAGATAAGAAGTAATAGTATTACATAAATATATAGATTTAATGATGGTGCAATTGGTATGAATTTTCTCCGGTACTGTATTCTTACTTTATTCGTACATACATACGATAAATTTGGAAAAAAAAAAAATATTAAATCTGCAATTCACTTTTGATGCAAATTAAACAATTTATATTGAAAGTACATTGCAAAGCGTAAAACTAAAACCGCAGAAATTGTTAGGGGCTCGTAATATATGTAAGCAGCACTCATATTTAGAATGTGGAATAAAAGAATTTGCAATTTGCTATCGCAATAGAAATATTACAAATTACTATCTTCTATTCTTAATAATTAATAATAATTGCGTAGCAAATTGTAAGTCTTGCTATAAATTTCGCATAACCTAAAGCTGCAGTTACATTTAAAGGCAATTGCTCGGTTTTGTAACAGAGATTTTTAATGTTCTTATATTCTATTTTTTACTATTACATTTTTTTATTTTTCTTTAAATAAAAAATATTGAAAACGAATTATTTTCTCTAATCATTTAAAGAAATATTTAAAAAGAAATACACAAATTCAAAATTCAAACAGAGAAGGAAGAAAAAATATAACTAAATATTAGTAAATACAGCTTTTATTTGTAAGACATAACACAAAATATTATGCAAAACCACATTTTATGAACTAACTAAAAATAACAACAAACAAGTTAGAAAATCACTAAGAAAAATTTAATGAATATATATAAATATATTTATCATTTTGAAAAAGAAACAAAAACAAAAAACAAAAACCAAAAACATCAAAAAAAAGATATTAAAAGAAACAAACTAAAAAATGGAATTTTAAACAAAACATTCCTTAAAATTGCGAAATTAATAAAAGCTGAATTTTGAAATTCAACATTAATTATTTTTGACATTATAATTAAAACATTTATAAAACAGAAAAAAATATTATTAAAAAAAATTATTTCACCTTAATTTCAAAAGGATATACTTTTTTTTTTTAATAAATCATTTAAAAAATGTACAAAAAGAAATATTAACCAAAACTATAAAAATTATACAAACTAACTACAACAAACCTAAAACAAAATCAAACCAAAATAAACTAAATATATCTATAAATTAAAAATACTAAATGTAACAATAAAACAAAAAGCAAAAACAGAAAATGTTGTTTTAATTATCATTTTTCGTTGATGTGAAGTGATATTAATAATTGACAGAGCTCATTTATAAGATTTCTTCAACGGGTCCTGCATAATGTAATTATATTAAGTTCTAGTGTGCGTCCTTTAAAGGTGTTTGTTTATTTTAGTAAGAACTGACCTTCGAGAGGTCTTCCCAAGGAAATTTCTTCTACTTTGTTGTAGGCTCATGCGGGGTAGCACTGTGCTTTGATCCGTGGATAGGTTGTTTCTAGTATACTTAAACTTTCTTCGTTTTATGTATGCACATGTCAATATCACTTTGCATCACCTCTGTGGCCAACTATTTTCAACGTGTGTTAAGCTGTTTTGGTAGTAAACGTGAGTATCATCTTCGACGGACATGCTACCAAGGTATAGAATGCAGTTAACGACATCGTACTCGGATTTTGAATTTTTAAATTTTGTGCAAAGGTTTTGATGGTTTACCTAATTTTATGAAAAAAATTTTTGAAAATTAATATATTTGCTGGTTTTTGAACCTAACCTTTCTTTCACTGAACCAGTATTTCAAAGGTGCGGAAGAAGCGGTTTTTGAAGAAAACCAGTAGCTTCAAGTGATCGTGAACTGCTGATCCGAACAATACTGCAAAATTCTGTTGGCTTACATAACTGATTATTAGAAATATAGATTTCTTATCGATGTCTGTTTTTAAACATAATAAACTAATGCTAACACAAAAAAAATTAGAAAGGTTTTTATAGAAACTATAAAACATAAATCAGACGAAAACTTTATGAACGCAGCGAAATATTTAATTTATTTTCTTGACTTTATCAGAATTTTTTTTCAGAATTTGCTTAATTTATGGCTATTTAAATCTGCAAAATAAAATGTATTCTTAGAATGGTCTTTAATTGGGATAATTAACTTTTCAATCTTATAGAACTGGGTGCAAATGCATTGTTCCCCTCCATCAATTTTGTGAAATCGTTTTTGCCAAATGAATGAATCGTGGACCTAGGGGATGAAGATATACATTATGCAATATCCATTCCTAAAGAAATTTAGATGAAACAGCGATTCTCGTATTTTGTGATAATTTTCTTCTTCCAATAGCAACCGTGTCCACATTGTTTCCGCACGAAGTGAAATAGAAATGTTCACTCTCCACATCCAAATCTTCCTTTTGGGTTATAGCCAAACCTGCACCAATGTTGTCGAAAGTACTCCGATCAGAATATTCATACTCCGCTTGAATCTCATCTTCCTGCCCTTACCAATCGGAAAAAATCCGACCCATTTTCTTTTATTAATAAAATTTAAGTTTTTTCGGTCATATTTATCGCTGGTCTACTGACAAAATTCAAAACGTCGTGTTCCATTTTCACGTGAATAAAAAAATTCTGTTAATTTTTCATGTAGATTGTTTGTAATTTTGTACTCTCGATAGAAGAAAAAAGTTTAGAAGTAATTTTGAATTAACGATGACAATAATAACCAGTTCTTAATAGTAGCAAGTTACAATGGAAAAAATTTTCTTCAAGTTACAATTGAATTTTTTTTATATTAACCTCATTTTGAAATAAAGGATTAAAGTATTTAAGATTACTAATAAAACTATCGATAAACTTACTGGACCACCACCAGAATTGATGGTCGTTACTTTAAAGGAACCTTATAGTAATTAACTGAGTAAGATTAAGGTAATTTGAAAAATCCTTCCGCTCGACAGGAGCGGGGAGGTGCTGGTTATACTGGTGTGCGATGTTCTACGAATACATCATATTTTACTTTCGTGCTGGGTGTAGTGGTTACATTGGTGTTCGTTACAGAGTTACTAAATGGTTCACCAAAAAACTTTAAACGATTTTATCAATATGGAGAGTGCAATTAATAATATAATTCAAAAATTATGAATATAATATGATTTTTCTTCAATAATTTTATGAATATTCACTTTTAAAAACTAAAAACATTCACAACTTCGCTTTTCTTCATATGAAAATAGTGATGTATAGGTTTGCATGTTTTCCTTCTATTTTACATACATTTTTGTTCTTTTTTTGTAAAATAACTCATTAACACCCTAAAACCCTGAATACTCCGCGTGCTCGGTGTACATTTCACCCAGCATATCGTGTTCGGTGTGAGAGTGAGTAAAAGCTCTTTTCTCGTGTTCGTGCAACAACAATTGCATGGTGTTCGCCGAGTAAAATTTGAATATAAGCACAGCCAAAGCAACATGCCTGCACACACCCTAATATTCATAACTTCCATTGTGAACAGTTTTTTTTGTAAATCATTTTTTAATGCAACACTGTTAATTTCGACAGCCATCAGCTGCTTCATTGCATTTGATTAAATCTTGTTTTTGTCGACGAAATTGTAAGAAATCTCATTGTTTTACTCTGTGTTAATCTAAAGTGCAAACAAAAAAATGACTTTAGCTAATGTTTTACTGCTTAGTCAAATTACGGGCCATGTAATTTTGTTAATTCTATCGCTTTGCATTATTGTGCCACTGAGCATGAACCTTAGCGAATTTTGGTGAGAAAATGCACTTTTAGCTACGCAATTAATTCTCTAACAATTTCAACTTTATCCTAAATGACTAATTGCTTGCTCTTTTAAATTATATATTTACTATAAAAGTGGACACTGTCTTTTATTCACAACGGGCAAGTGGCGTGAGGAGGATGGCATGTTTGATGTGAAATGGTCCTCTCCGGAATTCTGTAATTTTCCATTGATAACAGGAGTTTTCCTATTTTTGGTGTCATCTATACAGATTTATCGGTTGGTACAAAATATTGACAATTACATATGAGTCGATACATATCAAAATCGCATAAATCCACCATAATACCATAATACCATTTTCGCGAAATTCAGGTTATTGGTTTTTTTTTGCAAATCGTCAAGGTGTATTGCATCAAAAATTTTAAAAATTTTGCGTATGGATTTATTTTTTGATATGTTTTGATATGTAATAACTCAATATGCCACTTTATTTATTACCCTATTGATATTTGTAGCTATGCACGCTTGAAAGATGAAGCTTCATTTCTATCGCTTTTCATCGATGTTGTCATCGGCATTTGGATGTTGGCTTTCTCTATACTCTCAGCTATAATGATAACATTGGGTTTCATTGTTTGGTGTGGTGGTATGACTGAACGTTTTCCATCTTGTGAAACATCTGCTGGACAAAATATCATACATGGCGATAAGGATAATATTAATACATCAGGGTTCTACATTGAAATGGGAACAGCGCAGGTAAGACAAAAAATGTTTAGAACGGATAAACCAATTTAGGGGTAAGGAGTGAGATCGAAAAAATCGAATAACTTTGAAAGACCAAAGCTTTGAAACTCTTCATCTGAATGAAAAAATTCAAACAGTAGGCTTTGCGTTGGAGAAATTCTGATGAAATACAATCACATGTTTTTTGACTTGTGAACTTTCAGTTGAGTCATGGCATCGGAAGTGGAAAGACGCGATTTAGTTGTTGAATTATTTCGAGAAAATCTGCAGTGAAGCCAGAAAACCATTGCAAATAAGGCGATGATTCTTAAAAAATTTAATACAGACTTAACAGCTGCTAGAAAATATGGTTCTGGAAGGAAATGCGGTTTTAGAGAAGAATCCAGCGTTGTCTAATCGAAAATTGGCGGAAAAAGCGAGTTACAGTGAGTTTTAAGTTCGTAAAATTAAAAAAGATGCGGGCCTTAAAACACACAAAGTGCAGTCAGTACCCGACAGGAACGGTACTAAGAACTTGGTAGCCCAGAGCCGAGCTAAAAAGTTGAAGACAGATTTTTTCCAAAAATTCGAAAGCTGTGTTATGGACGATGAAACAAACATACGTGTTGTCTCAATTTTCTCAATTGCCTGGTCAAGAGTTTTACACCGCAAAGGAACGAGGAGAAGTTGAGGAAAAATTTAGAACAAAACAAAAGTCCAAGTTCCCGAAGAAGTTTCTGGTATGGCAAGCGATTTATAGATGTGGGCTAAGGAGTAAAAGTTTCGTAACAAGTGGCACTGTTAACGCCGAAATTTATGTGAAGGAGTGCCTCCAGAAGAGATTGCTGCCCTTCATTAGAAAGCACAATGTATCTACTTTCTTTTGCCCTGATCTAGCCTCCTGCCATTACAGTAAAGTAACCCACTAAATTGCCCAGAACTTCAGCTTATCGAGAGATATTGGACTCTAGTGAAAAGACCATTAAAGGCAACAAACAAAGAAGCTAAATCCATGGAAGATTTTAGAAATAAGTGGAATGCTGCCGCCAAGAGAGACTCAGAAATGACAGTAAAGGCGCTAATGACAGGCATACCGGAAAAGCTATCCGAATTCTGTAAAAAACAAAAACAGATTAGTTTTATTGATAATTTTATCAGGAATTAAAATTTTCTTTTCAAAACTGTATACATTTTTTTATTTGCATAAGGTATTTCAATGCTAGGACAATTTAAAGTTATCCAATTTTTTCGATCTCACTCCTTATATAATTCTCAGACAATGATCTTTTGATTTGGAAAACTGAAAACACCATAGAAATCAGTATATACAAATTACACAGAAAAAGTACGCCCGTATATAAGATCACCATTTATCAGTAAATAGCATTTATTGCTGAACGTCTCCAACACTTGCGCTGCATTTTTTATCGGTTGTGGGTTGTTTTCAACCAATTAAAACGATCCTTTTTATATTGTCTCGTATTCCGCTTGAACTGAATTGCTCTTACCTGACCATGTTATACAAATTGCTACTAGGACGCAACTGCCTATTGAGTGCCTAGGCCTTCATTTTGCAGCCGTTTTATGCCGAATTCTAACGTTGATGTGAAAATTTTACTCTTGGAGATTTTTGCGATTGCTAGTTGTGTAGAAAAAAGATTATACTTAATTCTTTTATTTTTATAACTCTATTATTTTTATAACTATTTATATAATCAATCATACCCGATGCACACTGTGCGCCACGGTGACCAGTAAAAACTAAATCAACTGACAATATTTATTTGTTTAATCTATTTCTTAAACAGTTCGGTGCATGGGGTTCTTTTGCGATTACCGTGGGCATAAGCGTAATTGCTTTACTCAAGCTGATCAATAATCATCAGGTACGCAACATCAAGGTATCAATGTATTTAGAACGACAGCGTTTAGTTAATCAACATCAGGCACAAATGGACGGGCGTTCTACACCACCGAATGCTTCCGACGACTCGGAAAACAAATAGTTGATTAACATTTTAAGCAAACGCGATCAGTTCGTATGCATCTGTTTATTTATACATACATATATTTGAGTATATTAATATTAATTGGACATATTATAGTAATTTTAATTATAGTCAATTTAGATGCACTCAAAAAAAATATTATTATTGTGGCAGAATATACATAAATTTGGTTTGCATTGCAATTGAAATTGATTGTGCCAAATTTACGTATTTATTATTTTCTCTATTTATTATTCGATTATACTAAATATGTACGTACGAGTATGTAGTTTATGTGATATAAATATTCCAGTAAAGTGAAAACCAAATTAGATTTCAAAAATAATAAGAAAAATTGTGTATTAAGTATCTCCATATTTAAGTTTCTGTTTTTTCACTTTGTTTGTTTAAATAAAACTATTTCGAATTATGAATAAATTGCATTTATTTAACTTTTCGATTTGTGCATTACTTTTGTTCAGCGTTCATTGTATCGTTCTTCGTTCTTGTTACTTTCAAATTTGTATTTCTTCATTGCAATCGCTTGGGTACATGATAATAAAATTCAACATGTTCTATGTTGTTTAAAATTAAGTTGATAACTTCGATGAAGAGAACCAACTTTAAGAAACATACTATCAACTAATTATTTCATTCGTTTGTATTTCAACAGGCTAATTCATAATGAGTATACGGAAAAGTTTGAAATGTATAAAGAGATAGAAGTTAATTTTTTTTTTAAGTTAGAAATCATTGATTATAATTTTAATACAATATAGTATAAAAAAGATTATAGTTTTTGTTATTTTTACGTCTGCAACAACATATTTTACATATAATAATAATAATATTAATAGCTTTGTAAGTGCTGCTTTTGTTTTATATTGGCAGTAATTTAGTTAAGAACTACAAATGTACGAGTATGCTATGTATGTTTGTATGTATATATATGGTAGAATGTGGTGGCTAATTAAGTTCGCAAATTGTATGTTTTTTTGTATTAATGTATAGTTGTTTGTGTATTGAATATATTTTAGCATTATTGCGATAGCATCATTATAAAAACGAAACAACATAATGAAATTCAAAAACAACCATTAAATTATGCTAATTAGTATAAATGCTTACAGTTCAAGCGCAGAAACTCTCTAATGCTATAATAAAATTACAAAGCTTCTTTGTTATGAATATAGATTCTACACAAAAATAAGAACAAATATGGCTAGAGCATTATTTAATTGGCAAGCTAAAACTTGTACGTATTTTCTTTATGTTATTCGTATATATTCTTTCAAATGCAGCATTAGAAAGAAGAAACATGTGTAAATTTAGACTCAAATAATCAGCAGCACCACAACAATCACATATGCCATTGAAAATACGTGATATGACAAATTATACGAATATAGAATAAAATTTATAAAACTTGCAACTCGTTCGGAATTTCGTGGAATGAAAACATATTTTTAAGTATCACGAAGTTGAAGTCTCCTATTTTAATTTAACCAATATATATATATTCCCAATGTCGCAAACTGTAGCGGATGTGCAAGAGTAATGGTGCCAATCAATGCACTTCCGTTTCACTACTTCTCATCATTATTCTCAATTAGCAAAATTTCATCAAAGCACGAACACTATGTGGCTGTCAACGCATTCCATTCAAAGCGAGGATTTTTCGAATGTGTCACAGGCAAACATTCCGGCTCGACCAATTTCCACACACCACCGATTTCCTCCAAAGTAGCTAAACTACAATAGGGTATCTTGTGTATGACTTGGCGTAGCTCATTGGTGGTGCGCGGCGCTTCACCTATCAACTGGCGCGTACAAGTGTCCAGTGTAGTGGCATGTGCCACTATTAAAATATTACCCTCTAGAGAAAGAATTAATTTAGAACATCATAAATTACACTGTGCAACAATAAATTTCAAATAGCAAATAAATAACTTTCTAGAGGTAATTCATTGATCATTGTTGAATCTTTAAACAAGTTAAATTTAAGTTGTTTTGTCCTCCAGTGACCCCAACTATTTTTTCGTAGGGAATAGCATCATACTAAAAACAAATGAAACCCGAATTTGAGCTTGTCGAAAAAGTTGCAGAATTCAAAGATATTAGGCGAACTTATACAGTATCTGTCAGGAGCTTAAAATCGGTAAATATTCCAAAAAGCTTCATGGGAATTATTTGTTCAAAATAGGGTTATGGGAGAATGAGGAAAAATCTGCGGGGAAATTTTATTTAGATTTGGGCTGATTATTTCAAAAGTACAAAGATATTTTTTTGTTTTGTTTTTATGATAAAAGTTTTGGAGGGGCACTGATGTGCCTAAACAAGGCACTATTGGCTAAAATAAGGCACTGTTGGGCCTAAATAAGGCAATGATGGGCCTTAATTGGGCGCAAAAGTCGTGAATAATTGAATATTTATTCACCACATGAAATTTAGTGTTGCTTGTGGTATGAGAATTAAGAAAGTAACCTACTAGTTGCATCAATTATTTTGCGTAACACCTCATAGTTGCGTGTATAAAATTCTTCTGTGGTCTCCTTAACATTTTCATTTAGATCTCCAACGCTTACGAATGGTTGAAAGTCGGCAATATTGTATTTAGCTTCAATCAGTTCATGCTTGTTAAGCCAATCGGGTACTCCTTCAGGGTACCAAGCCATCCATTCAAATAAGCCTGGCTCAAGTTTAATTTTATGTTTACCTGTTAGTTTGAGGCCTACGGAAGACATTGGTACAATGAATAATTGCGTTCATTTAAAATCTGTCATTATTTGTTTTGTATATGCATTTGTATTTTACCTTCTAAAGCACTCGTACATGTTTGTATGCAACGATATGCTGGCGAGCAATAGACATGATCAATATGTACACCAACATCATGCAAGGCTTCACCGGTTAGGAGTGCTTGATACAAACCAATGTTAGTTAGTGGTGAATCATTTTGCCAGCCTTCAGGGCAGTTTTTTCTAAACAAATCAAAAAGGATTAGATTTTTTCAGCAAAAGGTTTTAAGTCAGAGATGAATACTACCTTCTTGGTAATGTTTTGGGCATGTTTAAATCTTTTCGTACATAATTGCTAAACTCATCAAAGCAATAGGGTATCCAAGTGCCAAACGTAAAGTCAACACGTTCACCTTAAGAGAACCATTTATGATTTGATGCTTCTGAAAATTAAAATATTACTTACCATGGCGCATAACGAATACTTTGCGGTTTTTGGCATGCGCTGCAAATTCCGAGGCATCAAATGAATGCTCTGAATTTATGCTAAGAGTATCATCTGCTCGGGGCACTGACATAGCCAATGGTTCGACCATTATATCCATTTGTCGTTGCTGTGCAACTGTATTCGGTGTGATTTCAATGCTTGGTGTACCCAGTTGCTGCAGTTGACCGTGATTGCTAGTCAATTGCATTGACGGTAAATCCAAACATGGCTGTAATGCTTGGAGTAGATATTTTCCAACGCTTTGCTCCGATTCCTCAGTTAATGAAGAACCTTCGATTATCTCCGGATGAATACCAACTAAAAATCAACCAAATATAATCAAATCAGTGAGAGAACGGATTTTCCAACATACTTTGATGTAGGTCACGATGTCCACCGCTGCGATCATCATGATCAATAGAAATGCTTCTGCCATCGACAATATCAATTTCTTCTGCTGATGTCAAAGATGGTGTTATGGATTTTGATAGCTGTACCACTCTATGCAGTGTCCATGCATCGGACTCTGCGGTACGTTCTGTGTAATTAACCGGCAAATGTCCGTTGCTGCCAGTAAGCCAAGATATCCCCTCAGACCAGCCGTCACATGAATTATCGATAGCATCGGTATTTAAGTATATGTAATCACCGATGCGTAGCTCCAGCTCATCGGTTTCGTGTGGGTTATGTGCATAAACAACTTTATGTACCTTCCAAACAAAAACGAGAGCAAAATATGTACAAAAAAAGACAAGGAGAAGCGGTCAAATTTAATGAGTTCTTTCAGTTCATATGTGTATATATACTTGTTTTGTAGCTAGTCTGGGGTCACGCGAATATAAACGCAGCTCCCAATTGGAAGCACAGGATGCATCAAGTGATTCCACTAAGGTTTTCAGTGCATTGAACTGATTCTGCGGAAACTGGTACGCTAAGGTTAGGTGCAGTGATTTTACGTGCGGCTCCAAGGATATCGCTGTGAGAATAATGAGCATAGAAAGTTTTAACAATTTTATAATCAATAATATCACTGGCAGTAACGAATGGTATAGCAAGTAAACTAATAAATAAGGCATAGCAAAGGATGAGTGGGAATTCGGCTAATGGTCTTGTGGATAATCTCAATAATTGGCGACTTCTCATAATATATTTCACAAATTTATTTAGATATTTAGACGAATTCACACACACCATTAAACTAGTTACCACTAAAGAATATGAAGTTGTTTAAAAGTAATGCACACAATTAAATACAAAAAAATTAAAAATTTAAATTCAAACAACACATGCATTAATATACTACGAATATATGCAAAACACATGCAAACTTGTAAAGTTAAATGAATTATAATTAATTTGTAATCTTACATCGACTGCTACGTGGTATACAACGATTACCAGACGAAACAGCACCGCACCATGGGAAACAAGCAACAATTGCATCTAATTGTTCATATGTGTCACTTATAACTGATCACGTGTAAATGCATTTAGGTGAGTTTTATGTTAATAATTATCCCGAAGAAGAAAGCATTTCAGATGAGAGCACAGAGATGAGAGAAAATAAGAACAGCAAAAACATGTGTTGTATGAAAAACCCAAATCCAGAGGTAGTGCACGTACGTACAGATACAGAACGCAAAACAAAACAAAGGGGAAAAAAGAGGAAAGAAAGCTCATCATACTTGAATTTGAGACTTCTTTGACATATTGCAAAGCTAAACGTTTCAAATAATTTGCATCATCTTCGGCGACAAAGAAGCCCATAAAGTTTTGACTCATGTACGGCTCAAGCTTGATGGGTCGATCCAGCAAGGCACCCGTCATGTCGACAACTTGTTTGAGCGACTTTGATAGCTGCATGGAACACTCATCGGGTGCCTAATGGGAGGATATAACATATATAAAAGAAGTTAGGTGGACTCATGTAAACTCGTAAATGCCTCGCCAACCTTGTATACTGTATAAACATGTTAAAAAACTATCAAATTTCAAACTTATGTATGAGGGATTTACGAGTTTAAAACTATTCCGCTTATTATATTTAAATTTGGAAGCAATTACAGAAAATTTAAATACCTTAAAAAATGAAACCAATGTGATATGTGGCACATAATTGTGGGCGCCATTCCAACCGCACAGCATACGCGATTTACTCCAGAATTCTTCTAACTGCTGTAGGAATGGTCCCGTCGGGCAGGCATATAGAATATACTCACGTGGCGTACTCTCGTCCAATGTCGGATCGTTTACGTGCGCCAGCAGCCAATCGGAAGCGATTTGTACCCCGCGATTGCCGGTGGCAGCTAAAGCCTTTTCACTGTATAAAGTAGTAAAATAATAAAGATTTTCTAATCGTAATTCGTAATACTTTTAATAGCATTAAAGCTATTGCTATTGTGTATGTTACAATGCATGCAGCGCAGAGTGTAAATTGCGAAGAAAATCAATAATGGGGCCATTTCAATCTATTTTTTTCTTTTCGATTGCAACTGTTATTAGCAGCAGTAATTTCATTAAATATATTTTAATTGACCCTTTCCATTGACTCTTGTGTGTTCCACTTACGCTCTGTGTTTTTGGACGCCCATCTGCAGAAAAGTCTGCAACGGCGTTAGGTGCTGCTTGGATATTCGCGTTGGTGTTGGATTTTTTCGCGGTGGTAATGTTGCCATTATATTCAGCTACTCTCAACTATTCCAAATCGACAATATTTCCAAATCAAACTTTTCAAAATCCTGCAAACTTTTTATTGAAAACTATTTCCGCGTCGGGTGCAGCTCTCCACTTCTACTTTTTCTGCTGCTGCCAGTTTTTTAACTCTCTTCTTATCCCTGCCCTTTCAATTTGAAATTTCCTTTTGATGTTACTTTATTGTTTTCTTGTTTTCATCTTTCAGTTCTTTCCACACTGAGAAAAAACATTAACTATTTTCATTCCACAAATTTTAATGGCGTTGATGCAGTTTTTTTTTTCTATGCTAATTTTAAAGTAGATGCTCAAGTTTTGTTTTTAGTTACATTAGAGAACAGCATGTGATTAACTTTATTAGTTTTGTAATGTATAAAAATATTAACGTTTGATAGGAAAAAACTTGTACATGTAACAATTTCAGAAGCACAACCCTAGGCTATATTACGCGGGTCAACACAAATTTTAAGTCTGAATCTCAGAATCGTATTACTCGATTTTTTTTAAAAATAAAATGACTAACTTAAGTAAGATAATATTTATTTAAAAAATGTTTAGAAATGAACATTTTTTAATGTCTTCTCTGAAAATGTAGTCTCACATCATGCTTTCATATTATTGACCACTAGTCAGGCTTGAGGAGCAGCAGAGGGATCTCCCCGGACCTGTATTTTCATAGGTACCCGTAAGGTAATACTTATACCAAGAACACACATCAACTAAATGCTAAAACTATTGTTGGAAAATTGTATAATAGGACTTTCATTTCATAGAAGAAGTTACTCAGAATTAGATAGTGGTCTAAGGCAGTGGCTTGGAGACTTGCTTCCTTTATCGTCAAATTATATTAGAACGGCTGGATATGAACTGCTAGTTTATAATAGCAAAGCGTCCGGATGCAAGGTCCTTCTTAAACCGTCATCGTGTCACAACGACATGCAACATACACACCCAAATACACGAAGCAAAGGAACCTGGATGATTCGTTACAATATTTTTAGGATTGACTGAAATAACTCGTAACATTACAGTTTTACTTTCTACGGTAAAAATTTTAAAATACAGTTAGAAAACAAATCTCGCCAGTATATTTAAAAGAAATACTTAGAAAATGTCATTTACATATAATATTTTTGTTTTTTCGAAGTGAATTACGAAGAGTCTTCTTATGACCATCGATTTGTAACTGGATTGCTACCAACTATCAAAATTACTAAGGCATTGAATTCCGACATATTTCTGAAAACTCAGAAATTCGGAATTTTGCAGCTGGGAGAAATAATATTTGCGTTTAAAAATATTTTTTTCAAGTAAATGTTCTAAGGAAATTTAAATTGTACTTGTGATTACAGTAGTATGTAATTATGGAGACCACTTTTAAACTATGAATTTTGAAGTAAATGTAGCATACAGTGGACAGAAGCCTTCAATACTTGACAATATCCGAAAAATTAATATCTCCTAAAACATACATATGAAAACTGATAAAACTAAGAAAACTATTGTGCCCAGGAAAGCTTTGGAGCCGAAAACAAAATACCGACCACAACTGAGACCTTTAACTTTTTTCAAGTCTCAACTCTACAATATAATTTCACACATTTGAAAATTTGTTAGGAATTGAAAGCTGCCTTTTAATGTAGTTTTTGTATGAATGTTTAAGTATAGCGTCAATCTTATATCTTTGAAATGCGGTTTTACTTAAGTAATGTATATTTATAAAAATATATAACTTAACCGAAAATTATCGATATATATGTGGAGTGTTGTGCATAAAGTACGTGATACAAAGAATTCATTTCAAAATAAATACGAAAACTATTGATGCAGTTGGTGACAGTGTCAGCTTTTTGGGAACAACTTATCAGCTGTAGCAACACGATCAATATAATGTCATTATTTTAAAATGCTGTCATATTACTGATCAGGTAAGGCAAAATAATCCATCAGTGCTTGCAAGGAAGGAAAAAAATGATGGAATTCCGGAATTTTCTGATATTTACTATCACTCTTATCAGTATTTACAGAATAAGTTTCCTACTAATTTGCGAATTTAATTTAATATTTCAAACGTAGGTATTGTTAAAATGCGATAATTATGCACATACAATATTTTTTGTAGTTTCAACACTAACGATATTTTCTCTTCAAAGCGCAAATAGTAATGAAGAAAATATGACAGTAATCGCGATCCTGTAAGGTTAGATTTCGTGCGAAAAAATACTGAAGCTACATCAGCCATACTGTCGGTATTAAGGTTTGTGTAAGGCCAGCCAGGTGGTCGCTGTAGCGTAGTGGTAGTGCGTTGGACTGCTACGCAGAGTGTCCGGGGTTCGAATCTCGGCACAGGCAAAATCAAAAAGTAAAAAAAATAATTTTTCTACCCGGCACCACCTCTTGTCAGGCAATGGCAAACCTACAAGAGCAAAAATTGCTATGAAAAGCTTTTCACTTCGCCGTTCGGATTCGGCTTTAAACTGTAGGTCCCTTCCATTCATGTATAAATATAACACGCACAACATGAGTGGATGCGAAAAGCTCGGCCTAGGCCCTCCATGGGCTGTTGTGCCATCAAAAGTAAGTAAAGTAAGTAAGGCCAGCTATCCAAGAAAGTGGCGGCGATTTTAGGTCAAAATTTGATAGCTAACAGAAAGAGAAAGGCATACATATCGCACTATAACTACAAAAGAGGCACAACTCTAAATAGAAAAATTTTATGGAAATGATAAAAAATATTGTGTATATATAGGGTGTTTTTTTTTAGAAGTGTGGTTTTCAATCTGGCAATACTTTTTTCGGAGTTGATCTTTTTGACAGCTGTCACTTGATTTATGCTCAGTTTGGTTTGCCATTTCATAATGAATAGACTTGAATAGACCCCTGAACAATGTTTGCAAATTGTTGAAATTTATTATCAAAATTCATGCGCTTTGAAAAAATTATTTCGCAAGCTACGTCCATTTAGCGACGAGGCTCATTTTTGGCTCAATGGATACGTGAATAAGCAGCATTGACGGATTTGGAGTGAAGACCAGCCAGAGGCAATTCAGCAGCTACCAATGCATCCTGGTCGTACTTCTTCAAAGATGATGAAGGCCGAATCGTTATGATCAATGGAGAAAGGTACCGTTCGATTATAACACTATTTTTGTCCGAAAATGCTAGAATTGGACTCGGCCGACATGTGGTTCCAACAGGACAATGCCACATGCCACACTGCACGCCAAACCATGCATCAATTGAGAGGCGAATTTGGTGAGCAGTTATTCTCACGTTTTGGTGTAGTTAATTGGCCACCAAGATCGTGTGATTTGACCCCGTTAGACTATTTTTTGTGGAACTATGTTAAGTCTCTTGTCTATAGGGACAAGCTAAACACGATTGCTACTTTGGAAGCCAACATAAAACGCGTCATTTCATCATTGGTAAGATTCCGGCCTAAATGTGTGAAAAATGTGCCAAAATTGGACGTTCATAATGTACCACTTGAAGCGTAGCCGCGGGCAAAATTTAAGTGAAATTATATTTAAAAAGTAAATGGCAGAAATTTATTTATTGATCCAAATAAAAATTTTTTTTATTCACTTTTGTAAAATTTCTGTTTTTTTTTTCATTTTCAAAATCCAAACTCTTAAAAACATCACGCTATACTATATCCATAAAAAAATTTAAATATGTATCCATAGGTAATAAATAAATGGAACTGAGTTTTCATGAAATGAGTTTTTCGATTGTGAGTTGTGGCACTTTTGTAGTTAGGGCGCGATATGTGTACTTGATGTAACTTCAAAGAGAGTGAAGAGAGGTTGACAAAGGAGAACAACAAAATCCCTGCTCATATTTCGATTACTGAAAGGGATTATTTTTGTTATTTGCTTTAAAATAATTTCATTAATAAAATTCATGTGCAAATTATGTATATATCAAGTATATTATGGAAAAACAATAGCCAAATAGAAAACAAACGCAAATAAGAAAAACAGAAAGAAACATTTGCATTTAACCTCAACGTGTGAGGTTGAATTGTCTTGACGTTCGTCATCGGTTTAAGAATACGAAAAAAGAAATTGTTAGGAATTTCACAAATTTATTGGTAAAATCAAATAAATTTAATTGGAAATGGCATCGGCAGCTTGCAAGGTAAGTGTTTGTTAACATTTCACAGATTCGGATATTTTCCGAACTTGCAAAATGTCCAATTGTACCACGGAAAGATGTCGGCAATAACGTTTAAAATTTCCTTAATTTCACCCCATTAATGTTATAGGGTGCTGCCAAACATCTATTGAGGTGCTTCTGTGGCTGCACTAAACTTACTGAGGAGGAAGTAAAACGGATTTCTCTTCTCAGTACACAGGGAACACTAATAGACCGGCAAGCTGTGCAGTTGTTACGCCGTTTCCTCGAGCAACGCCGTTCCGGCGATAAATGTGAAACGGAACAACTACTAGATGTATACCAGCAATGCGAAATATACCTCCAACAAAATGATAATGATGTCATAACGTTAGATGAACTCGATGAGTTAAGTGAAAAGGGTCTACCATATCATATGGAAAAGGATTTAAAAATTAAAATACAAACTGGCGAAAGTTCCAATATCAAACGTTGTTTAATGCATATACAGGGCGAGTGCCGCAATGAAATCGAAGCTAGTGAAGAATATAAAGCCTACAAAAAAGCGATACTAGATAAGCTTAAGTACAGAGTGTGAAACAAAAGAGGAAAATGTTCCTAATACAAAGATATCAACGACAACCAAAAGTGCTTCAATCACAACTACTGCCTCTCTTGTAGCAAATACATCTTAACTATCTGGTCGTACACACATGGGTAGCTCTAGCTTTCAGATGCATCACATTTACATCATCTATAGAGTTAAGACACGGTTACTCATCGCTATTTCCTTATTTTACATTATATTTGAAAATGTATTATATTTGCTTTCCAAATCTTGTACTTGCGCAAGTGTATTATTTAATTTAAGTCCATTTATCCGCCAATTGCAGAAATGCTCCTTGATATTCTGTTTAGTAATTTGTCCTTAAATATGATATTTATGTTTTTCTGGAAGACATTACATATTATAAGAATTGTAAACTTTTGAAATGTACCTTAATTTTTAGTATATAGATAGTTAATAAAGATTCTCGATTTACTTAAAAACCTACCTACCACTACAAAATGTATACATTTGAAAATAAAATGCATTTTATTATTTATGTAATAAATTTATTCCATATGCACGATTTCAAATTGTGTCATTGTTAGTATAATAAAACTTAAATGCTACGATTATGGTTAAAATACACATGTTATCATTTTTGTAAACATCAAAAGCTTTTAATCCACTAAAGATTTCTTCAGCTAATGTATTCTTCTTGCTTCTAGAATCTATAACTATAAATATAAATAAATATGTAGTTAGTAATAGGATTGGATGAATAAAGTTGATGTTTGGGTATGTGTGTTTGTTTCTGTGGTTCACAAGCACACATTTTTCCAATGCTTGATATTTCATTTAAACCTAGGATTTTTTCCAAGAATAATACATTTCCATTGGTTTGTTAACCTGTAATATAGTAAAATATGAATTTATAAATGCAAGTTTTGTTAAAAAATGTATTTTTTAATGCTACCTTCCAGAATTTGTCATTCACTTGATGTAAAGTTTGATTGCCATTCAATATGACGAGCTGTTGTGGCTGCGGCGCTATGTAAATGCAAAAATTAAGCATGCGATACGCTTCTGGCAAATCCGAGCCCAAATCCAAAGTTAAACGCATTGCAAGATATTTGCTTAAGTGATCAACTGCAAAATGTATGTATATTTAAGGAAATTTTACAAATATCCAATTCCACTACAAACTCACCAGTAGCATTTGCTGTAGTCTTAATATAGCGAATACAATTCTCTTTTAGCGCCTTCATTAGCTGATTATCGCCAGCCATTTCAGTTGGGTGTGGCTTGAAAACCAGTTCAATCTCATCATTAATACCTAACTCACCAGTTCCTTCACCTTCGGTATCAATATTGGAGTCTCCCTCTGTGCGGCAATCCATTTGTGAGTCAGATTCCGATTCTTCAGAGCGCTCCGAGGTAAGCACAGACATTGCTCGTTTTGGCTTGGAACTGCTAGAATTCGAGGGTACTGGCGATGGAGTGCTACGCATCGATGGTGGATTGGAGGCGCCATCGTCGTGCTGCATACGACTTGATGAAGTGCTAGCGCCGGATGTAGTCGCCGCTGCCGCTGAAGTACTGGAATGTGTAGATGGTGCTGCAGTGTTGTTATTATTTATATTGTTAGCGGGCGGTGCAGCATTCTCGCGATTATCACTTTCATTGCCATTGGTTGCACTATCGTTGGAGGCATTGTGAGCATGTGTTGAATTATGATTAACACCGCGACCAACGACAACGCCAACAACACCACCGCCGCCACTGCCTTTGGTACGGAAACGCTGCGGCCGATTCTGTGATTGTAATTTAATGCCCTCATTAATGGAATTTACTAAAGCTTGCTGAGACTGTGTTTGCTGAAATTTGGCCATGACCTGTGATAAGAGTAAAACGGGATTTTTTAATACGGAACTTCATAAGAGCTTTGTTTCTATCTACTTTACCGTTTCTTGCAGACGTTCATATTCCTCACGACTAGGATAAATCTTAGCAATCAGCAAATCGAAATTTGGATCTGGTCGTAGGGAACGTTTTGAAACGAGTTTCTTGCGGCAAGTGGGACATTCTTTGTTGCCTGAACGCAAAGCCGTGATAATGCAATCGGAACAAAAGCGGTGCAAACATTCTTTTGTAGTCATTGTCTTCTTGAGCATGTCCAAGCAAATGGGACACATTAACTCGCTGTGCAAACTTCTTGGGGAAACAGCAATCTCGGTGTTGTCTGTTATTATCTCCTGTGGTTTCCGTTGCAACTCGTATAGTGACAAGTCCCATGTTTTATTTTGAGCTGGTTCAAGCGAAGTCATTTTCTCTGTTATAAGAGTGTTACTATTCCCAAACTATTTTTACAATTTTCACTAACTTTCTGCAGAATCAAAAGCAAAATATTTAAGAGAGTTGGCTGCGCTTCTCGCAGTAATTGAAACAAGGGTTGCCAATATTTGGTAAAAGCGAATATATTTGGCATACTTACTTTACTTACTTTTAATGGCACAACAGCCCATGGAGGGCCTAGGCCACTCATGTTGTGCGTGTTATATTTGTACATGAATGGAAGGGACCTACAGTTTAATGCCGAATCCGAACGGCGAAGTGAAAAGCTTTTCATAGCAATTTTTACTCTTGTAGGTTTGCCATTGCCTGCCAAGAGGTGGTGCCGTGTAGAAAAATTATTTTTTTTACTTTTTTTTTGATTTTGCCTGTGCCGAGATTCTAACCCCAGACACTCTGCGTAGCAGTCCAACGCATTACCACTACGCCACAGCGACCACTTGGCATACTGTTAATAAAAGTATCTCACTGCGCGTTTACGCTATGCAACACACAAAGTATTCATCACTAAGAAATGTTAGAAAATTCTAGAAATCTAGCAATAAATTGGTCGGACATCGGCAGAGGTCTTTTTTTTTGCCTTGTATACAAAACGTGAAACCTAGGTTCGGGTTCAAAATATTTTCAGAGAATCTTAAAAGTGAATGGTTTTGAGGGAGAATATTAATTTTTTTAATTTTGTATCGAAAAAATATGGCCACTTTTTTTTTAATAAAGTCCAATGATTTAATCTCATAGCTACCATATGAATGTATCCTATTAGAGATGATTATCCGGTCTCCAGCGGCGGATATACACTACTTCATATTTTACGTTCTATTTTACCTTCTATTTGAGTTTTTAATGACGTTAATCGCGTACCGCCTTCATATTTTAAATTAATGGAAACTCAAACTTCAATCGTAAAAAAGTCACAATAAAAAAAATTCCAGCTAGTGTCGTAAAAAAGTCGCAATAAAAAAATGCCAGCTAGTGTATTGATATTGGCTATGTACTCTTTCAATTCCAAATGAAAAACCTCACGCTCGAAAGATGAAATGGAATTTTTCGCATAGTAGAGATCCGAAAGGAAATAATATTTTAGGTGGGAGCATCACAAAACTGAGCTACCTTTATTTTTTGAAGCTTCACAAGTGATCTTGGCAGTCCGAGCGAGACAAGTGAGTGTAGATAGGCACTACAACCGTTGATCGGTCTTGGCCGCTTCTATAAAGCTTCGCCAGCCGCCTCTGGTATGGGCGCGCTGTCGCTAGTTGATAAGCCCAAGTGCAGTCAGGTTGCCTTGTACCTGCTCTTTCCAGCACGTCCTCTTCTGAGTGTTCCTCCACTGTGGCTCGAATAAAATACCCTTCCATTCGCTGCGAAGCCGCTGCATTTTTTGACGCTTGGCTATGTCAGTGTCTGCGTACAACTCATACAGCTCATCGTTCCATCTTATTCGATACACGTCGTCCACGCATAATGAACCGAAGATCTTACGGAGTATCTTCCTCTCGAACGCTCCTAACAGCCTCTCATCATTGATGGTCCACGTCAACATCTCTACGCCATATATTAGGACGGAAAAGATGAGGGACTTATAGAACGAAACTTTCGTCGGTCGAGATAGGGCTCCGCTTCTCAATTGCCTACTGAGCCCGTAGTAACACCTGTCGGCAAGAGTTAATCTCCGCTTGATCTCAAGGCTGACATTATTGTTGATATTAATGCTGGATCCTAAGTAAATGAGATCCTTGACGACTTCAAAAGTATAATTGTCAACAGTAACATTTTGTCCAAGACGCCGTGACTCTCTGTTTGTTGACACAAGGTATTTCGTTTTGTCCTCGCTCACCACTAGACCCATTCCAGGTTGGAAAATACTACACTGACTGTTCGCGCGGTGGTGTCAATGATTTCAATATCTTCAGCGTATGCTAGCAGCATGACAGTCTTGTAGAAAATAGTGTAAGAGATGTCGATGTTCGAAGCTCGAATTATTTTCTCCAGCATAAGAAAATAATCAGTGTCATTTTGCAAAGACGATTGAGCTTTGCAGGGACACCAAAATCAGACATTGCGGCGTACAAGTGATCCCTAATCGTGCTGGAGAAGGCGGCTTTATAATCAACGAATAGATGATGGGTGTCGAGATGTTTTTCTCGTGTCTTTTCCAGGATTTGGCGTAGTGTGAATATCTGGTCGATGGTGGATTTACCAGGCCTGAAGCCACACTGATAAGGTCTAATCATTTTTTTTGACGATGGGCTTCAGTCTTTCGCACAGTATGTTCGACAGAATCTTATATGCAATATTAAGAATGCTTATCCCACGGCAGTTGGCGCAGATCGTGGAATCACCTTTCTTATGGATTGGGCAGATTATGCTGAGGTTCCAATCACTTGGCATGCTTTCATCCGACCATATTCTGCATAGAAGCTCATGCATGCGTTTTTTGTGCTCTTCGCATCCAGTCTTAATCAGCTCAGCAGGCAGGCCATCTCCTACAGCCTTATTGTTTTTCAGTCGAGCAATGGCTGTTAAAACCTCCTCATAGTCAGGCGGCGGTACTTCAACGCCGTCAGTGATTGGGGTTTCCGGAGTAGATTCCGCAGTGGCGGGATTATTGCCGTCATCGCCATTGAGTAGCTGCGAAAAGTGTTCCCTCCATAATCTCATTATGCCCTGGACATCTGTTACCAGATTTCCGTCTTCATCCTTGCAGGAAGAGGCCCCGGTCTTCAAACCATCAGTCAGGCGTCTTATTCTTTCAAAGAATTTTTGGACCTGGTTTCTGTCCTGTAACATTTTGATATCATTGTCTCTCTGCATCTCTTTTTTTGCGCCTGAAAAGACATTTCTCCTCCCCCTTAACTCTCTGTATCGCTCCTTAGCAGCTCGCGTTGCAACTACGATTTACTACACATATACGTGAGCAGACCTTGGCTGCAACCAAGAAGTGGTTTAAGGTGATGTTTGCATCACGTATTGTGAGTACGTATAGTACATTGGAAGAGTGCCTTCCGTCGATCGCAACGTGATCAATCTGGTATCGTGCGTTTTGATCAGGGGACAGCCAAGTGACCTTGTGGATATCTTTATGTAGGAATCAGGTGCTACTAACTGTCTTGTTTCGTGCGGCGCTGAAGTCGATCAGTCTCATCCGTTGTCGGTGGCTCCGTCATGTAGACTGAAATTTCCGATCGTCCGACCAAAAAAACTCTCCTGGCCCCCCTAGGCATTAAAGTCGCCTAACACGATTTTAATATCGTGGCGGTGGCAATGCTCATAAATCGTTGTCCTTTGTGCGGTTACGGTAATCATCAACATTAGGGAATTCCATTTCCGAGTCTTCATTTGAGGATTCATTGAGGAATATTTTAACGTGGTGCGTTCCACACCCGACGCACAACCATTCATTCAAGGCCATGGAGAAGCCCGCCGCACACATTAGTTAGCTCACTGACGGGTGTCAGATCGCTATCCAGGGGACGCCACGAGGAGGCTGTGTGTCGACTTGAAACATAGAAGCGCAAGGATCGAAGCTGGACGCCCCTGCGGCAGGCACGAACTTTGTGTTGTGTCCTACGCCCTAGGCCCCCTAGATATAGGTCCTTTTTCCGGACTAAAAATCATATTTTCTCCTCGAAGACACAATCTAAAAGACATATTTCGGTAAGAGATATATTATTTGCTCGACTAAAGAATAATTTTGCTTAATATAAAACTCATTGAATGTTTAATCAATACCTATGTATGTATATTATAAAATATTAGCAAATGCTTGCGAAATGTAACGCAGTGTGTACACGTGCAAGTTCAAAAAACTAATTTGTTACTGGTAAACTACTACTTGCAACGAAATTTGAGATGCAGTAAATTTTTGGCACTTAGGTGCTGGTTATACTGGTGTTCGCTGTTCGACGAACACATCATATTTTACTCTCGTGCTGGGTGTAGTGGTTACATTGGTGTTCGTTACAGAGTTGCTTTTTGTCGAAATTCAATTTTTTGTAATACTATATTGTTCGCAACGGCAACACTAAATGGTATACCAAAAAAGTTTAAACAATTTTATCAATATGGAGAGTGCAATTAATAATATAATTGAAAAATTATGAAAATAATATGATTTTTCTTCAATAATTTTATGAATATTAACTTTGAAAAACTAAAAACATTCGCAACTTCGCTCTTCTGCATATGAACATTAATAATATAATTGAAAAATTATGAAAATAATATGATTTTTCGTTAATAATTTTATGAATATTCACGTTTAAAAACTAAAAACATTCGCAACTTCGCGTTTCTGCATATGAAAATAGTGATGTACAGGTTTGCATGTTTTCCTTCTATTTTACATGCATTTTTGTTCTTTTTTTTGTAGAATAACTCATTGACACCCTGAATACTCGGCTTGCTCGGTGTACATTTCACCCAGCATATCCTGTTCGGTGTGAGAGTGAGTAAAAGCGCCTTTTTCGTGTTCGGGCAACAACAATTGCATGGTGTTCGCCGAGTTAACTTTGAATATAACCACAGCCTTATAAATCGTCCAAAGTTTTGCCGTTATTTCTATTAAAACTTTGGAACGTTCGAACGTTACTTTGGTGCTCAGTCCATTAATGTAATTTTTATTCTCCCACACATGGTTGGAGGCTTTCTCCCGACAATAAAACACAAGTAGTACATATAAAAGTCGTCATTCCTTTTTCTCACATAATTTTTAAATGAAAATTCTTAAATTCGATTTGCATTTTAATGACTAAGTTTCTTTTCACTAAAACCTCTTGTCTATTTCCCGTTAAAATTAACATGAAGACGCTAATATTTTAAATCAATAAAGAAAAGTAAATACTACATGTAATTCCTTATTGCTACATACAGACTCGTATGCATTGAGAAGTAAAATTGTGACAATACTCTATGTACAACTCGTATTTTGAATCAGTTATTTTTGTAACAAAAAACATTTGCATAATTCTTTATTACAGTTTTAAGTTTGACATGCTGAAATCAATAAAGAGCCTCCATGTCAAAATCAAATAAAAAAATTTAAAATTTGCGAATTGTGTATTGTTAGAGTTAGTAACTTTGTAGTAAACTTTGTAAGTATATTTAACTCATTAGTTTGATAGATCTAGAAAAAATGGGAACGAGTGTAAGGTCGTCGTGTCGTACCTGGTAGTGCACTGAACTGCTACGCAAGCACCCGGGTTCAAATCTTAGCACAGACAAAAACCAACAAAATAGAGAAAACGAGATTTGTCTGTACGGCACAACTCGTTGCAGGCAATGGTGAATCTCCAAGAGTAAAAAAAAATTCTTAAGAAAAGCATTTCAACGCGTCGTTCGACTTCGGTATACAACTTTAGGTCCCTTCCACTCGTGAACGAATATAACTCACACAACATGAATAGATGTGAAAAACTCTACTCCTATGCCTTCTCTGAGCTGTTTTGCCATTAAAGGAGAAGAAGAAGAGTGAGGTCTGATCAGTGAATTGTGAGTAAATTATTGTGTACCCACTGTCAGATATAATGTTAGTACAGTGCACCATAGTTAAGTTATGTACCAACATATTTTCTATTAACTTAGTTAGATTTCTTCAATGCACTTAAAAAAAATAAGAGCTAAATAAAACAACATAAACTTTTAACAAATTATTGTAGGGCTTGCAATTTTATGTTAAGTTTCAATACTACAAAGTTCAAGCACATATCTTATAATCCAATAAATGTGAATTCCACTTTATCGAATGACTTTTCAATTTCTTTTTTATGCCATTTAAGTACAAGTTTCTCGGCATTCGTTGTTTTGTTCTAACGGGTGATTTGTTACCTCGTTTAGTTCTTAAATTAAAAAACACACAAAAAGTACAAAAGTGTATACCATTTTTATTTGAGTCTATATATCAATGTTTACTATTTATTTTTAAAAGATTATTTCATGTACCATAAATGTAGACAACGACTACGTTGTAAGTAATTCATGCGAGAAGTCCAATTTTTAACTACTTTTTCGATCATACCGGCTGGTATCTCGCTAATAACACATGTAATGTGTTTTACCAAGGCTATAATTTACGCCGTTTATCGGCATTGACGAGAGACTTTACATAACCTTAATAAAATAGTTAACAAGCACTATCTAGGCGGCCAACTTACATTTGTGAAACGTGAGATAAATTACTCACCGAACTCATGCATTGTTTCACGTGAGCATGTAGCGACGTCCTGTTAAAACCATACGTCGACCAGATTCAGCTCGTGCTGAACCATTGAACAATAACGGGCGACATTAACGGTAACATTATGGCCACCGTCTTTAAAGAAATACGGACCGATATTCTGCCGGGCCATAAACCGCGCTAAACAGTCCATTTTGCTGGATGCCTCGGC
Source organism: Palloptera scutellata (assembly GCA_958295655.1). NCBI lineage: Eukaryota > Metazoa > Arthropoda > Insecta > Diptera > Pallopteridae > Palloptera > Palloptera scutellata. Next base: position 40,029,357 of record OY282450.1, on the reverse strand, counting down.
AGCTCTTGTATTGCCGTTGGTTGCTTATCAGACCAAATGCGACAATTTTGTATATTAACATACCCATTCAACCAGAAATGAGCTTTTTTCGGTAAAATCATAGATCTTCCACAAGGCAGGTACGGCAGGTAGCCCGGCTTCGGTTCTTGAACAAGCTGTATTTTATACGCTGCGGGGGCAGCAACATTTTTTCTGTACGCACTTTAGACACGGATTGATATCCAATACCGTAAATTTGGTGCGACATTTTTTTACTGAATTGCTTACTCAGTCGATTATGACGACCATAAGAAGGTTGAAGTGCGCGAAAATAATAAATCTCAATAATTTGTCAGCGTTGTTCCCTTTATTAGTGATAATTAAATTATTTCTGGTCGCTGTGTAGTGTAGTGGTAGTGCGTTGGACTGCTACACAGAGTGTCCGGGGTTCGAATCTCGGCACAGGCAAAATCAAAAAGTTAAAAAAATAATTTTTCTACACAGCACCACCTCTTGGCAGGCAATGGCAAACCTACAAGAGTAAAAATTGCTATGAAAAGCTTTTCACTTCGCCGTTCGGATCCGGCATTAAACTGTAGGTCCCTTCCATTCATGTACAAATATAAGACGCACAACATGAGTGGATGCGAAATGTTCGGCCTAGGCTCTCCATGGGTTGTTGTGCCATTAAAAGTAAAAAGTAAGTAAATTATTTCTAAGCAAAGCTGTGTGCAAATTTAAAAAACTTTATTAAATTCTGTATGCGTTTTCAGCTCAACCCAAAATTATTGATTCAAATACGAAAACAAATTCAAATAAGAAAGTCACAATACAGGGGCGTCCATATGGAATCAATATGCACGAATAAAGTTGGTTTGAAGTATGTACTACTGTGGGCAAAAGTTAGTAAGACTTTTTAATTTAAATTTCGCGCGGAAACCCATTCATCAAAATATTATTTTTTTAAGGTTGGTATGACTGTCGGTGACATCTGTGCCAAATGTCACATCAAAATAATCATTAGTGTTTAGTACACGCTTGTCTTTCTGAAGTACAAAAAGTGCATTCGGCGATTTTCACAATGAGTGAAATTATTCAACAAAGAAGTTCCATTAAATTTTGTGTGCGGAATCAAATTTCTGGTGCCGAAACGTTCAGCAAAAGGCCTTCGGTGATAATTGTATGTCGCGAGCAAGTGTTTTTGATTGGTACAAATTGTTCAAAGATGGTCGAGAACGCGTTGACGACGAACCACGTCCAGGACGGCCATCAACATCAACTGATGATCAACACGTCAATGAAATCAAGGAATTGGTGCTCGAGAATCGACGATTAACAGTCAGAGACCTTACTGGCATCGTTGGAATATCGGAAGGATCAGTGAAAACCATTTTAAAACATCATTTGGGCCTAAGAAGAGTGAATGCACGATTGGTTCCAAAATCACTGCACTGGTTTTAAGAGACCATTTTGCCAAAAATTCGACTGATATCGTTCTGCAACCACCCTATTCTCCTGAGCGCCGTGTGACTTTTGGCTATTTTCTAAACTCAAAAAACCGCTTCGTGGACACCGTTACACCGTTTTGAGTCAATTGAAGACATTAAACATGAATCGCTAAGCGCATTGAAGGCTATTCCGGAAATTGACTTTAACAACTGTTTCGAGAATTGGAAAAAACGTTGGCACAAGTGTATTAGGGCCGGGGGGGATTACTTTGAAGGGGACGAAATAGATTTGGAAGAATGAATAAAAAAATTTGAAATTATGAACAAAGTCTTACTACTTTTTGCCCACAGTAGTATACTAATGTAAAAAATGATAAAGGCTTGTAGTTGCCATTTTTATGCTAAGATAACCTTAGGCCCTCTGTATGATGTATTTACACCGGTTATACTATCATCGTATATTTCAAATTGATTGTTCAAACAAATTGTTTAAATTCCTAGTTTAAAAAATTTATTCTACACCTTTTTTTTTTTTTTTTTTCTATAAATAATAGTACATAAAGTTGCATATGGCTCATTTGAGTTTCATTTCCGCTGTGCGTGTTCGTGCAAAATTCTCATTTCAATATCAAATAAAAAAACTTATTTGAACAGCTTTTGTTGACCTAATAATGAACATAGGTAAGTTTGTTTTACCATAACTGCTAATGTGTTAAAGATTAAGTGTAAAATATCGTTAATTCAATTCAACTCAATTCTAAATCCATTTACGCAACATGGCGCGGTGTTCAATGTGATGCGATGTGTCATAACATCCTTTTATGTGGAAATGTCTATTTCAATTTGACATTCCGTCAACACATGAATTATACACCTGCCAATCAAACTACTCTCCAACTAACGATTATGTGCTTTGTCTGCATTTAATGGTATTAATTTATATCTTGAACATTAGACATTTATGCCTAAAATGGTTTAAGAACATAGCTAAAATTAATACTACCTTATATGAAAACATTTTTATGTGATTGAATCCGTCAATAGGGTAAGTAAGTATAAATCATATTTTCAACCATCTAAGTTTAGTGGTCAAATTGCTTCAGAAAAATGGCTTCTAAATTTGGAAGATACATTAGGCTAAGAAATTGGTTATATAGTCTCCAGCAACCCAATATATTTTAATATGATGGGACCATGCATTTGGAAGTAATTCCAAATGGGGTACTTTTCAAAGATTGAAAAGTACCCCACACAAAATATGTGCACAGTTGCTTCTCTTACTTAAATGTCATACATACAACCATTTTTAGATAGTTTGTTTCACATGAACCATTTTTATACCCTGCATCCTCTATCTACAGGGTATAATGGTTTTGATAGAGTAACGGTTTTTTTTACATAACGCCCACATTTAGGCGTCGTAGGCATGAACATATTGATACACATTTATAAATGATAAGCATGCATATCCGAGTCGAAGTCAGTTTGTCCGTTCGTCTGCCCGTGTACCCTATAACTCGCGTAAAACTGAAGCAATCTAATCCAAACTTGGTACAAGCATTCCATACATTTAGGAAGAGGTTCTAAGTTTTGAAATGGGCAAAATCTCACTTGACCGATTTTTTTAAATATTGATATTTAAGAAAATTGTAAATGAATTCAAAAATATCTACTAGAATATCTGTTGTAAAAATTGTTAACGATACGCAAAAACCACGGGTACCTCTGATACGAATGATATATTTTAAGCAAATTGAAGGAAATGGGACCAAATTGGTTCACAGGTAACAAGGTCAGCCGCGCTTGAAATTTTCTTTCGGGATTTGTTTTTAATTTTATGCACATCGAAGTTTTTAAACATAAAATATTAAAATTAAGTTGTTTTTCTTCAATATGTTCTATAAAAAATTATATTTCAGTGACAATTTTCACCATTTTTGAAACTCAATTTTCTATTAAACGAAGTAATTTTCTGGCTTCTTTTGGATTCGCTATAAGAAAGTTCGGCTGAATCTGATTATTGAAGAGCGTTGAGACGATTATAATTGTTGTAGGTAATCAAATCGATAAGCTGAGTCATACCTTAATTTTACCATTTTTGTTTGAACTTTTTATTTACATATTAAAGCTACCCTCAAAAAGCAATAGTTGAAAGAAAATTATGCAAACAAAGACGCTCAGCCGTTTGCCTTTTCTTCCGCTCCTTTATGTTGTCACTCAATATCTGGATGGAACGGAAGCAATTGTGGCCTTTCGTTTTGTTTTTTCTTTTGTTTTACGGTAGAACATCGATAATTCGATTCTTAATGGAAGATCTAAAATTTTAAAGTTTTTTTATGTAACTTATCTTTTTAAGTATCTTAGAGTTTCCCAGATTTTGAATTATAAAGGTTAAAAAAATATATAAAAAAAATTATAAATGCAATTGAGGACGTTTTTATTTCATATACTGAAATCATAAAAAAACAGAATAATTTATATAGGTACCTATAATTAAAAAGAAAAATCAAATATTAACACTATTTACGATGTTATGTATGTATTTTGTGTTGTATTTTAGAAATTTTTTTTTTTGGATTACAGTCAACTTACATCGTGTACCCCTATGTATGCAGAGCCTTGTGTTGATTGGAGGGAAAATTGATAGGTGGGAGGAAGAAGGGGGAGAATGAGAGAAGAAATGCAATCACAGGACACCGATAAAGAGATAGACAGCAATTGTTTGCAAGTGTAATGCCTTTAACACAATGAATTTCAGTTTATCAATGCCGACTATGATCGCATGTAGCGCCAACAAAAGGGATAGAAAGGACAAGGAAAATGTGCCGTTGTCTGACAAGAGGTGGTGCTGTGTAGAAAAATGTTTTTTTTGCTACCTTTTTTTTATTTTGCCTCGGCACAGATTTGAACCCCGGACATTCTGCGTAACAGTCCAACGCACTACCACTACACCACAGCGACCGCCAATGAAAATTTCGTATTTCAGTGAAGGCACGTAAGAAATAGAAATAGATCGCATGTTTTAATTTTAAATAAGTCATTACTTTTTTAATTATAGATGTTTGTATTAGAGGTTTTACTGTATTTGGAGTGCGATTTTCAGTTAAATGAAATAAGCGTGACTCTTTTCTTACCTATTTAGAAATAACGAAACACAAAGAAAGTGAAAAAGTTTCAACTGATTCATATAATTACATATATTACATACGTGCAGAATGTACATAAATAAGGGGTTTTTGAATAGGGGCATAACTATTCTGTATTTAAATATAAACTCACCTCTAAATTTTATTTTGATATGGCAATGTCAAAACGTCATTCAAGGTTTACATTTTTATAACGGTGAAGTTTGCCAACGAGCAACGTTTGGAAATTATTAAAAATTACTACCGAAATTCTGTGTCGGTGGTTTAAGTTTGAAGAAAAATCTGAATTTCATCGAAAACTCATCTTCAGCGTTGAAGTTCGTTTTTGGCTTAATGGTTTTGTCAATAAGCAAAATATGCGTTATTGGACATCAAAAAACTCACATGTGCTTCAAGAGACTCCATTGCATCCACAAAAAGTGATCGCGTGGTGTGGATGTCCTGCCGCAGGTGTGATTGGACCGTCGATGGAAATGATCGCTATGTTCAGGTCAGTGGAGTAAGATATCGTACTATGTTGGAAGACTATGTATATTTGGCCAGAATTGGATGGACTTGACATCAGTTATATGTGGTTCCAACAAGATGGTGTCACGTGCCACGCAGCTGTTCAAACAATTGTTCTATTGAAGGGAAAGTTCGGTTCTCGCGTAATCTCGAAAAATTATCCGTTAGAATGGATGGTCGCCGTTAGAATTATTTTGATGGGGTTACGTTAATTCGTTGTTTTATGCCGACAAGCCAACAACGTTAGATGAGCTCAGAAACAATATCGCACGCAAAACTACCAAAATTCCAGTCGTTATGTGCGGAAGAGTGGTCGATAATCGGCTCTAAAGTATCGATCGCTGCAAACGTGCTCGCGATGGTCATAATAGCAATATCGAATTCCACACATAAATGAAACATGTAAACTTCAGCCCGATATCTCAATTATTCTGTGTGTTATTTAAATACAATGCCCCTATTAAAAACCCCTTTAGATACTTTGATGAATCACAAATGTGTTGTTGTCCAAGCCACTAATTACAAGGAGTTTTTGAAGAAAATTAAATTATTAACTTTGCACCAAGTACAACTGCGAGCGAGAAAAAGCACCATGACTAATTCGGAAATTAAAAGCTGCCAACAATAATGTCGTAAATAATAATATTTTTCCCAAGTCCAAGTTTAAAGTAGAAAAATGTACCCTGAAAACATAACTCAACATTTATTAGAAGTTTGCTTAATGTTTCGTTAACGTTTGCCTTTTGCACCGTGAAAACCACATAAAATACCAATTGTTTAAAAGTCCACAAAAGAAAAATAAAATGAGTACATGAGCGCTTCAGGGTGTATTCGCATTCCTCAAAAGTTTGTGTAGGTAGTTTACAAAGTAGAAAAATGAGAATTGCTGAAAAGAAAATTCAACAATATGTAATACCAAACAATGGCTTTCGCTCAACTGCATTCGTATGATACTAAATAATGACTGTGGCCTATTAACTGCAGCAGCAGCAGCAGCAGCAGCAGCAGTAACAGCAGCAAGCCCAAATGTGCAACGTGCAGTATTTTTCTGAACAAATACTTACTACTTATCCATACATACATAAAATTGAAAACATTTTATTTTGTTGAGCTGTTATTATGGTCAGCTATTGTTGTTGCTATCCTACCCAAACATTCCCCCTACCCCCTAACACTAAGCTCTTATTCAATTGAGTCCAATTCAGGCATTTGATATTATAATTCCAATTTGAAAATAATCGCACAAAGTGCATCATTGCCAATGTGTCCATTGTTTTTCCGATGAACAGTTAGAATTGTTGAAGCCAATGTATTGCACTCACACTCACATATGTATATCTGAAACTGGGAATCATTTGCCACCAATCACTTCAACTCTGTCATTTCCATTATTTCACTGGCTATCTGTGCGTACATAACTACATACATATTTATGTATGTATGTACTCGTATGTGTGCTGGTTTATGTTTCCCATCCCATCCGCAGTAGCTATGATTACTGTTAGCAGCAGTATCGTGTTGTTGGCTGTTCCTCCTTTTTCTATGCCAATAAGGTACATTATTGTTACGGTGCAATCTACTAACCTGCCAAAAACAACAACAGCAAGATCAACAACAATAATGGGGCATCCAATGGGGCATGACATATGCTTATTATGGACACAAACAAATGCTGCTTGAAAATAAAATTGGGTTTCATCCGAATATGCCAAAATGGCTCTTGATGGTGTTTGAGTAACAATTGAAGCTTTGAGCATGCATTTGTACATCTACAACATACCTCTACTGTCTGCTTGTTGCACTGTGCCACTTATACTGTTTATGTATGTAGATGTGTATGGTATGTACTATATATATATCTGAATACATGTTTGTTTGACCAGGAACATGGCCACTCTTCTATGCATACTTTTACATAAATACTTATAACATTGTTTTTCTTTTCTTCCTCTACAATATTATTCCATTCAGCGTAGGTATATGTGCATAAATAAATCAAATAATTGACGTTACCCTCCGGCTTTGGCATGCACATGGTTGGTTATTTTGGTTGTTCATCTTGTTGTTGTGGCTAATGCCACTATTATTATTGGTACCTACATAAACGAAAAGTTAAATATAAAATAAAAATACGTAGAAAAATCACTGAGCAAATGGGTGCATCACACAACTTGTCCGAGGCTCATTAACGTTGTCAGTAAGGATAAAATAAATCTAATTTAAAAAACAAAACAAACAAAAAAAAATCATCCCCAGGCTTTTTAAAATTCAAACTTTGATGACATATGAAGTGTGTTTATGTATATTCAGAATTTAAATCTTTTCTGTTACCTGTTAGATACACACACTCCATATGTCATCAACGTTTGAACTTTAAGGAGCCTGAGGATATGTATATCTAGTCTTGGGTGGACCATCAAAGAATTGTTCTCCACCCAAGCGAGTATCCGGCCAATAGGAGACCAGTCGAATTTCGTTGATCCTATCCTATATCCAAATCACATTATCTACGTGCCATTCTGCCTAACTTTTCCGAAGAGAGTATTTTAAAATATTTTGATCCCTATGGTTTTTGGGTTGAAGAATATTATATTCATACTCATCTTCTTCTTTAATGATATAACAGCCTCTGAAGGGGCCGAGCTTTTCGCATCCATTCATGTTGTGCAAGTTATATTTATAGAGTTTTATACCGAGTCCGAACGGCGAAGTGAAAAGTTTTTCTTAGGCAATTTTTATTCTTGGAGGTTTGCCATTACTTGCCAAAAGGCTGTTACGTTTAGAAAAATTTTTCATTTTTCCTATTTTCACTTTTCGAATTTGCCAAGATTCAAACAAGCGCACTCTGTGCAGCAGTCTGGCACACTATCAACTACGTCATGGCGACCACGTGGTATTTTTTGTATACTCACGTTTACAAAAATTTAACTTAGATAGAAGCTTCCGTACATAATTTCTTTAAGGAGCATATTTTGCACAAGGATTATAATTTCCACTCGCATTGATATTGGCAATAAAACGACGAATTTTAATGCAAATCGATGATTTATTCTTATTATTTATGCTGCCGTACAAATGTTTTCCATTGTGCCGGTTTACCCGCCCTCAATTACCTGGAAGACGTTTAATGTAAAACGCATAACGTCTTCATAGTCAAGACAAGTTTTGATCTATGAAACTCTTTCCTTAAACTCACACAAACATATTTAAAACATTTTAATGTTAGGAATGAAGAGGCAAGTTTTTCACATTTTTTTTTTCTGTTTTCAACGTAATCGCCTTTTAGTTCAATACACTTTTCCCAACATTTATGCCATTTATACCCCTCCAAAAAATACGATTTGTCAAAATCTTCAAAATACGCTTTCGACGTATCTCCTCGACGATAACCTCCTCGTTTGAGTTGAATTTTTTTCTTCTGAGCCAAGTTTTCATGTTGGGGAAGAGAAAGAAGTTGCAGGGAGCCAAGTCAGATGAGTACGGTGGTTGCGGCAGCAATTCGTAGTTCAATTCATGCAATTTGGCCGCGACAATTCCGTATCCGCTTGTTGTCCACCGTAAGCAATCGCGACATCCATCGGGCCGACACCTTTCTCATGCTTAACCTATCATGTAAAATATTAATTACAGTTCCGAACGACACTCCTCTGCTACTTCGCGCACTTTCGTTCGGCGATCAGCGAGAATCAAGTCGCGGACCTTTTCAACGATTTCCTCGATAACCACGCCTGCCGGGCGGCCTGGGCGCTTCTCATCAAAAACAGATGTACGACCACGTTTAAATTCGTTGAACCAATATCTTACGGTTTTCGTAGATGGTGAAGGGTCTCCATAGACAGCATCCAACTTTGCTTTTATTTCTTCGCATGTTTTTTCATCCAAAAATAAAAAGCGAATTACCGATCGATATTGTTCTTTTTCCATTTTATCGCGAAACACCAAACACGTATGATACTAATGGCTGCCAAATAAAAACTAACCTATGAATCAGTTTTAGTGTGGTGTCGTGTGGCAGATGGCAATACACGACGGTAATGCCAACTTCCCTCAGCAACGCCACCTGTCTTAACACACGGGTACTTGTTGATCTACCCTCGTATGTATGAACATATATGTATGTATGTATAAGACGTCCAAATTAGTCTTAGGAAAATTAAAATTGTACGCATTAAATCGACTTCAGGTTTTATATATGTACATAAATAAAAACTGTCACTCTGTTGTAAATTGCCTGTGGAATACGAATTCAGTAGCAATTTTAACTGGTTGTTATAATGTTTCATTTGTTATTGTATACTTAAGTAAATCTGAAATTCATAACTAAAGGCTTTTTCACCACTAAAGCATCATGCAGTAGGTAATGGGTTAAACGCTTAATTCAAAACTAAACTACGCTTCTGAATTATGTAATCTCTACGTTCTGCAGCAAGACTACAGTTCTCTAAAGTTTTCTCTATGAACAAATATACTGCAACATCAACTAATAATTATCAAAGCTTACTACAATTCTACATACTTACTACAATAACCACCAATGCCGTATAGTATTTATATTGTTGCTATTGGTGCTGCTGTGGTGTTTTCTTGTACACATTATACAAATCGAACACAGATTGCCATGGCGAACTGTGAAGCTTGCCTACTACTATAACCACACATTTGATTACTTCATTGAATGAATTAATTCGCCAAAGTTTGACCATCCATTTCTCATCTGGTTCGTTTTCTTAATTTTCTTGGCTGTATAGCTTCTTATTTTTGTTTTTATATAATATTTTTCTGGCGTGCTTTTATATACTATACATACTGCTATGCATAGTAAGTGTATCCAGAATTTCCATTGTATTTTGACCGAATGCCATGGCCAAAAGGTAAATATTCCACCACGGCTGGTTGCTCTCATCAACCAGCAAAACAGCAACAAAAATTAAAACAACATCTTCAACTTTGCCAGCAACATCGTCATCGTCGCCAACCGTGACTTTTGTGTTGTAGCCGGCATGACAAATAAAGTTGCTGGCGTTGATAAACAAAGCACAAAAAAGAGCGAAAGAAAACAGATGAGGCTACTCTACTCTTGGTCGAAAACGAATGGTTTGTATCAGAACCATATGTACATATGTAAATATGTACATTCGGTCGTTTGCTGCAAGACTGTCGTAACTCAAAATATATAAATTCTGAGAAAAACTAATTTAAACTTTTCAATTTACCCACTACTCCATACAGTTGATAATGACAAATAAGTACTGTTCTCACATGAAGAATTCATAAGATTTAATTATAACTTTTTTAGAAATGATAAAATAGTAAATAAGAGTTATTTCTGTATACTTAACTACAAAAATTGTCGTTCTGATTAATGACAGTCTTGCAGCAAACGAGCGATATATAAAAGTGATTTTTTTAAAGCTTGGTTTTTGAAAATGAAAAAAAAACACAGAAATTTTACAAAAGTAAATAAAATTTTTATTTGGATCGATAAGTCAATTCTTGCCATTTATTTTTTAAAGATAATTTCACTTAAATGTTGCCCGCGGCTACGCTTCAAGTGGTCAATTCTGAAGGTCCAATTTTGGCACACTTTTTCTTACATTTCGGCCGGAATCTCACCAATGACGCGTTCAATGTTGGTTTCCAAAGCAGTAATCGTGTTGGGCTGGTCCCTTTAGACAAGAGAATTAACATAGTTCCACAAAGAATAGTCTAACGGGGTCAAATCACACGATCTTAATGGCCAATTGACTGCATAAAAATGTGAGATTAACCGCTCACCAAATTCGCCTATCAAATTATGCCTGTGGCAACGTCCTGTTGGAACCACATGTCGGCCAAGTCCAATTCTTGCATTTGCAAAAAAAAATGGTCTGTTATCGTCGAACGGTACCTTTCTCCACTGACCGTAATGTTGCGGCCTTCATCGTCTTTGAAGAAGTACAGCCCAATGATGCCGCCTGCCCATAAACCGCACCAAACAGTGCATTTTTTGGGATGCATTGGTAGCTGTCGAATTGCAGCAGGTCTGTATTGCTGGTCTTCACTCCAAGTACGGCAATTCTGCTTATTCACATAACCATTGAGCCAAAAATAAGCCTTGATTATGACGACCATAAAATGGACGTAGCTTGCGAAACACATTTTTCACAGAGCACTAATTTTGATAATAAATTTCAATAATTTGTAAACGTTGCTTAGGCGTAAGTATATTCATTATGAAATGACAAATAAAACTGATCCTTTTTTACTTTAACACATGTCAAGAATCAGTCGTGAACTGTCAAAAAAGTAAACGTCAAAAACCAAATCACGCTTTACATGAGCTTAGGATTTTCTTGAGATTTGGAATATTTTGTATTTTAAGTAACTACAGTCTAAAGTAAATTTAACTGATACATTTACATACATAAGTTTTCCAAAATCCAGGTCACTGTGGCGTAGTTGGTAGTGCGTTGGCCTGCTACGCACAGTGTCCGGGGATAAAATCTCGGCACAAGCAAAATGAAAAAGTAGAAAAAACCATTTTTCTATACGGCATCACCTCTTGGCAGGCAATGCATGAGTATACCGATTTATTTTTGATGGCTCGAAAGCTTTTTGAAAAGCCAAGCCTACACCCCTGACCCTTGACTAGTAGTTGGAAGACACAAAAGCACAACGTTCGCTCAAATTCCCTGAAGTGCAAATATGTATGTGCCGACACATTGAGTTGAGCTCAACATGTATTGCGTTATTTGACTACTATTTTCTGTTCTGTTCTATTATATTCTTCCATATTTCCAGTTGCCATACTACTATCTTCTTTGGTCTTCTTTGTCGTCGTCGCATAGATGGTTGGCAGTAAGCATATAGTAAAAAAGCATGTAGTATGTAGTAAAAACCCAGTGAACACTTGCAGCTAATTCAGTCTGTGATGAGATTTTATCGTGTGCGAATGTGTTTGCTGCGATTGCGCATTGCAAAATAATTCTTTCTTCTCGCGAATTTGTTGCACATTAACATTCTCAAACGATTTGGTTGCATGTGGCAGTCAGTCATCTCATAACCACTGGCCATCATCATACAACTTTACGTTTGTTGTCGCAATAACGTTAATACACTTATTTTCGCGTATTACAACGTATGTACTCGTACATATTGCGCCTTACGCCCGGTTTTTCTATCGGTCAGTTACGGTTCTATGCCTTTGCGTTGGGCTTATCATGAATTTGTCATCATTGCGTTACATTTAATACCGCTGTATTAACTGAGAATTGCATCAGTTTGAAAAGGCGAACGGACGGTGGTGACGGCGCCAAGCAGCATACCATCATCATACTCTCACATATTCATTGACTAACTATTGTTGTCTGCATTTGCGGAAAGTTTCTGATAAGAATTGTGGTTAAAGTTTGGAAGTACAGAAGTTGCTCCTTTTGTCCTTTTGTCTACGCTAATTGCGTTTGATTGTGTTCGTTTTTGTATTCGTATATGTACACATATATGTATGGTACTATGTGAGCGTATGAGTGCCAGTCAAGCGTGATGCATTTGTATGTAATTTTCTTGTGTTCACAGTTTCTTAGCGGTGTCTTTTAAATCAGAGTGTAGTATTGTTTGATTTTGTGAACTGCATTTCGTAATAACATACTTAATGCATGCACGACTAATATTTCAATTGTTTGTATATTGAAATATTCTCACGCTCTAACTTAAAAAGTTAGCAATCACTTTAATTTAACTATTGCGATTAGATTTTCTCCGACAACATGCTGCTGCCCAAGATGTTTGTTGTCAGGTAAGTTTACAAAGGGTCAAATTTTATTATTTTTAAATTTTTTATTTTTACCAGTGATTAGGTACAACTTAATAGGCACAAACATAGCCTTTGATCTTTCTAATATGAGTCTAAAATATTTTCTATCAGTCAAATTTTAAGTATCCCATTTACTTACATATGCACCTACAAACTATATTCGTATTACTTAGTTGTAATTTGTATTTGAAGATTTAATGTGAAAAATAATGCAATTCTTCAGTGCAACTTAGAATGCAATTAAGTTAGTCAACTATTGGTTGGTTGATGTACTGTTGGTAGATATAAAATTACTGATTGAGTTTCAATTAAGTTTTAATTACGGAAATAAAATTTTGATTGTGTCGTATTTGGTATATGTGTTCTAGGATGCTAGGTAAAATTAAACAGGTATACCATACACTACTCATAGTTTTCCCAATTATATGTAATAAGTTAAAATCGATTTTGAGAATAAAAATGACAATTTATAGTGCCAAGGGTTTTGTTAGTATAGTAAACCCGGTGAAATACCTCAGCCTGAGAGCCTGCTTTTTAGGTACTTAAGCGGGGATATTTCCGGAAAAAATAGCAAATTACAGGAACTTAAGTGGGAAAGGCACCTAAGAGAAAGGAACTTAACCGAGATTTACTGTACTTATTACCATTTTGTTTCTTATCTAAATAGTGATTGTACAGTGCAATGAACAAAATCGATGCGTCTTTTGCTTTACTTACTTTTAATGGCACAACAGCCCATGGAGGGCCTAGGCCGAGCTTTTCGCATCCACTCATGTTGTGTGTGTTATATTTGTACATGAATAGAAGGGACCTACAGTTTAATGCCGAATCCGAACGGCGAAGTGAAAAGCTTTTCATAGCAATTTTTACTCTTGTAGGTTTGCCATTGCCTACGAAGAGGTGGTGCCGTGTAGAAATATTAAATTTTCTACTTTTTTTTTTATTTTGCCTGCGCCGAGATTCGAATCCCGGACATTCTGCGTAGCAGCCCAACGCACTACCACTACGCCACAGCGACCACGCGTCTTTTGCATCGTGCATAAAAAAGTGGTTAACATTTTTGAATTTTATGGAAAAAATATGGTTTGATATTTACAGATGTAAAATATGTAAACTGAAATATTAATAATGTCGATAATCGTTCTATAATTCTTAAAAAAAAAACCGTAACAGATAGGGAAAGATGTAGATTTTTTCCCAAAGTCCAGACCTAAAGTTACAAGGGTTTTTGGATAAAAAATTTCTCCACTTACTGAAAATATTTTATATACTTATTAGGTACTATAAACGTTACTCCTGACAAACGAAAAAAAATCTCAAGTGACGAATATTCAAAATTTCTCGCATATGAAATCTTTGGATCCGGATCGGTCTCAAATATTATTAGTGCTATCTAGCTACTGATGACAATGATTTACTTACCAAAACTTTCATAAGATTTTGTTTATTATTGCATGAATGTCCGAATACCATTATTTTTAATTAATTTAGAAAATTATTTTCAAAAGTTAGCAAGTTCATATTATATGAATGAACGTTGTATGGCAATGATATTAACAATAGAACATGCAGATCAGAACAAGAATAGTTGGGCTAGTTTGCTTCATTTCACTTAGTTCATCCAATTGAATATACATACATTGGGATAGTTCAGAGCAAGCATGGATCCAAGGGGGAGACCAGGAGGTCTAGAACCACTTTCGCATTTAAATATGTAGTATATTTTAAATTACTTCTACCTTATTTTTTGTACATATATCTTTTCATGTACCTCGATTGAACATTTCAGAGTGAAAGTATCAGGCAGTCGACCACACTGCATCAGAATTTTTTCGTATTCATTTTCGATAGGTTTGCTCTGAAACAAAACCATGGGCAAAGCTTAAAACAAATCTGAAATGATCGGAACAACATTTGTTGATACATTTAATCTGGAATGGCCGAAATGTAAGAAATCACATGTTAAACTTTGAAAAAGTACAAATTATAATATTTTGAGCTTTTCAAATTGAAACGTTTTTAATTGTACGTACTCAACAAATTACAGGGCCTCCATTTGGATGATTTTCAGATGTATAAAGATTCACTTTATGAAATTATTCTTCATGGAACCAAGCATAAAATTAACTTTACTTAACAACATCATAATTCAATAATATTTACAATTCACTGAAAATATTTGAAATTTTTCTAATTAATTCTCTGTTACAATTTCAAAATATTATATAGGTATTAGTAGTTTATTTGGATTATTGAAACACAGAGAACTATCAACAAGATTACTGATCACAACAAGATCGTTGTGGGTTTCGAAACGATCGAATGCTCTGCCTGTTCTATGTACTATAGGGTGTCCCTAAAAGAATGCACGATTTAATATAAAAATAAAACGCATATTTTTTGAGCGAATGGCTTGTAAAGTAGATATGTTCCGACTAAGTCCGGAATAAAATATTCGGCAAATGGACACCGCGGCTCTGATCTGACCGACACTTGAAATTGAAATAAAATTTTCGATGACACTGATGACGCGTTAGATCTCGGTCT
The DNA here is from genome assembly GCA_958295655.1 of Palloptera scutellata. Lineage (NCBI taxonomy): Eukaryota > Metazoa > Arthropoda > Insecta > Diptera > Pallopteridae > Palloptera > Palloptera scutellata. The sequence goes on along the minus strand of OY282450.1, from coordinate 40,013,938 downwards.
TGAGCTCAGGAACATATGGTGCATACTATACATTGCTGTTATTCTCATTGGAATTCAAAATTTATTATGCCTTTTTATAAATACATTTACATACTTATATTTTAAATATTATCACATACCTTCTCCTTTCCTCTGAACTATGTACATACAAAGAAGACCATATATCCACATAATACATACATATGGTAATGTTAAGTTTCTCAATCAGAACCCAATTATCTAATTCTACATTTCTTAATCTAACATACGAGTATGTTTACATATTCTTCAATCTAGAGTGATTTTCTTTGCAGTTTATTATTCAACGTTCTTTGATATTTATCTATCAAAGACTGTATAAATAAATAAAAACTGTTTTGGTTTTACTTCGCTACAGAAACATATGCACGGGTATGTTATTATGTAAATTATAATAATGTTTGATGGTGTCTCCCTTTAAACGTCTACGATAATTTTAATTCAAAAAACCAATTTTCATCACAATTTCTTAACATAGGTACTACATTATTCAGATATTATTCAGATTGCTAGCAACAAAATATATTACACCAGTTGACATGCAATGTTTTCTTTATTATGGGCACACATATCGCTAGCGGGTTGTATGAAAGATTTGCAATTGATTAATAATTCATAATACATTATACTCGTACATGTGCAGTAAAAATGCAGCTTACCACACACGGAATACACACACCAACACAAATCTACAGAATCTAGAACAAAAAGGGTCCACACATTTTTAAAATTTTTGTTACTTTTTTCTTGTTAAATTTTAAAGCGTATTAAATAGAACTTATTCTTTGGGGTTGAATTCAATTGAATTCAATCGAATACTTGTAGATAATACATGTTTGTTAGAATTTTTAAAATTTTTAGAACTTTTTCACGTTTGCGAGTATGCCTTCCGAGAATTACCTAAAGTATGCATTAACAATTCATGTAAAGTTTTATTCTATGTCAACTTTGTAACTCCTTTAAATTTTGTATAACTTGTGGTCTGTGGTTCTTCCGTTTCAACTTTCGTGCACATTTCGAAATAAACTTACATATGTACAAATACATACATACATATATGTATATACATGTGTAGTTATTTACTGAAACTTCGTCCATGTCAATGCACATGTTGCAATATTTATTGACCATATCGTCGTATACTAGTTACTTATGTACATAAATATAGATGAGTTTTTATTCATTTTTACTCAAAGGCATTTACCCAGCTAACATTAGTGTAACTACTTCACAAAGGAATAGTTCTAAAATCTGCTCTTCAGAGTAATGATTTACAAATGTTTTATTGTTAAAATTATTCAAGAGCCGGCTTTAAATAATGCAATGAGGTAGAAGAACTGCTAACCCCCAAAGAGTGTGTCTAGAAAGAAGCTCATTCAATATTGTACATATTTAAGCAATGCTAAGCACGTTCTTAGAGACGTTTTATTTTATTTTTACCATTTGTTCTTTTTATACAAAGTATTCACGTTATGGTTATTGCCTGCAGTAGAAACTTATACAATACCTATCTATTATAATTTTGATTGAGTAGAGAAATTCTTAAGAAAAACTTCTTAGGCGGTCAATAGTTTTCTTTATTTTGTATATTGCTGACTTAATTTGCAAATTTCCTAACACACACATTATTAAAAGTTTTCAGGTAAAGTAAAAAACATTTTGAAACTTTACTATTTTCGGTATTGTTTTTAATATATTGTAATTTAATTGTTTCGTTAGTTTTTGCTATATGGCACCAAAATTGTAGGCAGAAATGCAGATGGATACGCTTAATCAAAATACATTAAAAACTTGATTTTGAAGAATTTTATATTAGGGCTTTTACCTATTAAGGCGGCGTCATGTATCTTCTTACATTTTCTTCAGTTTATTTTCTATTTGCTGCTTTTCCATTCGGTTGCTGTGTGTAGGAACGTGCTTTTCAGTAATTTCACGCTTTTTCTTCATCATTTCTCATTCATTGCCTTTTAATGCAGTTTTTAGCGATGTTTTTCTAATTAATTAAGGGATTACATGGTTAGTTTGTTGGCTGGTGTTGTTTGCAGTGGTGTAGCATTCATTCATAGAAGTTTTTGTTAGAGTTGAATGAAGAACGTAAATGTTAGATATGGTAAGTAGATAGTTCAATAGTAGAAAATGCTTTCGTTATTATACAATATAACATATTTTATTCGTGAGACCCTGATAAGAAAATGATCTGAATTGCAAATTATTTACATAAAAACCAATTTATCCTTTAAAATCATGTTGGTAGTAGTCAAAATAAAATAGCTTTTTCCTTTCTATTGCGAAACTCTTTTTTTTTTTGTTCTTGGGTGTGGACCTTTTGTACTTTTCGCAGGTTGGACCTACAGTTTAACGCCGGTTCCAAATAGCTGGGGTAATTTTTAATTACTTGGTGTTTTTACCAATAAGTTTACGTACCAACAAATCGAACCCAGTTATGCTATCCACCTATACTATCGAGGCCGTCGAAATAGGATCGGTGTCAAATGTAAATATGCATGTAGTTTAAGGTTAAAGTACGCACGTATTACTTATATTCAAAGTATATAAGTACATAATAATAATATCCAATGAATCAGAAGTGCCAACAATAAAGATTGTTAAAATCACGGCAAGCACGGTGAAATGGTTCATTGTGTGAGTAGTTGGCCTTACAAATAGACAATTTTAATTGGGAATTTTTAATCGGGTAGCATCTAGTAGCTGGTATGTTAAAATTAATATTCCTCAGCAAAGATGGAGGATTAACAGCTTCTTTGACTTTCAGCAATAGGCAGATTCCAAAGTTTTAATCTGTGATCCACCATCCTAGGTACAGGTACATATGTATATGAAAAATCCGGTACATGGCAAAGATTTTAATGCAAATTGCAGGAATTGTTATTTAACTGATTCTAATTTGTATCTATGTATTATAGTGCTGACGGTAGACCTGTGACGAATATTCCATAATATGATTATTTTTGTTATAAAATTTCTCGAAAACCAACAGTGTTACAAAATCCTACGTTGTCTACGAAATATTAAAAAAATGTTACCATATTTTTCGTGGTACATTATTATTAAAAATACAATTCTCGTCATCATTCATGACTTAACTTTTAACTGACTTTAACTTTGTTGAATGGGTAAAATTGTGTTCTATCGTTAGGTCATAGCCTTACAGTATTCATATATGTTTAGCTTCCTCCTTTTTTGATTTGTTACTTCAACCGTATCAAATTATTTTTAAGGATATGCATGAAATTTATAGCGGATTATTTATATTCTCTTACTATCGCTATAAATAAAATACACTTTTAATGATGATAAGTAAGTATATAGAGTAATTACTTTACGTGTTTCTTTCATTCGTTGCAGTATCTGTTGTGTAATTTTATCCTTGTGTTATGTTGTACAATGTGCAGACGAAGAAGGCACCAACATGGCAAAGGATACGACACAAGCACAATCAGCCATTTATAAAATCAAAAGACTGGATGATTCAAACGATAAACTCTCAGTTAAACAACAAAAGCCACAAAAACAAAAGCAACAACAGCAATTATTACTGGGACGAGACATGCCATCAAAAATTGCTGCAACAAAACCGTCAAGAACGAAAAAATTAAATAAATTGGCTAAGAATTCGCATGGAATGAATAAGAAGCTTTTAAAGTAAGTCTCCCACCAACAATATATATAAGGTATTAATAGGTATTACAAAATCAGAGTCAGAGTGTCCATGTACATACATATATGTATGTATACTCGTACAATGGAATACCTATACTAATTAAAATCAACGAATATGTCATGAACGCCAGTTTACTATGTCTGAAGGAATTTTCAACTTGCGGCACGTTTTTCATGACTATTTATAAATGAATGCGTGCATACCTTACACGAGTATATGTATATGTACTCATACATGCATATTGCATATACATACTCCTATACTATATTTATAAATAAGAACAAAAATAGCAACAAAAAAAATAGTTATTTTTCCCTTCAATATTTTCTTTAAAATCTAAATATACCATACATAGCTGCTACTTATTATCGCATACTTATGCGATTTATAGAAAAATAATTTATGATATTTCAACACTAATTTCTCATTGCAACTGTAGTAAATTGGGCTTCACAAAGGTGAAGGCGCCCAACAGCCATAACCGGAAACGTTTGGCCATTGAGTCACGACGTCATGCTTCGCCAGATGATTCACACATGTTCATCATAAAATTACCGCCAAATGTCTACTACTATTCAAGTCCAAAGGCTGGATCAGCAACATCAGCAGCAGCAACAGCGAACTCAGTAGGGGGAGGAGGAGGTGGAGTGGCAATAGAGGCATATCCTAAGAATGCATTATATGATCAAAGCGAAACGGAGGTGCTGAATGTTAACGGGAAAAAGGTAAACAAGATTTTATTACGTTATACTTACAAGCATGTAGTATACATTGCTATAAAAAAAAAGAAAAAACAAAAAAACAAAAAAACGATTACGTAGAAGAAGAAAAAGGAATATTTGTGTGAATAGAGTGAAGCCCCGTATAAAGTTATCTGCTCATACAAGTAACTAGGTTCGAGTATATGGTGATAGAAATTTGCAAAACCAGACTGAATGACTTACTAAGATCGGGTACATTGTATCTGTATCTGTCGCTACGCAGTTCTACGAACGACCAAATGTACGGGGAGTATGCATGGTGCTGGTGGCGGCTGTGTATGTGTATCGATGGTATGTGTTCGCGCATCTAGTTGCAAGATAACCATCGACTTAGAGCATTTTTGCATGACGACACACAAACACACACATACTCACACACATTCACGTGCATACATACCATACTCGCGTTAAGACCCAATCCATGTGTGCATCAAAGCAAAGCATCTCATCCATCTCCACTATTTTCTACACCTTTGAGATACAATTTCAGTTATATTTACCCACATATGAAAGATGTGATCAACGCACAGGTAAAGGAAACCAAGTACGACTATAACTAATATGCACAAAAATATATCTATCTACATATGTATGTGTACCTACACTCGGAGGAAAAAATGTTAAATTCAACAGAATTTTACAAAGGTCACCAGTTTTGTGATCGGATCTTTCTTGCAAATTGATAAGATGAAAGTCCTTAAACGGTAGGCCAATCACCTGCGATAGGCCAATCACTTGTCCAGCTGGTCAAAACAACATATTTCTGTGGCCACAAGGAATAACTGCCAAAGTGGAATTAAGGAAAATAAAAACTTATTGCATATTTTTCATTATAAATTCAGATATATTTAAAGTTCTTAAATAATTTACTTTACTTTTAATGGCACAACAGCCCATGGAGGGCCTGGGCCGAGCTTTTCGCATCCATTCATGTTGTGCGTGTTATATTTGTACATGAATGGAAGGGACCTACAGTTTAATGCCGAATCCGAACAGCGAAATTCTTACAGTTTCGAAGGACCATTTTTAATTCAAAAGTGAATTATACAAAAAAGTGAGAGTGACACAAGAAATTTGTATGTAAATTTAACAAAGTTAATTTATTGCTTTGTTTGAGGATTCATTGGGGAAATATTTTGACGTGGTGGGTTCCAAGCCCGACGCACAACCATTCATTCAAGGCCATGGAGAAGCCTGCCGCACACATTAGTTAACACACTGACGGTTGTCAGATAGCTATCCAAGAGATGCCACGAGGAGCCTGTGTGTCAACTTGAAACGTAGAAGCGCAAGGATCGAACATGGACGCACCTGCGACTGTCACGAACTTTACCTTGTGTCCTACGCCCCAGGCGTAAAGTATAATAAATATTGTTCTAGAGAAGAAAAACTAATAGAAAGATAAAGAAAGAAAAAAATAGAACAAGAAGAAGTAAGGATAGAGAAAAAGAATAGGAGAAACAAGGAAAGAAAAGGTACATTAAAGTGGGTTTAATAAGGTTTTTTATTTTTTCTAAGTGGACTTAAGCTTATTCTTTATGGTCACAGATTACTTACTTTTACTTTTAATGGCACAACAACCCATGGAGTGCCTAGGCCAAGCTTCTCGCATCCATTCATGTTGTGCGTGTTATATTTGTACATGGAAGGGACCTACAGTTTAATGTCGAATCCGAACGGCGAAGTGCAAATCTTTTTATAGCAATTTTTACTCTTGTAGGTTTGCCATTGCCTGCCAAGAGGTGGTGCCGTGTAGAAAAATTATTTGTTCTACTTTTTTTGTTTTTGATTTTGCCTGTGCCGAGATTCGAACCCCGGACACTCTGCGTAGCAGTTCAACGCATTACCACTACGCCACAGTGACCACATGGTCACAGATTTATTAATGAATAATTACTGAATTCTAACCTCATGCGTGGTACAAGCCATAATATTTCTAAATGAAAGAGAGAAAAAAACAGTTATGCAGTCTATTCACCAAGTCAATATGCAGCTGTAGTATCTAATTTGTGTACTACTCCATATTGAGCTGAATTATAAGCATTTAGAGAGGCCAATCTCAGTAAGGAATGTTGCTTTAAGGATATGAGGCCATCGACCTCGATAGTGTAGCGAGCTCGATTCTTGACAGTTAAATCTCATAAAATAAAACTTATTCTATTCCTATCAATATGAAGTGAATGAAAATTATAAGAAAGTGCATAAGTGCACCTGTAAGTAGATACTGGTAAAACCGCCAAAAGATAACAAATTGTGTAACCAATTTATGAACATATACTCGTATAAACTCGTTGCTCTAAACTTATCTACTTATGTAACAATTCTCCTATCCTTATCTGACTGGACAAAGGATCAATTATGATCGTAGTGCACTATAGCCATTCTAATAATTATCTGGCAAGTAATGCCGTTGAAATGTGTTCATATCTATTTCTCCTACGAGTCGTTGGCTTATGGGGATTATATTTTTGAATCCCTAAGATATATATGAACATAGAGTAAACGAAAAGTGTTTTTGTTAAGTGTACTTGCTTGTACACTAAAGGTTCTGCAGCAGAAAAACTTGTAAATAAAAAAAAAAAAAACAAAAAACAAAAAACTTGTACTCAATCATAGTTTCTAACTCAGCAGCAAGACCAACAACAGCAGTGTCATGATCAGCAGTCAGCAGCATCTCTGTTACTTGTCTTCTCTCCCGTCGTACAAGAGTCTTATTTTTAAAATTATTCTTCTTCAGTGACTCCAACATCAAGTACTAGTATGTAGCGTGCTGAAGTGTATGTGACTTGAATTAATGTGCCAAGTATCATGTCGGAAGACACATTTTATGCGCAATGTTTTTCTGTTGGCTTAGTGGGATCACATGTTCATATGCATGCCTATGTATGTGTGTGTATGTATGTGTATATAGATTTGTTTATGTGCATGCACATGCTGTGTTTATGCTAAAATTAATTTGCACAAAAATTAATATTCAAACCTTTCTTCATCTTCTTCTTAAAATATTTATGCTTAGAACGACTTTTGTCTATGGTATTTTTATTTTTTCACTTTACAACCAATTAAAAAATGCAATTTGTAAGATGCTGTTTGTTAATATCTACTAATATCGTTAAGATTGTTGCAGCCGATGATGATGCTGTTGATGCTGATGTTGTTGCGGTTGCCGATGATCGCATGCTAGTTATATTGAGTTGCTTAAGCAACAGCAAGAGACAGCGCATGCAACTTGTAGTATTAAATGAATGAGAAATTTTGATGAGGCGCCAATTTATATCACAATTAACATAAAATTTCAAATAGTGGTGCGGCGGGAAATTAACTGATGCATACATACGTACACAACCATATACAATTACATAATTCGACATCTGTACTTCCGCTCCGCAGCATAAGTAGTAGCTTAGTGTGAATAGGGGTGAGATCATTACGATTATCAGAGAGATCATTAAATTCTTCGATCATAAATTTCTTTCATTCAACATTCGTACAACAAGCCCAGGGGAGGGGTAGGTAGTATGCAGTAGCAGACAGGCGCAGGTGCTTAAAAACATATCTCTAATTTGATATTCAAAACTTTATTACATCCAATATGAATTCTTAAAGAAAGATGTTTGTATGTAACAATGATGTTTGTTAGTATCTACTTGGTAGCAGGCACTCCATATTGCACCTTCTAAAGCAACCTCTAATTAAGATTGTGCATAGTAAATAAAAGCCATAAATTTACAATTAAAATTACACAGCCTGAAGCTAAACACTTTGAGCATCTTCAATCGTTAACTATAAACACTTTTTATTTTACATAAGTATATGATATTTATTTTTATCTTATTTTATTTTCATATCTTAATGCCTTACCGTTTTTTCTGCTGTTCTTTGTTGTACTGTTCAAGGTCCCTTCGTTTCCATTTAGTTCGAATGGCAAACCAGCTAAAATCTACCATTGGAATTTACCAATAATAAAAAAAATACTCGACGATAATAAGCAACGTTTTCCAGCCATTGCCACTGCAGCAGCAACCAAGGATCAGTTGATTGACATCAAGGACATACCAACATGGAATAAACCGTGGGAGAATGAAACTATAGAGAAATCTTATGGCAAATCAAGCTATAAAAAATCATTGAAACGTAAATCACCTTCGTATTATGCACCAGCAAATGCGGTCAATAAAAATAGTTTTAATAAATATTTTTCTGGTAATGGCAAACCCAAAGGTTTCTATGTTATAAAAGAGAACCAAAAGAAGCCACTATACTATAAGAATATTATCTCGTAAGCATGTACGGAAGGGAGGGTTAGGGACGGGAAGTGTGGGTAGGTGAAAGAAGAAGAAGACGAAAAGGAAAAAGAAAAAGCAGAAGAAGAAGAAACACTCATTGGGATAATACAAGTATAGAAACTACAGACTGTGGTGTAGGCGTTTTGAACATAAATAAAAATATTTTACAAATTGCAGACAAATATGCATACGAATAAAACGAAAGGAATTTGCTACTTAAATACTTTTTCCGCTTAATGGAAAAAATATGAAAGAAAAACATAAAAAAAACTAATTAACATTTTCAAATGGAAAAATACAGTATAGCTCGGATAGATTTATCTGGAAAATTATTAGTTTCGTACTTACATATGTACATGCAATTAGTATGCGCGAAAAAATGACAAAAACTGCAAATGACATTTACAATCGGATAAATATACATGCATGAGTGAACACATACACATACATATCCATATACAATTTGCATACTAAATACAATTGCAATATGAAACCCCGTGCGCGTGTATGTGCGACTGTGTGACTATGCTATATGTGTGTACCCATATACTATGTAATGGCAAAATATGTGCATCAAAAGCTCTTTAAATGTTACACCCGACGTGCATCTTTGAGCAGTTGAGTTGTCGTTACTCGTGAATAACGTAGAAATAACACATATTTTACATTACTCAGTATCTTATCGACTTAATGGTGTACGAAAAATTTAATTTTCAAGCTATAAAACAAGGGTAATAATATTGTATTTTTGCCATTGGACAGTAGTAGTAGTAGTAATAATATTCAAAATATTCTTCTTAGCACTTCATATATGGATTTTATAAATCATAAAAAAGAAACTACTTACGAATATTATTAAGCCTTTTTTTATTATCATTACATATACATACATAATATTATTACACACACATATATATTACAATTATTTTACTACAATTTTGTAGCAAAAGTTAGATTTAAGTATTTTAAAATGAATAGTTGTTTTACAGATGAAATATAAGTAACGGTTTTATTTTTATACAAAAACTTCATACATTGTATTTTCTTAAGTACTCGTACAATAACTCATGTATGTATTTCAAATTTTCATAATTTTTATGTAAGTATCGTTTTTTTGTAGGTACATTTTTATTTTAAAGCAAACATTTTTTATGAAATATCAGAAAACATTTCGACTGAAACTTTAATAAATAAACATTTTTTAAAATTTTATACGAATCATACTTGTGTTATTTATTTCTAGCATTTTACTTAAGTAGTTCTATGATGCCATAATACATATGTACGTACATAAGTTCATATGAGTAGGCGATCGATAATAACGACTAAAGTTTAAAATTATTTAATCGTGATGTTAAACACACTAAAATCCATGGTTTCCATGGTGTGATAAAACAGCTGCACAAGAAGTAAAATATTTCCTCAATAAGGAAGTCTTTACCATAATTAGATTGCAATGTTAATTGGTTGCCGGAACTTTGCTAAATACCAAAGTAACCTTATTTTGGAGGGTACTTGCCGTTAAGATGCCGTCATGATCAAGGATCTGAATTAGTTCGATTATTGTTTATCATTTGTAAGACCCCTACAACACTTGTTGCCATAACCGTATGGTGTACTTAACTTTTTAATTCCCAGTGTCAAGGAAATTAAAAGTAACTACCTCTAATAATTTAGTGCTGAAAATAAAATCCCATTACCACTCTGCGTTTAGTGATAATGGGACAGCGGGCAACTTAGTACAAGTGCTTTTTTATTTCACCAAGTAAAACTCAAAAAACTCATAACTTTTCAAAAATTATTGCAAAGAATTCATGAAGTAGGTATTCTTAAAGTACAATGCATTTTCATGTGTTTGCATTGTTGACAACTGTCGCCGTCAAATTCTTTCTGATTTCAATTTCCAAAGGTTGCTCTTTGTAGGGCCAATCAAAATTATGTATAAAAGTCACTTGTAAAAATGATTTATTCATATGATTACATCATATTGCGAGGCGTATTTTGAAGGTAAAAATATATAAAAATACATAATAAGTTATGTGCCCAATGCATTTCAATTAGTCACAAAGTTGTCAATTAAACTCTGTCCCCTTATCAGTTTGTGGTAGTGGGGTTACATTTCCACTTCCACTAGTTTAATGGTTGTTGGTTTTGATTTCGACTACCTCTAAGCGTTAATTAATTGAATTTGATTTAAACGTTTAGTTGTAGTTGCGTTTGATGTCCACTACCAATAAAAAAGTTTAGTTGTAGAGGAATATGAAATTCATATGGCCATGACCTTACTTTACTTTTACATTTAATGGCACAACAGCCCATGGAGGGCCTAGGTTGAGCTTTTCGCATCCCCTCATGTTGTGCGTGTTATATTTGTACGGCGAAGTGAAAAGCTTTTCATAGCAATTTTTACTCTTGTAGGTTTGACATTGCCTGCCAAGAGGTGGTGCCGTGTAGAAAAATTTTTTTTTTCTACTTTTTGATTTTGCCTGTGCCGAGATTCGAACCCCGCACACTCTGCGTAGCAGTCCAACGCACTACCACTACGCCACAGCGACCAAATGACCACGACCTTATCTTTATCTAAATGTTTAGTGGTAGTGAAAACTATAGTTCACTATACCTGATCTGATTTAAATAAATATTCAACTGATTGTTAAAATCTATAATTTTCTCCCATATTCGAAAGTCTTGTAGTTCCCCTTCAAAATCATTACACTGATACCACTAAAAAAAAAAACTTTGATCGTTATACCAACGCTTTCGAATATCATACGATTACATACATACTCGTATGTATGTATATGTGTATATAAGTAAGTGTGACTTCAGTCATAAAAATCATTTTACTAACCAAAGTTATTGACTTTATAAGAATGTTAAAAGTGTTTTGAAGCAGACAGAGAATCGCGTATGTACCTTCTACCTCATACATGACGAGGCTGCTTATGATGATTGCTAGCTATCCTATCATATTTAACGGAAGGGGGAGAGACATGGGAGTGACGCTCCCAAAAATAAATAACTTGGTAAAATGGCAAAAAGGTAAGGTTTACGATGTGTCATGCCATAAGGATAGTATGTCTGCTGATATGTGTTCTTTCCGTCTTATTCTTCTGCTTCTTCCTTCCTTTCTTAAGAATTTTTTTTTTTGTGCTCCCAACCTTGCAAATCAAAGACTTTTTCAAAAACAACATTTCCATTTATTTGTGTTTTCTTTGTGTATATAAGGAGCGTTGGAAAACTACAACAGCAAGTAGAAACGACATAAGGATTACTTTTGAAGTTCAGAAAAAAAGAAAATAAAAAAACAACGGTGAACAAATTTGATGAATTACTGCCAGCTTTAACGAATTTTTCATGCATTTGACTTTAATCTATAAATTCCAGTTGGAATGGTTTGCTTGCATGATTGGATTGTGTGCTATGCAAAGGCACAATTGGTGACACGGTCACCCTTCTAAACAGTTCGGCACAGTTTCTATGAACCCGATGTTCGGTCCGCAGGAGTCGTACTCATTTCTGCCAAAAATTAGAAATTACTTGTTAGGCAAAATACCATTCTTTCATTTGGAGCCTTAAAGTTTCAAGCATTTTCGGCTGATAGCATCGAAACGGTATTGTCCCGATCATTGACCCAATATCGAAATCATAATAAACGTAATACCTATATATGGTGACGGAAAAACATGGACTAAATTATCTTAAAAATTTAATAAAAAATTAGTCCGCAGCAAAATGAGCAATTATGCGCTAATCACAACGTGAATTACGACTGATTTATTAAAAAATTTAAAAACATAAATTTCATAAATATCTGTCTGAAATCTCTTAATGATACCGGACCAATACCGAACCGGATAGCGGAAAGATAATTTTATCGTTTTCCGAAATTTCGTTAAGACAGCGGAGACGGAGCCGATATCGGTTTCATATGCGCCCGAATTTCCTTTTTCGACTGCAGAAGATGCAGAAGATATTCTGAATGCCTCGAAAAGAAAGGCTTTTGTAACTGGATAGTTCTATGCTATGACTTTATCTTGTTCATAATTACGCTAGAAGCTATTATTTAGGATCATTTCTAAACACCTTAATATAGGGCAGTATCAGTACCGACAGTTGGAATTCACACTGAATATGTTGAAAATTAACATAACCTCTGCGATATTTCGTCATTCTTTAAACTCGGCTTGTGGAATTGAAATCGAAACAACTGCTTTTCGCTTATCAAATATGAAGATACAATCACATATACCATAGGCTACAAGAGGCGCTAAACTTAGTAGCTGAGTGGTGTGGAGAATCAGGCTTCAAAATGAATCCTAAAAAAAACAATATCACTACTTATATTTTCACTAAAAAGAGAAACAGGGAAAGCCTTCAGGAACCAGTTTACTTTAATGAAGTTATACCATTTTCAAGCCAGTTCAAATACCTTGGAATAATTCTAGATGACTAATTAACGTGGAATCCTTATCTGGAAAGTATAATCCATTAGGAAAGAGCGGCGCTTTGGACCAGTAGAAATATAATTGGAAAAATATACGGACTCAGCCCAAAACTTAGTCTTTGTATGTACACAGCGATTGTTAGGCCAATTATAACATAAGGAGCTCCAGTATGGTACAAAAGGCTCAGCAAAAAATACTCTGCGTCTCAGTAACAGGAGTAATGAGATCCACACCAACAGCAGCATTACAAGTTGCATTGGGCTTGCAATGCTTTTCAAACAAAAAGCATTGAAGTTCACTGTTAAACTCATGTTGCAAGGCAAAGGTACTGAGAGAAAAGTCAAATATTCCGCTCTTGGAAAAGAATTGACTAAGGGACAAAACCTTAACATCACAATAAAATAGGCCGTCTAGATTCTCTCGGACAGAAAGGCTGCACTACTGGTCTTAAACCCCTTCAAAATTTCAAATCTATCACAAAATAGAGTCCATCTAATTTGGGTGCCTCTACATAGTGGTATTGAGGGCAATGAAATGGCTGACGAGCTAGCCAGAAAAGGGACAGCCGAACCCATGTTAGGACCCACCCCATTCTGCGGCCCGCCATGGAGTTTTGTAAAGCCTAATCTTAACCCATGGCTGAACAGAAAGGTCCAGGCTTCCTGGGATGAAACCTCAGGCAACCGACAAGCAAAATCATTCATGCCAAGTGTATCAAAGTTAAGAACAAAACAACTCCTGACGTTAAACAGAAACGGAATCCGAGCTGTTATAGTACTTCTTACTGGACACTGCCCAGTTAGGAAACATCTTGCTAACATGGGAATAACTTGGGACGAATTCTGTAGATTTTGTGACGAAAACGAGGAAACAGCAGAGCACATTCTGTGTCACTGTGACAAGCTTGCAAGTCTTACACTTCGTCATCTTACTATTCACCTTTTTAGGCCTCAGTGATTTTGTGCCCAGCCCCTGTTTCCATCTTAATCTAATCTAGCTTGGTATGTGCAAATATCCCAAGTTAAATCTATCTGCCAGCAATTTCGCTAAACCCACTAAGAATGATGTTTTGATGACTTAAATGGTGCTGCGCCAAACTGATGTCATCACATTACATTACTATTTTCATAAGCGTATCTCCGAAGTGGCAAAATATTGCTGATCTCTAATGATAACTTAATAATTATTTTCTAATTATACTAAATATATTTTGGTTGCCTGTTCTTCAGTTTCTGCTTTTTGTTTTTTCGTTTTTATTAAGGTAAATGAACTTTCATACTTATATAATATTTAGTTACAACCACATCCATTTACTACCTTTCTATACGTTTTCTTAATGTAAGTAAGTAATTTTTATTTGTATTTCTGTGAAAACATTTGACATTTCAATGAAGTGCGTTCGCTTGTTGTAAATATCGCTACCAGCAATGTGTGTTTAGTGTTTAACAAGCGTAATAAAAATTATTGCGTTTTGATATTTTAGGAAATTGTTTTCATAACTAAAGAGTAATGATTGTACATTGTTTCATCGTTGTGTTCTTTCGCTGGTAAGTAGCTAGTTAGGTATCCGAAACTTACCCAAGTGTAAACTTGAGCACGCTAAAGAGTTCGCCCTGCCCGGCAAATTGACATAAGCATCAAGTGAATTTTACAATTGAAGGGTTTTTCAATTATTTTTTTGTACTTAGAGAAATTAAAAGTCCAAGATGATTTTCTTTAAAATGGAAGATACTCCTGGTGCCTAAGTTAATTATGATCATTTTGCGGTTAGGGTTTGTTATATTCCTTGACGTTTATGTGAAACCGTTACCAAAAAAATACCCCTTGCTTCGTTATTTCAATAGAATTAAACTTTTCCATGATGTATTTTTCGTTGAGTTCATTATGATATCTACCCATAAGTATTTTCAAATTTTTGCCAGACATATTGTTCTTACATATGTACAGGGTGCAGGATGCGCCATCTTTTATATCGGTATGTAAACATTGAATAATTGTAACATTTATCAACAGATTGACTTGAGTACAAATTTGTTTGAAACGTCAATTCAGTACAATTTTAACCATGAATCCGCCCACGTCGCTTGGAATACGGCCAAACAGTCGCTCCATTGGTTGACAGTGAACCTGATTTTTGGAGGGAAATTTTGATGACCAATAAAGCCCATTGCACACTATCTGGCACTGTTAACAAGTAAAATTGCCACATTTGGGGAACGGAGAATCCACACGAGATCCATGAAACACCATTGCATGATCAAGAAGTGACTATTTGGGCCGGTGTTTGTGTCACATCCGTCATTGGGCCAATTTTCTTCAGAGAAGGCGGAACAGTCGATGGGAATCGATATCGGTGGACTAATGTATCTGTCCACTAATGTGTGAAAAAGGTCTGGAAGGTTACTGGTTTCAACACGACGGTGCGTCATGCCACGCTGCAAATCAAACAATGCAGTTTCTGCAATGCAGTTTCGTTGGACATGTGGTATCAAAAATTGGTGATATTGACTGGCCACCCATATTTGACTCCTCCGGATTTTGTTTTGCGCTGTTATTTGAAATGCAAACCTCAAACCATTGACGAGCTCAAGGCAATCATTCGTGCAGAAATCATCCCTATACCACACGAGATGCTCGAAAATGTGATGCAAAACATAAAAGATGGCGTACCCTGTATTTATATACACACCTGCATACATACATATGTATGTATGTACATAATATGTTATGGTTGTAATATTCGCTAGCATCATAACGATTAAATTGGCATTTTTGTTTTTCGTTGTTGCTTCAGATCCATATTATACTTATTTCGCGTTTTTACTTTCGTTCATTGAACCTCATACTTCGAGGCATTTAGACGTTGAGTGTCTCTCATACCTACACTTTTGAGCACTTTTCTACATATTCATTGTACCTATGTATAAATATATTCCTCTGACAAGTGCCTTTTAGGTGATTTATGCTTTTCAGCTCTGGCAATTTATTCTTTTAACGCTATTTATCATATTTTGTTACTCTTTTGTCGCTATTTTATGAATGTAATGGATATCTCATCTTTTATCTTTATGGTGAACATGGAATCAATCAATTCCATTTGACATAGTTTATTCAGTAAAATATGGAATATTAACTTTTTGTCTAAAATAATTTTGTTATGGAAATATATACTATATATTAGTATAGAAAACTATTTATATCTTAGCTTAACTTTTTATGTGGAATAAAACTTAAAAAAGTCAAATATTATTGTTATTGAAATTGTTATATTTTCGGGATTTATTCAATCCCTAGAGCACCTAGTATAGCCGCCATCACCAAATATAGTCTGACGATGAAAATTGCTCTAGTGGTATGATAAAAAAATAACCGATATTTTTCATCAACAACTATCTTGTCCCCTTCAAAGTAATCCCCCTCAGATATAATACACTTATGCCAGCGTTTTTTCCAATCCTCGAAACACTTCTGAAACGCGCTTTTTGGTATCGCCAACAGCTCCTGTTTCTATTTTTCTTTTATCTCCTCAATCGTAGCAAAACGCTTTCCTTTCATCGGTGTCTTCAGTTTTGGGAAGAGGAAAAAGTCAGCGGGGGCCAAGTCCGGTGAATAAGGTGGTTGAGGCATGATAACGGTTTTGGTTTTGGCCAAAAACTTACGCACAAGCGACGTTGTTTTTGCTCAAAATTTAGCAATTTTGGAACAATCTTCGCTGCCGCACGTTTCATGCCTAAAACATCCGTAAAAATTGAGTGGCATGAGCCGAACGATATGCCAACATCATCAGCAACCTCTCTGATAGTGATTCGACGATTATCCAAAATCATTTGCTTCACTGCGTCAATGTTTTTATCGGTTGTTGACGTGCTCGGGCGACCAGGACGAGCATCGTCATTGACATATTCTCGGCCTTCCTTAAACCGGTTATACCACAATTGAACTTGTGTTCTGCTCATAGTAGACTCGCCAAAGGTCAACTCGCCACAGTCAACATTTCAAATGTCCTTGCGTATTTAATTTAATTTTTTACACAAAACTGAACACAGTTTCTTTGATCCATTTTTTCGAATAGTAAAAAATCGAAGAGCACACCAAAACACGACTAACCTTCTTGTCTGTCAAAAACAAACTGACAATCCAAAATGGTTGGTATTGCCAACATATATAACAGACATGTGTGCCAACATAACAGAAAAACAAAAAAATGCGAAAATCGAACATACGTAACATACGTATCACGAAATTTGAAAATAACGGTTATATTTTGATCACACCTCGTATTTCATGCATAAGTAAGTTTACTTACTTTACTTTTAATGGCACAACAGCCCATGGAGGGCCTAGGCCCAGCTTTTCGCATCCACTCATGTTGTGCGTCTTATATTTGTACATGAATGGAAGGGACCTACAGTTTAATGCCGAATCCGAACGGCGAAGTGAAAAGCTTTTCGTAGGCAATTTTTACTCTTGTAGGTTTGCCATTGCCTGTCAAGAAGTGGTGCCGTGTAGAAAAATTTTTTTTCCACTACTATTTTTTTTGATTTTGCCTGTGCCGAGATTCGAACCACGGACACTCTGCGCAGCAGTCCAACGCACTACCACTACGCCACAGCGACCACTAAGTCTAAGTAAGTTTACTTTATGACAAAAAAAGTACCGTGAATTGGTCAATAAAACACTAAATATTCATAATACCTTCAAAGTAGGCCTTTTCCGAAATAATACACTTATGCCAACGAATAATCCAATCATTAAAACAGTTTTCAAACGCATTGTCGTTATCGACTTCAGTTCTCAAAGCTAATTCTCTTTTACTTATGTTTTCTATCGACTGAAAACGGGTACCTTGAAGTGGCAATTTGAGTGTTGGAAAGATAAAAAAGTCAGCTTAAGCTAATTCAGGTGAATACGGATGATTTTTGTTGAGTTTTTGGCCAGAATTTAGTTCACAATGATAGCCTTGTGAGATGGTGCGTTGTCGTGGTGCAACATCCATGTGTCTTATTTCCACAAACTTGAAAATTTTTCGACGATAACCGTACCTAATGCCCAGATAATAATCTTTATTTACCGCCTGACCTTCTGGCAAGAATTCTGAGTGCACAACACCGCGATAAGCTAAGAAAAAAGTCAACATTACCGTCCAGAGCGAGGCACATCTTCCACCACATCTCGATGGCTTTGGACTCATACCAATCATGTACCACTCATATGTACGTGTACGTGTAAAGTCGATTCACTGTAAGCTTTCTGTAACATTTTCAGCGATTCGTAAAACACACTTGAAATGAAACTGACAATATCGAGCCCTCTAAACAAACTAAATAAAAAACAAACTAAATAAAAGATCGCACTCAAACTTCACGGCAGGATAAAGGACAGTGGTACCAACTTAGCAACTTTTTACAATCCCTTTAAGCGGACTTTTTGAATTATCATTTTTTTACAGAATGTATGGTATAAGTATTTATATATGTACAATGATATTAATATATTTATTTTCCTGGGAATAAGTTTGTTTGGAAGATGTATTTTAACAGCAATATATAAGTAATTACTTTTTTTCGGTATGTAAAATATGGTAAGTGTTTAAGTATGTACTCGTATACAATAGAGTGCATATTAGTCTCAACTTTTGGACTTGTCATTTCATATTAACCTTTGTAAAATCGAGTATTACACATGTTTTTTTTTACAAACTTCTAATACCTTAATGTTCGTTCAACTCATTTCAATTCATTTGCAATTTATTTGTGTTTGTACAATCACTTCGACAATTTGAGAACGCTTTTTGCCACGGATTTACAATGAAATACACAAGTAGTCAATAATTACATGTGAGTTTGTACGCTTGCTGGTTAGTTTCTTCAATTCCAAACTTATATAAAGTTGGACCAAACTTATATAAAGTTGGAGGAGAAATGCCATGCAATTGTAAGAACATTAATGGTTATGCTTTTTTGTGTCACAAATAGATGAATGTGTTATACCGTGTGTGATGTGACGTGGCGGCGACGTGAGGTGTAAAATGCATTCATGTCGCGTTAACTTCTTTTTCAAAAGAAATTTTCTTGGTAATTTGCCAAGTCGTATTACTTTTTTACACAAACTTTCATACACTTTGCCTGAGGAGGTTCAAAGTTCTAACTTTATTAAAGATTTCGCGTACGTACTCGTATGCACATTAAAGCTCCTCAGGCAAACAATCTTTACTTTTCTGTATTCTTCTAAAACTTTATTTTATGATAACAGTTAGAGATAGCAATTAGTGGATCGTCTGAATCGTTAAAAAAAAAACTATGAAAATAATATTTTGTATGCGTTACTTTTGGACTAGTCCTTAGAATACGTTTGGGCCAAAAGAAAAGCTTGTATAAATAATAGACACACTCAAATTACAGTGATTTGCATTAAAATATTTGGGAAAAATTATATTTAAGTAAAAATTATTACCCCAAGTTGGCAGATTTTCCTAAGATTTTGATGCAAAGCCTAAGTACTTTGGACGTTTTCAAATATTAAATTAAACTAGCTTTCTGCTAGGATTGTCCATTTATGTTTGTCGAGGAAGAAATCGATGACTGGTGCCTTGCGAGTTCAGCTGTATTAAAATTTTTGCGATATCGACATCCTTTTTTTGCAAAGTGTGACCTATCCACTTCCATTTCCTTCTCTTGATCTCCGCGTTGATCAGTTTGCCGTTCGTGAAAGCTAGCAAATCTTCATTGGAGAAGATAGACGATATAAGATAGAAGATAGAAGATAGAAGATAGAAGATAGAAGATAGAAGATAGAAGATAGAAGATAGAAGATAGAAGATAGAAGATAGAAGATAGAAGATAGAAGATAGAAGATAGAAGATAGAAGATAGAAGATAGAAGATAGAAGATAGAAGATAGAAGATAGAAGATAGAAGATAGAAGATAGAAGATAGAAGATAGAAGATAGAAGATAGAAGATAGAAGATAGAAGATAGAAGATAGAAGATAGAAGATAGAAGATAGAAGATAGAAGATAGAAGATAGAAGATAGAAGATAGAAGATAGAAGATAGAAGATAGAAGATAGAAGATAGAAGATAGAAGATAGAAGATAGAAGATAGAAGATAGAAGATAGAAGATAGAAGATAGAAGATAGAAGATAGAAGATAGAAGATAGAAGATAGAAGATAGAAGATAGAAGATAGAAGATAGAAGATAGAAGATAGAAGATAGAAGATAGAAGATAGAAGATAGAAGATAGAAGATAGAAGATAGAAGATAGAAGATAGAAGATAGAAGATAGAAGATAGAAGATAGAAGATAGAAGATAGAAGATAGAAGATAGAAGATAGAAGATAGAAGATAGAAGATAGAAGATAGAAGATAGAAGTTAGAAGATAGAAGATAGAAGATAGAAGATAGAAGATAGAAGATAGAAGAGAGAAGATAGAAGATAGAAGATAGAAGATAGAAGATAGAAGATAGAAGATAGAAGATAGAAGATAGAAGATAGAAGATAGAAGATAGAAGATAGAAGATAGAAGATAGAAGATAGAAGATAGAAGATAGAAGATAGAAGATAGAAGATAGAAGATAGAAGATAGAAGATAGAAGATAGAAGATAGAAGATAGAAGATAGAAGATAGAAGATAGAAGATAGAAGATAGAAGATAGAAGATAGAAGATAGAAGATAGAAGATAGAAGATAGAAGATAGAAGATAGAAGATAGAAGATAGAAGATAGAAGATAGAAGATAGAAGATAGAAGATAGAAGATAGAAGATAGAAGATAGAAGATAGAAGATAGAAGATAGAAGATAGAAGATAGAAGATAGAAGATAGAAGATAGAAGATAGAAGATAGAAGATAGAAGATAGAAGATAGAAGATAGAAGATAGAAGATAGAAGATAGAAGATAGAAGATAGAAGATAGAAGATAGAAGATAGAAGATAGAAGATAGAAGATAGAAGATAGAAGATAGAAGATAGAAGATAGAAGATAGAAGATAGAAGATAGAAGATAGAAGATAGAAGATAGAAGATAGAAGATAGAAGATAGAAGATAGAAGATAGAAGATAGAAGATAGAAGATAGAAGATAGAAGATAGAAGATAGAAGATAGAAGATAGAAGATAGAAGATAGAATATAGACAGTTAATGCGGCATATTAAGAACTTAAGAAATTTGTTTACGAATGTCTGGAGCTTAAAACCAACCATGTCTCCGATTAATAAAATGGTACTGGTTTAACGTCGCTGTTAAAAATCCGTAGCATAGTTTTCAGAGAAAATTTGTGTGATCGCCACACCTTTTTTAATTTGTGGAAGACTGCTTTAGCTTTGTATACTCGGGTCGCGAGGTGAGTTTTGGCCCCATGATCTTATAAACTTGACTATCAAGTTAGGTACACAAGCAACATTGCGACCACTACTCAGAGTATGTGGAAGCTGGTTTGATGTCTCCATTCTCATCGGTTTGACCTTCTTTACGTTAATCTTCAGACCGACTGCCAAAGCTTTTTCTGTGGAGCGAAACCATTTACCATTAGGTCCTTGTAAAGTTTGTGTCATGTCATGAAACAGATATCATCTGCGTAGTCTACTTATAGATCGCTTAGTTTCTGGTGCGGTTAGCGTAGCAAGCCGTTTGGAGCTTCTTACTTTTAATGGCACAACAGCCCATGGAGGGCCTAGGCCGAGCTTTTCGCATCCACTCATGTTGTGCGTGTTATATTTCTACATGATTGGAGCTTCTGTTTGTTTAATTTTTCAGTTCATTTTTTGGACTTTACAAAATCAGTATTTGAGGCGCCTTAATGTACATATGTTCATACATATCCATATGATTTTCTGCATGTATTTACAAATGCCAAAGTGCCAATGCATGAGTATGAGAGTATTGTTAATGCGGCACGGTGCGCATGCGCGTATTATTCATTTCTTGCCATCATACACCACTCCATTGTTATTTGCATTGTGGAAGAAATGGTGATGGTGAAGGTGGCAGTGTTTGGATGTTAGCTGTAACTTCATTTAACATTGAATTACGAGCATGCTCGCACATTGCGCATTTGTAAATGTTTCACTTTATTGCGTATGCGTTTTGTGTTAATATATATTAAATTTATAGTGGGAATGCTGCTTCTAGAATAATTCAAATGTTTTAAAAATTCTGTTCAGGAGTTAATTAAACCATTTATAACATTTATTGCATACACTTTACAGGTACGTGATTTCTTTTATTCTTTTATAGATGACGCCATGTGATAAATTGATAATGTAAACACTCGAACTCTTATCAAATCAAGAATCTATATGTCAAATAGTCCCGCTGAGATCTTTGATGATGCATCGCTTGTATTTCATGAAAACATTTACTTGTTTGCATCACGCAAAATGCTATTATTGCATGATGCATGAATACATACATACATATACCATAATAAACAAACATGTTAAATAGATCAAGATATTAATATGAAGAAGATGCTATTCTTTGATAAAAACACATGACAACCGGAAATGCTATTAACACGCGTTTCGCAAAGATCGAGAGGAGCTTAGAGCTTTAGTCAGATGCTTGATGAAGTTAGCAAATAAGTATGCAGGTATAAATAAATTATGGGTGTAGTATTCTCGTACTATGTATGTGGCATAGGAATGTATGAACAGCATAACTGTTAATTGTGGACGTTTGTATATTAGGACTGATGCCACAATTAAGACTTAATTAAATTAATAATGTGGAAGATAGAAATTGTAGCGTGCAACAGCCACAACTGCATAAAATCCATGAAGAAATTATTTTAGACATTGAAATTACTTATGTATCTATGGAATTGTCAGTTGCAAGCGCATGCTGTAAGAGCCAAAAGAAAATGGGCGGTAGACAGTAAAAAATTGCTAATAGAAGCACACAGGCACTAATCAGATTACATTGTCTAATTTTGAATAGAAAAATTAAAATACATTTTCTTCTTTCTTTATGTTATGAAAAAAAAAATGTTATGAAGAAATATATTTTCTACTGTGGGCAAAAAGTAGTAAGACTTTTTAATTTCAATTTCGCGCGGAAACCCATTCATCAAAATATTATTTTTTTAAGGTTGGTATGACTGTCGGTGACATCTGTGCCAAATGTCATATCAAAATAATCATTAGTGTTTAGTATACGCTTGTCTTTCTGAAGTACAAAAAGTGCATTCGGCGATTTCCACAATGAGTGAAATTATTCAACAAAGAAGTTCCATTAAATTTTGTGTGCGGAATGAAATTTCTGGTTCCGAAACTTTCAAAATGTTGCAAAAGGCCTTCGGTGATAATTGCATGTCGCGAGCAAGTGTTTTTGATTGGTACAAATTGTTCAAAGATGGTCGAGAACACGTTGACGACGAACCACGTCCAGGACGGCCATCAACATCAACTGATGATCAACACATCTGGTCAATAAAATCAAGGAATTGGTGCTCGAGAATCGACGATTAACAGTCAGAGACCTTACTGGCATCGTTGGAATATCGGAAGGATCAGTGAAAACCATTTTAAAACATCATTTGGGCCTAAGAAGAGTGAATGCACGATTGGTTCCAAAATCAATGCATTGGTTTTACGAGACCATTTTGCCAAAAATTCGACTGATATCGTTCCGCAACCACCCTATTCGCCTGACTTAGCACCGTGTGACTTTTGGCTATTTTCTAAACTCAAAAAACCGCTTCGTGGACACCGTTTTGAGTCAATTGAAGACATTAAACATGAATCGCTAAGCGCATTGAAGGCTATTCCGGAAATTTAACAACTGTTTCGAGAATTGGAAAAAACGTTGGCACAAGTGTATTGAGGCCGGGGGGGATTACTTTGAAGGGGACGAAATAGATTTGGAAGAATGAATAAAAAAATTTGAAATTATGAACAAAGTCTTACTAACTTTTGCCCACCATAGTATATTGTATAACCTTTGAATCAGGCCCGGGACTTATTAAGTGCCGCCAAAATTTTTATTTAAAACATCCAAAAACACTTAGAGAAGCGTAATTTAAACGTTAAAATCGTCATTTTGACGGTTATGTGCTTGTTCAACAGACAACAGCTTTTCATCGACGACGACGATTTTTCCCATCTAATTCCTGCAGCCTGAAGTAGGAGACATCTTTGAAGTTGTATGAGCTTGTTTTCATCCGTAAGTAACTGGCCTTATGCTTTTGGGAGCTTGTAAGCATTGAGTCCTAGTTCGTTTTTTGCTATAAGTCGAACTGATTAACGATTGATGCCAGTTTCGTGAAGCGCTTTTCTCATGGAAACCGTTGAATTAAACTACACACTCTTTTCAACGAGTTTTGCGATTCCCGGGAGTATTGATGGTGGGTTTTCTACCTCTTCCTGTTATCCTGTTATAATAACTGTGCGATTATTTGACATCCGAAAATAAATATTTAAATGAAATCTAAACAAACAAACAAAAAAATTAATCTGATATACTCTCGATTACGTACAATAATACAAGAATAAAGAAAATTACTTTCCTTTTTTACTTTTAATAGCACAACAACTCATGGAGGCCCTAGGCCGAGCTTTTCGTTGTACATGAATGTACCTAAATGGCGCCTACAGTTTAATACCGAATCCCAACGGCGAAGTGAACATTTTTTAAGGCAATTTTTACTCTTGTAGGTTGCCATTTCCTGCCAAGAGGTGGAGCCGTGTAGAAAAATTAGTTTTTCTACTTATTGATTTTGTCTGTGCCGAGATTCGAACAGTCCAACGTAGCAGTCCAACGCACTACCACTACGCCATAGCGACCAAATAAAATTACAATAATATAATATAATATTTAACTTGTTATGTAAAATTGAAAAATTTTATGAACATTTTAAAATTAATGTGAGGTAAGATTGGCTGTTCTATAGCAGGACGCACTTAGGCCAGAATAGCACATTCTGATGCCACATGGTATCGACTACACTACTACCTACCTACAACAAATGCCGGTGGTAAATTGTTATCACTTAGTTATTTTGCCATTGCCTACTAACAGGTGTACTTTACTTGTACACCTTGAATTATGAGAAAGAGATTCTCATTCAGTTTATATCGAATCGAACCAGAAAACTCAGAGGTGAGAGTCTAGTACTCTACCCACTAGATTATCAAGGTCGTTTAAATATTAAGAACATAAAATATTTTTTTATTGAGTGCTACATGAGAAAGTTTTCTTGTGAAAGTTCGAGAGATTTCCTTTTGTTCTATATTCCTATATTTTCTGATTCAAAAATGTATCAGTTGAACAATATTTATATTATACATTATATGCATGTAACAAAGATATAATGTGTGAGGTATATTTATTAGTTTAAAAACTTAATGATTTATAATGTCATATAATAAACAAATATTAAAAAATGTATGTAATTTTTGACCTTTATTAAAATTTTTTATTTAATAGTAAAAGTTATCATATTTAGTACAAGTAATATGTACTTTATGGTTGTCATTTAAATTATTACCAATTTTATTAATTGTTGATTTGATTTTACGTTTTAGTTAATAAAATATATATGGAAAAGGGAAATGTGAATGGTGTTATAATTTAAGTTATAGTGGTTTGTGTGTAATTTTTTGCAATGTCATTTGAAACTCATATTAAGAACATTAAACCTCATACGAGCGAGCTTGGGTTTGTGATGATAAACAAATAGAGAAATAAATATACGAGCTTGCCCAGGCAAATTTTTTAAAATTATGAAGACCTACTGATAAATGTTTGAATTTAATTTTTTTACCAAGTCACTTAATTACAAAATCAATGTTAAAACAAAAAAAATTATTATATTTCAAATAATCTTGGCCCAACAAAATTCCTAGAAGTGTTTAAATTTATTGTTGAAAAAATAAGACAAAACGTTTGCGCGTAATTTCAAGTCTCAAAATCGTCCAATCGTCATTTGACTTTGAAATCGTCCGAATGATTCAGCGGTCGTCCATCTGGCAACGCTGGATTTATTCATAAGGGGACTTCTTTGTGGTCGCTGTAGCGTAGTGGTAGTTCGTTAGACTGTTACGCAGAGCGTCAGGGGTTCGAATCTCGGCACAGGCAAAAAAAAAAATTAAAATTAAAAAAAAAAAAACAAAAACAAAAACAAAATGTAAATGCAGCAACAACAAAATTAACGGCACCACCTCTTGGCAGTCAATGGCAAACCTACAAGAGTAAAAATTGCCTATGAAAAGCTTTTCACTTGGCCGTTCTGATTCGGTATTAAACTGTAGGTCCAATCATGTACAAATATAACACGCACAACATGAGTGGATGCGAAAAGCTTGGCCTTTGGTGCTATATGCGGTCATAGTCGATATTGATAAACAGAAGTTCATTGAGGCATAACACTTGCCACAATGGCTGTCTATAGTTGTCCTGTGTGATTGCATTCACTCTCTCATTCTCACTCCTTCTTCTTCTCACCTATCAATCTTCCTTTCATTCAACACAATGCATTCATTGGGGTACACCACCCTGTGCGTTGAATGTATAAACAAAAAAATAAAAATAAAATATATTTTCTTTTATTTTTTCTTTGATTCGCATTATATTTTTACCTCCAGAATCAGCGCCGAACAATACATATAAATAAATCGTTTTTACAAATAAGTACGTTATTTTGATTGGTCCATACATAAAAACAATATTTACGAAATTAAAATCGGTAACGTTTTTGATTAGTCTGATTTTGGTGAATTAGGTTTCGTGAAGTGCATATACCACATAAATGCAACACAGCAACCCTAATAGGGGTTGCTTCATTGCCGCATCTGATTTTTGTTTATTTACATTGCACAACTGTCAAAGCAGCAAATTATCATTGTAGCATTGTTGATAATGTCCAGCATTGGTGAATCTTCATCGCAGCATTTGCGCGAACTAATTCTAAATACACGAAAGCCACTGATTCTACGTGGATTCCAAACCAATTGGCAATGTTTTTCAAGCGGTTCTTTGGAAGAGTGGTGCCGGAAATACGATGCAGGAACAACGGCAGCACAGAGTAGTTTCGAACGCATTTCAACATATTCGAGTAATTCTCCGCAGTGGGAGCGTAAGCGTAAGACGGTACAAATAACAGCAATGCAGTTCCTGCAAGATCATAGCACAAATCAAGAATACTGGACTGGATTAAACTACAAAAGAGCGAGTGAATTGCCAGCCGAGTGTGTGGTGGGCCTTGATTTTAGTTGTTTTGGATTCGCACAAGCTGCTGACGATTGTACCTATTGGCTTAGCTCTGAGAAATCGAATACACCATGCCATTTTGATAGCTATGGCTGTAATATTGTAGTACAAGTTTACGGCAAGTATGTTTTAGAATTGTAAATGTAAAAGCTGCAAAAGTTTTATAAGTTGTCTTTCGTTTTTGATAGAAAATCTTGGTTGCTTTTTCCACCTGATGCGCCTTTGACCAGCACACGCATTCCCTACGAGGAGTCGAGCGTCTACTGCTTGCAAAACTTTTATGCACCTGATGTCAAAGACATTGAAAATTACCTTGGTCTTCACAAGTATGCCCTAAAATGCACTCTGGAACCGAAGGATGTTCTAATAGTACCACGTCATTGGTGGCACTATGTTGAGACGCTCGAGACTTCTTTAAGCGTTAACTGTTGGGTGCCGCTAGAGGTCGATGCAGAAGCACAACTAGAGGAATGCATTGTTAAATTTCTTGTGGAAAGTTTTGTAAAAAATACGAACGAAGCAGTGACAAAGTACGTACTTAATCCAAATCAGGTTCATCAGTTAGCAGAAGATTCTGAAATATTTGCAGTTTTAAAGTATTTATATAATTCGATTGTATTGAAAGGTTGTGAAGGAAGCGGGGGGAAAATAAAGCAAAATAAATTTGCTTATCAGTATTTAAGTGAAACACAGTTGGAAAATTTAATGCAGCAGTTTCCAGAAGTTGAACAAGCAGCACAAATAGCACATGATCAATTCAAAGAATTGATTATGGAAAGCGGTAAACGTTTAAATTCGCAAAATTTGGAAAATGAACCATCTCCTTTAAAGCCTATACAGCAAATATTAATAAATAGTATTTGTAGTCCTCAAGTAGTAAAATGTATAAAGAACGAGTTTTTCAAACGATATAAAAATTAAGCACCATAGGTTTTATAAATTACAGTCATTGTGCAATGAATTACGGACAAGGAGAAAATTTTACGTTTTTTTCAACTTCATATATTAATAATGGTCAACAAATGTTTCAAATATAAATTTTTATTAATTTATTTGTAACAATGGTTTGATCACCTTGTTGAACATAGAAAAGTTAACTGGAATTGCTAAATATTTAGTAACCCCCCTTCCACTTCTAAGCGGCGCCTTAATTCTATTTGTCATACTAGCTACGTTATTTGCAATTATTATGCGAAAATTATGGTTGTTTCCCATATATCAAGAATATTTTACTTTAGAATTTCAAAATTTGTGTTTCGTATAAGTAAGCCTTGAACAACTAATCGAAAAGCGAACACTGATTTTTGAAGTGGTTCGTATTTATTCGTTGCTGTGTTATTTCAAGTGAAAGTGGAAATTTTAGTAAACGAAATATTTGAAATGGGTCTAGGAAATTGCCTAACGGCAAATTGCAACACCAACAGCAATATCATCATCATCAGTTGGTGAAATTGAAAAAATTTTGCACGGAGAAGGTTTTCAACGGCATAACCGTCCGTAAGCTGCATAAGAACCTCATGAGTGAAAACTGGGATAAGGTAAGAAAAATAATATGCATACGTGGTAGACTTAAGAGCATAAATTTGATATATCCATTTTTCAACATATTTTGCAGTTGATTTATAGTGACGAATGTCAACTTTTCAGGTGCAAGAAAAGAGAAGAAAGACACAAGTTTAATGATATTGAAATGTTATGGGACAGGAACGAGGTCCGAAAATTCTTTGAAAGAAAAACACATTTGGCAGAATGTTTGAAGACCTGTTCCAGGCCATAATGAGATTATAGAGGGAGCACTTTTCGCAGCTGCTTAATGGCGATGACGGCAATAATCCCGCTACTGCGTCATCTACTCCGGAAAGACTATGATCAGGTCTTAACAGCCATCACTACTAGTACTGGTGGGAGTTTCTAAATATTAAGTAATTCCAGTTAACTTTTCTATCTTTAATAAGGTAAACAAACCATTGCAATAAATAGATTATTAAAAACTTATATTTAACGCATTTGTTGACCATTATTAACATTTAAAACTAAAAAAGGTTAAATTTCTCTTTGCCCGTAATTCATTGAACAACGACTGTACTCACACATTTCACATATAAATAAAATGAAGCTGCAGTTAAGGATTTGGTTAACACATGCTTTTATTTATTTGAAAAAAAAAAATGCTTTACAGCAAATACTACAGTTTTGTATAAGTATAATATTAATTGCATTAGATTATTTATAATTTTACTGTGTATAATAATAATTGAGAGTAGATATTAGTTCTGTATTTAATTGAATTTGCTTTTGACAAATACAAGATTCTTTAAACAAGATTCTGTCAATAACACAATTATAATTATTTATTTATATTTTTAAGATCAATATCTAAAAATGCATTCCCCCCTCAAAGAAATAAAAACGAAAAGCCACAAAAAAAAAACAAAAAATAAAAAAATATATTGTTGGTATACAAATTCAATGACAGTGTTGAAATAATAATAATAAAAAATAAGCATAATTAAAAGCGGAGAGATTATTACAAGTGTATGAATTACCAGCCTGGAGGCTTTTGATTTGGATACCCGCCTTGTTGATGAGCGAAACTACCAGGATAAGTGCCATAGTTACCGGGTGGCGGTCCTTGTGGAAAACCACTATATTGATATGCAGCTGAAAGCGAAAATAAAGTTAATTTAACATTAGATTTTGAGAATGAACAATATTCGCTTACTTCCTGGGTAAGGCAGCGTTGCATAAGGATTGAAACCCTGCGGCATGGGCGGTGGGACGTATGTTGGATATGGTACTTGTGGTGTAGCACCATAGGGTACGGGCATACCCTGCATCTGATGTGGATATGGCATATTAGCGCCTGCAGCAGCAGCGGGCATTCCTGGCATGGACGACGGTGCAGAGCCAGCTGAAGTATCGGGAGTATCTGAAAAAGTATTTCCGTTTTAGAATAATCGAAGAACAAACGAATACTTATTCTTATTACCATTTCCGCTTCCTGAAGTCGATGCATAATGGGATGGTAGTGTAGGTGTTGGTCCTGGTGCTTGTCTGCTTGACTCTGTGGTCAAATCTTTGAGTAGCTCCTCTTTTTCCGTTTTGCGTGCAAAGCAAAAGTCTGAAATTTTATTTTGAAATACAACCAATAATTGTGTGAGGTCATTGTAGAATTTGGTGCCCTCCTTCAAGTTGCCCAAAAGCTCAATAAAGCTGTCATAAGCCGTAGCCAATTCCTGATAGAGTTTATCGCGCGAAGTTCCACAAGTACCAGTTTCGGCAATAAACTCTGCATGTCCTTGTTGTATGTCAGTGACTAGTGTTTGCTGGCGGTCAACGCTTTCCTTCACTTGCACTTGTAATGGACTCATTACTTGGCCAATGTGTGCCAGAGATATGGCAGGCTCGTCAATGGCGCCACTCTTTTGTAAGGCCTGTAAAAACTCATCCTTCATATTGAATGTGGCCGATTTTAGCTCCGCTTCAATGGCATCTCGTTCGGCCTTGATAGTTTCTACAGCCTCCATCAGAGATTTAAGTTTCTGTACACTAGAGCAATTAGGATCAACACTGCCGCCTGCAGATGGTACCGACCGTTGGATTTGTTCGGGTGACATAGAGAGCAGCTCAATGCCCTTTTGATTAGCTTCGAATTTCTGTCGAACAGTTCTATCTGCCTGGATAGCATTATTAATTACTTCGCGATATTTCTTTGCATTGGTGCGGAACATTTCGGTTAACTTATCGGAAGGTATCCTGGACCAACGTTTCTTGAACTGTTCACGCAACTGGTTATCGGAATCACGTTCCTCGTCCAGCATGCGCTCGGTCTCATCGAGTATTTCGCGGTTACGCTTCAGCAACTCAGGCAACTCCTTGAGATAAGTGTTTACGCTTTCAATGCCGCCTTTCGAACGTACATCGTTAGCCTTATCACTTAACGACGGTGGCAAGCCGCTGCCGGAATCTGTCGTCTCTACAGCAGCAGGCAAATTCAAGCTAGCCAACACACCGTTCAGAGTCTGCGTTGCCTCGCGCAATTTCATGATTTCAGTATTTACAATTTCATTTTTGCGCATATCCGAAGCTGTTAAAGCGCGATGCAGTTCAACTGGCACCAATTCAGCGAAAATATCCTTAAAGTTGCTAGCCATTGGCGAGCTCAATGGAAGCGGCTTGGCTAGCTGCGCCTTGCCAGGTGAGATTAAAGTGCTTATCTCAGGTATCATTTCATTGTATATGAATTCATTATCCTTGGTCGATTCGGCCAAGTTGCGTTTAGCACGACTAAAGTAGTCATCCAAGTATGTCGGGTTTCCAGATCGAGTTTGGGCGGCCTTAAATAAATCGACAGCGGAGCGCAGACGAGCAATCTCTTCGCCGATCCTCTTGGCAGCGCGACAAGCTAAGCTCTGATATAGTTGCGTTAAAGCATGAAAACCCGCCTGTTTGCCAGCAATGGTAGGTATCCACTCTTTCTCCCACAAATTACGCACAGACTCTTTCTGCATAGCGCGTAGAACATCGGCATAGAACTCTTCGCATTGACAGCAAAGCTTAGCGATTATTTGATCTTTCATGTTGTCTGTTAAAAGTTAGAGTGAGGTAAATCTCTCTGGTTAAATATTAATGTTTACCTTTAATGGCCTTAAGTATGAAGACTTCTTGCGCTTGTGACACCATCAACGCTTGCAGCACAATCAAAGTATCTTGACTCAAGTCGGGTGTTGGCTCGGAAGGAATAGCTGCAGGCGTGGCGCCCTTCAGATATTGGAAGATACCAGCACTTTGCTGTAATAATTTCAGAGCCAACTTCAAACCTTCATCGGTGTCTAGCTGCTGAGCCGCAGCAATATTACTTTGCAGCACAGCAATATTGAACAGCACACACACTTTCTCATATAACAACGAAGTATGAGCTGTAAATAAATACAAAAATTTATCTCATTTTTCCCTTGTTTGAATTGTATTTCCATGGAGAAGATAACCACAAAATAAACGTACAAAGAAAATAATTTGTGTGAACTTACTTAAACTAATTCTGCCACCGAAAATTGAACCCTTATCGAATGCATCTTTCCACTTGAAGGGAATCTGAAGCTCATTCACTGGAATTTTCGTTTCCAAAGCGCATATTTGATCATAGTAACTGCAGTGAAATGTTTGAGCATAGATGAAATATATGTAATTGAAGTATAATAAAATTAAATTATACTTAAAACGACAAAAACAGCAACAACCACAAAGAAGATGTCATCACTCTTTGATACTTCAATTAACGCCATGACTCACTCTTCTGTTGTGGCCAAAGTATGTGATCCCCCCACTTTTCCTTTCTCTACCCCACATACATAATTACTATTACTATTATTATCTATCTATCATAAATTAAATCAGCTATTTTGCAAAACTTACGCATAGACGATTTCCAACGAAGCTTCGTGTTTCTCGAAGAATTTCCAAATTGCTGTGTTTCGTTGCTTCGCAAACTCGTTTACAGCTTCAGTAAAGCCAGCCTTTTCCTCCGCCGAAGCACCGCTATAGGTACTCTGTATCAGATTATTCAGCGGTTTGTCCACCTCAACCTCTGTAGGTTTTTTCAAAGGTACTCCCAATATTTTAGACATTGTTCGGGCCTAATACAAATTATTCAAGATTCAGTTTTCACACTATTTAATTAAATTCTGATTGTACGTAGTTTATTTCTACTTTTTGCTTACTTCCTGATTCTTCTTTCAGCTTGCGCAAGTAAATTTTTCTCGTTTTCCAGCCGACGATGACGACTTCTCGAATATATACTAGCTGACATTTCTTGTGTTTCCATTTTTATCAAAAATTTGTTTTTCTTTTGTTGCACAGGGTTGAGTTTTATAGGTTCCCAATGAGAAAATATTCGAAAATGCACTAGGGAAATTTTGTTCGTGCGGTGTTAACTAGCTGCCAGTTTTCACTTTCCCTAAAATAAATAAAAATATTATTGTTTCTTGTTAAAACTTTCATGACAAAATCCACCATAGTTAACTCATCTGGTACGTGTATATGAGGTATATGAGTCAGTTAGCTTCGGGAAAGCGACTTAAGCAACTATAACCTATTAACCTAAGCAAACGGTAACTTAAGGCTTATTTTTCCAGCAGAAATTCAGGAGTATGGAAAATACCGTTTTGGCCATATTTAACGACCAATAAAATATGTAGCAGAATTTTGTTCAGATATTGGCAACTGAAATACTTTGAACAGAGTAGAGTGTGTATACAAGGGGAATTTTTTTGTTATTCAATAACGTAACGTTTAATTAAAATTCCCAAAGCCATTTAAAAATGCTTCTAAAAATTTTTGTAATTGTTTATTTAAATTATGATCCAAGATATGAAATGAAATTTATACATATTACAAGTCCCTAATATGTTCTATATTATTAAGTGTTAAGATGGTGCGAGTTCATTAGTTGCTATTTAGATTATCACACAAGTTTTAAGGAAATTGAGGTCAGATTAAAATTTTTTACTAGTTTCGAGACAAGGTTAGTTTAGAGTCCTTTGTGTTCCTTACTGAGTTCTTATACAGTGCCAAAAAACAAGTTTGAAATTTAAATATGTACGGTAAACCAAGGTTAAATACCTCAGGACGATGTAAGGATTTCGAGGTACTTAAGCGGTAAAGGCACATAAAAGAATCTTACTTAAGTTCCTCGAAGTACTGAAAACAAATTTACTTAATTGGATTAAAAAGCAAAATTTTATTATTTAAAATTTGGTCAATCATATTATATATTTATGTACAGGGTGTCGTTTTTAGAAGTGTGGTTTTCACGAAGAAATAAAACGCATATAATTTAATGTTATGGCCAAGAATTTAGCTTTATTATAAAGATAAGGATTTGCCATTATGTTTTGAAAACGATTTCGGGCAATTGGCCGCCGCAGCTGGTTCGAATAAATTCCAGCCGAGAGGACCAGTTTTCGACCACTTTTACAGAAATTGGAGCCATATGTCAGTAATAACACGCCGAATATTCTCTTCCAAGGCGTCAATCGTCTCGGGCTTATCTGCGTAGACAAGCGACTTCACATAACCCCACAAAAAATAGTCCAGCGGTGTTAAATCGCACGATCTAGGAGGCCACGCCACAGGCCCACGACGTGAGATAATGCGCTCTCCAAAAGTATCCTTCAAAAAATTGATTGTTTCGCTGGCTGTATGGCATGTAGCGCCGTCTTGTTGGAACCAAAGGTCGTCCATTCAAACACGAAAAAGTCATTAATCATGGCTCTATAGCGTTTCCCATTAACTGTAACATTATGACCGGCTTCATCTTTGAAGAAATATGGACCAATGGTTCCCTCTCCCCATAGACCACACCAAACAGTGACTTTTTGAGGATGTAAGAGCGTCTCAACAATGGCTTGTGGATTATGATCACTTCAAATGCTACAATTTACAATTTTGCTTATTAACGTACCCATTCAGTCAAAACCTTCATCGCTGAACAAAATTTTCTTGTGAAAATCGGGATCGGTGGCCATCTCGTTTTGGTAATAAATTCGCACGATTTGGAAACGTTGCTCAGGAGTAAGTCTATTCATTATGAAATGGCAAACCAAACTGAGTATAAATCAAGTGGCAGCTGTCAAAAAGACTAACTGCGAAAAAAGTATTGCCAGATTGAAAACCACATAAAACCACCCTTATAATAAAGCGCGTAATAATGCGAAAGTGAAAGTGGCATTTAAAAGAAACAAATTACGAGCAATTTTTTTAGGAGCCTAGAATTTAGAAGAACTTAAGTGTGAGCCTCTTAAAAGGCGAAATTTCTATAGATATTTGCGAAAAAAGTAAGATGAAACAAATTAAAGGGGAAATTTCCATAAGCCATATAAATTAAGTTGTTATTATACGTTTCTTCTTTAGTTATCGAGCTTGTCACAATTTAGTAAATCAGTCCGATCATTGGCCCAAACTAGGATACTTCCTGCTGTACACTTGAATTACAAAAAATATTTTTTTTTTCTAGATTTGAATTCATTTTTATTAATATTATAAACTTCATACAATTTTTATTACAATATGTTTTATTAAAAAAGATAAATAAAAGTAAAGAACAAATTTTCATGTCTAAAGGCGAACTTAAGAAAATATTAAAATCTGAATGCTTTTAAATATTGTTCAATTTGTTATTACTATGTATAACATATAATTCACTTTATATAGAGGTTTAAATTTTTTATTTATTTATTTATTTTTTTTGTTTTTGGATCAGTTTCAAAAACTAAAATGCTGTATTAGTTAGTATTCAATGCATACGCAATTCTAGCAATGTAATCTCTACAATATATATCTCCATGCATAGTGGTATGTCTTGATATTTGAGGATATTTAATATCTACTTTAGCAAATATTTAATTATTTTCATAAATTTCTTAAATTTTTTATTCACATTTACTTCAATTAATATTATGAAAGCAAAATCGCAGACTCGATATTTTTTAAATGTTGCTTTTTAATTTAACAATTCGAACACATCTACGCGTATGAGCAAGGGAGGGAGGGGGTTTGTTTGTGTTAAGCGAGTTAGGTAATTGGTAAGGAGTAGTGGAGAATGGATGGGTAAATATAGTGGTATTTCTATTCAATAATTTAGTTTTAGCTTATGCAGTTTTCATTCTCTATCTCGTTTTCATAATTTTTTGCTACGAACGTGAGCATAGCAGGCGAATCTCCTCCCTCATTCTTGTCCAGTGACTGCATTGTTAGCATTGCTATTCTCGACAGCGACACCAATACCATCGATACTATTGCTCATTTTATCGGCGTTGATGGTGGTTGAATTGGCGGATGAGTTTGCCGGTGATGTCGTATCATCTGGTTGCTGTGTAGTTGGCGAAGAGTTACTATCACCACCACTGCTGCCGTTGCCACTTGTGGTACTGGTGTTATGTTCGGTACCCGATGGCGAAGAGCTTTTTCTTGACGGTGGCACAGCAGGCTGGAAAGCCGGACGTTGTACAAACATGTTATCAAGGATGTGATCAATGTTTTCGGCACTGCCAATAGGTGCTGCGGATTGTGGTGTTGCGGAGTTGCTGCAGCTGTTTATCTTCTCGTCTTTAATGTCGATGTTGGCTCGCTGCTTGCTTTTCTCTGATGGGGGCAGAATGGGAATGGCGTTGGTGGGACGTCGTTGTGGCAGCACCACAGGACGCGTGGTGGCCTGAGCAGGTGGCACAAAATATGTGGTACCACCCACGGTGTTGTAGTTTTGATAGTTTGTGTAGTTCGGATTAGCGTTGGCTGTTGTTTGTGGGACGGTGCTTGCGGAAGTTACTGCCGCTGGTACTGCTGACGTGGGACCGTATGGAGCCGCTGAACCGGCACCTGCTACTACTGGTTGTGGAGCAGCCGATGGTGGAGCTCCTGAGTATGCAAGCGTTGCAGCTGCTGCTGCGACGGCCGTTTGCGAAGGCGCCAAATAGTTTGGAGGCGGCTGTTGTGGAGCATATTGCGCAGCTGGAGGTGCCTGTGTATTGCCAGCAGCCGTAGGGGCATAAGCTTCTGATGCGGCAACATAATAGGCCGGCGTAGCAGTGGTGCCGGCTGTCGCACCGTAGGGTTGTGGTTGCGATTGAGCAGCAGGTGGTACTGTTCCATAAGCAGTTTGCTTAGGCTGCCCTGGCGATTGGTTGACCTGTAATGCTTGCATTTGCGCCTGTATATTCTCCTGACGGTAAAGCTGCATGAGATTTGCTTGTATCATGTGTTGCTGATCCTGGAGTATCAAAGGTTGTTGCTGTTGCTGCTGCTGTTGCAAATGAAGTTGTTGCAGCTGATGCTGGTGCTGTTCAGTGATATGTTGTGCTTCATGCTGAGAACGACGCAAGCTAGAATAGCGTTTGGGTGGACCACGTTGTTCCTGCGGCGGAATTTGACCTTGTTGCTGCGGTGTTAGCAACAAGCTGGCAGCTTGTTGCTGCTGTTGACCGACCATTTGATTCTGCGTGGCTAAAGCGTGCATTTGAATGCTGCCAACATGACTGGGATCGTTGCGATTCTGTACTTGTTGTAGACGTTGCGACAGATTGGATGTGGGCGTCGTTTTGGGTTGAGGTTGTTGCGGCTGCCGCATAGACATCGGAGACTGTGGTTGATGTTGCTGCTGTGGTGATTGCATTTGTTGCTGGTAAGAGAGATCTTGCACCTTTCCGTTGGAGTTGTGGTTGTATGAGTCATTTTGATACGGCTGTCTTTGATGGGAAGATGATTGGCCCTTTCCCGAACCCAATTTTAGCTGTTGCTGTTCATTTGAAAAATGAGAGTTTTGTGGACGGTTTGATTGGCGTTGGTAATCATTGCGATTGTTTTGGGAATTGTTGTTGGATGACGCTGTCTGCTGCATTTGTCCGCTGCGTTGTTTCTGTTTGAATTCCATAGCTGCCTGTCGTCCTACGGGAGCATTTTGGCGGCTATAACCTTTATTCTTGTTATCACCTACTTTGCTATCCCTGCTCCGATCATCTAATGGAGGTACTGGGCGGGGTCCTCCAATTCCACTTGGTTTTTCTATAGCATTTGCATTTCCCACAGACGCCATTTGCCGTCTTTCTACACGATTTTCTTTTTCATCGCGTGTGATACGCTTCTTTCGATCTTTTACAACTCCAGCACGCTCATTCAACGCAGGAAAATCTGATGGGCGCGGTGGCTTTCGATCCTTATTGCTTGCCTTCAGATAAGCATTCTCATCTTCCCAATTACGCGAGTATTTGCTTGGCCCACGCCCATAACGACGACGTCTGCGTGCCTTTGGTGGAGCATCTTCAGTGCGTATATCGTATCCATAAGAATTGACTAGTTCGGAACGTGACTTGGGAGCTTGTTCTGATGCATCGAAACGATCATGGGACCAGCACTCTACACCTGATGCTTGCTGCCATTTCTTCATAGTTTTCGAGGCTTGTTGGGACGAAGTAGCATCAG
Organism: Palloptera scutellata; assembly: GCA_958295655.1. Taxonomy (NCBI): domain Eukaryota; kingdom Metazoa; phylum Arthropoda; class Insecta; order Diptera; family Pallopteridae; genus Palloptera; species Palloptera scutellata. Next base: position 39,975,565 of record OY282450.1, on the reverse strand, counting down.
GTGATTGTGGCGAATTCGCACCATTAAGGCTACCATCTTGTGCCTCACTACCATCACCAGCAGTTGCCACTCCTCCGGCCTCACCCTCAGCTGTACGATCATCATGTTCGTAGAATGTGCCACGCTTTGGTATATACTGTGGATTACTACGATCTTCGTCAACTTTTTTCTGCGCTTCAGCATCTACTTTCTCTTGGCCAGCACCACCGACAGCTACAGGCCCATCATTTTCGACATCTTCATCATCATAATCTGTCATACTTTCTCCATCTGTCATACTGTCGTCATCATGATCCAAATCGTCGTCCTCGTCCTCATAATCTTCACCTCCCTCCAAATCGGATGCTGTGTCATATTCTGAATCGTGCGGATGTGAATTGCTGGAACGTTCCTGTGTAGGGGATGTCCCCAATTCAACAGTACCACTGACCGCATCAGCACCACTTCCACCAATTGACGTGACTGGAATGTCAGCAGCCGCCGTCGCAGCCACTGTCGAAGTCGTTACTTTCTCAACTTCGGCCATTTCGATTTTCGATATTTCTTCTCTGAAAATTCTTTGCGCACTTTATTATATTCAGTTTTCCACTATCTTAAACAATAAATTTCACTTTCCTTACCTTAATTATTTTCAAAGTTTGTAACAGTTAAATCAATTTTCTTAATTTTATCCCGCAAAACGTAAATTTTCTTTGCTGCAAAAAGAAAAAGGTGTTTCTGTACAACGCAATCTCTACCAAATCAGAAAATAGAAAGTATCTTCCTATGAAAGCAGAGAGAATGCAGAACGGAAAAATCATGATGCACAGTTGCATTTAGGGGTAGCTATGTAGGTGAACTGTTTGGATACTCAAGTATTACTATGGCAAAATGTCAGAAAGAGCACAAAATAGAGGTAGAATTCAAAATACTTTTTACACTAATGTTTTCAAAAGGCAATGTTAACAATATTTATTTCTCTGACTAAGAGCATGTGGCAAATGATATAAAAGTAATCAGAAAGCATGCACAAAATCGGTAGACAGATCGTATGAATAATTTTTATTTATAAAAACCGGCTTTTAATGATGTTAGTGACGTTCCAACATAAGTTAACATGGTGGGCAGGTGGAAGAAGCTTAACACCGACTATTGACTAAAATGATGAGTACTTCTACTTTATAACTTATTTCTTTGAACTTATTAACCTGTTACGCAACATTTTATTCTTCTGCGTTAATGTTAATGTTATTGTTCATGTTTTATTTTATACTTTCTAAGCTAATTTAAGTAATTTATATGCACGTGTGGTTTTTGGAGTACTTTTTCGAAATTACCTTTTTGTTCCGGCTTTTCAGCCACTGTTTAAACCGAGGAAAAAAGACCGGTTAACCGGTAAGGCTGTGGTTATATTCACATTTTACTCGGCGAACACCTTTGTCTAGTTTTTAAAAGTGAATATTAAGTATAAGTATTATTCATAAAACTATTGAATAAAATCATATTATTTTCATAATTTTTCAATTATATTATTAATTGCACTCTCCATATTGATAAAATCGTTTAAAGTTTTTTGGTATACCATTTAGTGTTGCCGTTGCGCAAAAAATAGTATTGCAAAAAAAACTGAATTTCGACAAAAGGCAACTCTGTAACGAACACCAATGTAACCACTACACCGAGCACGAGAGTAAAATAAGATGTGTTCGTCAAACAGCGAACACCAGAATAACCAGCACCTAAGCAGTTAGTTTCTCTTTAGTTTGAATCCCTAGTACTCAAATGAGTTTGACACTTGTGAGGTGAATATGATTGCCAAAAATTTATATACCACAAAAGTATCCTAAAATTTTACAGGTGATATAAAAGACTAGCGTAACAAAGAAACTAACATCAATAGGGACAAATTTACTGAAAGTAATTTGAAATTAAACTGCCACAACAGACGATCTATTCTTTATAAAGCTTTAGGAATATTGCATTCATAGTGCTTTTTTAAATTATTTATATTTATTAGTTATTTTATTTTATATTTATTAGATGATATACACCCACCACCTCTTGACTGGGATGGCAAACCTACAAGAGTAAAAATTGCCTATGAAAAGTTTATCACTCAAACTGTAGGTCCCTTCCATTCATGTACAAATATAATACGCACAACATGAGTGGATGCGAAAAGCTTGGGCTAGGCCCTCCATGGGCTGTTGTGCCATTAAAAGTAAAGTAAAGTAATACTATTTTTTTGCAGGCTTATGTTAAGTCTCTTGTCTATAGTGACAAGCCAAATACGATTGCTGATTTGGAAGTCAACATTGAACGCGTCATTGCTGAGATTCCGGCCGAAATGTGTGAAAAAGAGTGCCAAAATTGGACCTTCAGAATGGACCACTTGAAGCGTAGCCAAGTAGTATTGATTTATCGATTAAATAAAAATTTCATTCACTTTTGTAAAATATCTGTGTTTTTTGAATTTTCAAAAACCAAGCTGTCCAAAAATCACTCTTTATACCATAAGTAAAAATTATAAGAAAAAAAAAACTATTTTCAAAATGTTTTTCTAATAAATTTTATAACAAGTAGAACGCGCTGAAAGCATGCCATGAAATTCGATACGTGAAACAGGGAAATCTGTAGAAAGCGAAAAACTGACGCCCAAAAAGCGTTGACGAGTATAATGTAACTTACATTTGATGAAAGCCAGCCAATGACATCACGCGAATATAATGACTGGAAACTACAAGGAAGCCAACACACAACAGGAAATATGTATATAAAGTTATAAAGTCAGGTGGAACTACCTTGTAGAAGCCCTAAGCTCCTAAACAAAAAGAAAAAAAGTAAAAAATTCGAATTTGATTCCAACTTAATAGTTAATATTAATTAAAAGAGCATTATCTACAATGTAAGCAGACTGTTTTCTTATATTATATATCAAAAGTTTAAACATATTAGTTTTACTTAATTTATTTAAAAATAGTATATTCTAATAACAGATTGTAAAATAACCAAAAATAAAATTTATAAAAAATATCAGTACCATAAGTGCACAGAAATTCCAGTTAAACTCTAGCACTATAATTATAACGAATATAAATAAAGGATAAAACTCTATTGCATAGTACCATTAACAAATGAAATGAAAAACTTTCACCTTAGCATTACATATTTATATATGATTTAACAATTTATATCATCTATTATTAACAACAAACAAATATTTTACAATTTCGACTCCTGTACTTCTTCCATTAGAGTTTTAATTTCACGAAAAGCATCCTTGAAATACTCATTATATCTATAGGCACTCGTTTTGATGCTATCACGAAACACAGTACTTTGTATAAAGATACTGGACGAAAGAAGGTATAAGAAGTTAACCAATTGGAGTAAAAGAAAAAAATTTTTATGTATGTAGGTCCTACTTACGCTTCTGATGTTATTGTATAGAAAACGCCATAGCCATCAGTGAGCATTGGTGCCACAAATCCCACGTTAACTGAGTATCCTAAAGTACTGGTGGATAGTACAAAATTACCACCACCGCCACTCTTCGTATATAAAGGATCATCATAGAAAGCCGGTATATCAATGCCGTTCTCATGAGCTATACACCACAAGCCAAAGATATGTCTGTCGACACCATGTCCTTTACGTGCCTCATTCATCATGTAATTGTGATTCTCGACGGCATTACGAAACGCATGCACTATTTCTGCTTTACTGGATCGTGAATCTGTTGCAATTTTTATGAATCTATGAACTTCATTAGTGCAGGAGCGTAGCGTTTCCGTGCGACCATCGTAATAGTGGCGCATGAGGGCGGTTTCATATGTTGGCGCAATTCTGTGAGTGATGAAGTATTTGAATCATATAAATTTGTTAACCGGTATTTATGTGTAGTTACTCGTTGTGCATTTTCGTATAGGCCAACTGCATAAGGACTTGTACAAAAGAATCTGGATGTAGTTTGCAGGTTTTTATAAATTCTTTGCCATATTCATCGAACACTGTGTAGGTCATGATGACATCTGTGCGCTAAACAAATTATATTAAAAAATTCGCTGTAAATTACTTAATTTAAGAGAATTTTTATAACTTCTTACTCTTTTATCACATTCGGTCATCACACGTTGTATTTCCTTCTTGAGCGTATCATCTAAATCAAACTTAATTTCTCTCAAACTTATCACTGGCATCATTTCAGCTTCACTCCAATCCGGCTCTGGTTCTTCGTACATGCTTAATTCAATGAAAACCGCATAACTGACGCTTACAGTTCCATCATATGCTGAATGCTTTTTAGGAATGAAATGCGTTTTCATGTAACTTTAGTTCATACATGTGTGCGTTTTTTAAATACCTCTCCAACTAATGCAAATCTACCACTTTTGTATGCAATGATTGTGCTGCTGCGGTCGCCCCATTTCGAATAAAAATCACCATTGCAAGCCACATGTGCAACCTCTTCCATATTTTTGGGCTCATTCTCATCTAGAGCTACAGAAAAACAAGCACTTTCGACTAATTTTAAAGCTTCTTTGTTGGCCGGTGAAAGCTCACTTAAATATTGATGATTCTAATAATTTAAATGAATTGTAAGAGAATTTAATTGAAGACAATTAGAGTGCAATCGAATTACATTAGCCCATTCAGTCCGATAATCATGTGTAAGCACTGGGACACAATCACCCATTGGCTCATAATCTAAAATGCTACGCACACGCTGCAGCAAGACCAAAAGTTCCAGTTGTGTTACAAGAGTTCCATCGACATGCAAACACTCGAATACAAATTGCCGCCCCTTACCTGATATAAGGCCATGTGAGGGAGTTTTACCCTCAGACACTGCAGAAATCATTAAATAATTAAAATATCAATGCAGCTATTGACTATACTTATAGTATAGTATATACATATATACCAGTTTTAAAATGACTCTCAATATGATCGTACTCGACGCCTGGTACACGCGTTGTTGAAAAGAATCGCTTATATGAAGCTGAAGAGTATTTAACTTTGCCTCCATTTGAGGAGAGTGGCTTGATTTTCGCCTTGTGCAGTAAATCCCAAAATTCAAGGGTGTGGTAAATCATGCGCGCCAAATTCTAAGTAAATATCAAAGGAAAGGTTAATTTTTTATTTTTTATTTCAATTAATAACTATGATTTGACTAACCTTAAGTAAATATTCTGGCGTCGCAATTACATTAGCCGCTTCTATGTACACTGGCATCGTCATAACAATGTACGGATTCAAGGGAAACCTTAACATGTGATATGCATATTTATCCCACCATTCATCGACCCAATTTTTCGTTTTGGCAGCACGTTGTTTCAGCAATGCCTGCAACTTGGCACCAACACCATTTTCGAATTCCGCAATAACCTTCCGTGAATTTGCTAGCTCTTCATCGTTGCCGAAGGGTTTTAAACTTTCATAATAGCGTTGCAATGTATCTCGAAGTTCAGGCAATGGCAGTGGCGGCAGTGACTCATCGAAATCGTAAGTATTTCCATCATGCTCATCCAAAAAATATATGCTAGCACGATTCATTTTGTTTCTATATGGGAATATGTATGTAGCTCTTAAACAATATTTAAAATAATTGAGGTATTCCAAAAAACTATTTATTAACATCTTTTGTTGGTATGTAGGATATGTACATATTTGAAGGATATACCATATTTGAAAGAAAATATTCAAAATAAAATAAGTTAGGAACTTACAAAGACTAAATATTTTCATTATTGCATGTGTCGCAACGTAGATAAGATAAAGATAACCTTTATCTATGTATTTTATTACATAGATTAGGCCCCTGATGTTCTTTGTAATAATGAATACCTATATTTAAATTGATATTTTCATACTCAAAGTTAAAAGTAGGTTATGATTTCATAGTTCAAAGTCTGAGAATATAAGCAATTAATTATAAATAATGCACCTAATAAAAAGAAAACACAGTAGAGTCTCGAAAGAGTGAACTAATTCATGCAAGGGCTCTTCATTATATCCAAGTTGTTCACTATTTCGGGTTGAAAAAATTGTTTTTATTGAGCATTTGTAGCATAAAAACATTTAAAAGGAACATAGTGTTTTGAGTTTTTACATTAAAAATGTTAAGTACTACATTTTTGAAAAATATTCTGTAATATTAGTTTATCTTTTTTATTCAGTGATTGACTTCTGGACTGCCTGGTCACGAAGGGCTTGTAGTGCAAGAACACTTATTTGTGAAGTTGGTCGTGTTTTCTTTAGCCCACTCAATCGCCTTGTCGAAAACATTGTTTACCGTTAGTTTTTTTGCTATTTTGAATTCCGCTATTTTGCTTTGCATTTTCCTTCTTTCTTTTTTGTTTCTTCTCCTTATTTCTCTAATAGCTGCTTCACAACAGTGTTGCCAGATACTGCAGTGTTAATTTAAACACTTTTCATAAAACAATTCACTTTTTATTGTTAAACATAACATTCTGGCAGTTTGTTTTTGTTATTTTTTTTAACATTTTGCATTTGTTCACTCTATCCAAGTTGGCATTGTTCACTCTTTAGAGTGTCCAATACAAAAAAAACGTGTTCACTCTTTCGAGACTCTACTGTAAATTTCTTTCACTGGGCTAACTTTGGAGCTCGCCTGAGTTAATAAATCTCTATTTACCTAACTTTAAGAATCTGTTTTGTTTACATTCATACTAAAGTATACCATATATGTATGTATGGTAAGTTAATATCAGGATTGGAATATTAAATTTAAATTACCGGTTAGATCCGGTTTTATTCGTGTAGAGAGGCAGAAAAGCACAAGAAACAACATTAAAAACTCATTCGCTAACTTAAGCTAATGTAATTATTTTATGTCTTGAATAAATTTTCCTTAAAACTATTTGCATTTGTTAGGGCTGCTGCATATTTTGTGATTTGTGCAGATTCATACAAAAATATCGAAATCTAAGGAAAATAGTTATAGTTATATAGTATACAAAGTGATGTGATTACATTGATAGTTTTGTATAGGAATTATTTTTTGAGCCAAGAAACATATTTTTGGCTTTAAGCGTGATCTAAACATTATATTTGAGGTCGCCGGAGCATACGTTAGTAAAATCCGACCAAAGTTGAATTTTATCCAAAGTTAGTATATAATTTTATAAAAGTAAAAATGCAGGAGGAGGGGGGACCGTAAAAAAATAATTAATATGTCCAACATCTTGCAATAGCTCCTTCTACTGAGAAAGTGATGTCATGATGGGGGTTTTCTTTTTTCAAGCTGTGAATATTTTATATTGGTAAAAGAAAAAAAATTAATCCTAAAGACTAACAATTTTTTAATTTAATTTATTAATTATTTTATAAATAAACAGTGATTAAAAAAAACTAATCCATATTGCAACTAACTAACGTATGAAGAGCCTAAAACTGCATATTTTATAAACATATTTTAACTGCATTTTTTAGGAAATAATTCCAAGTTTTTGCCCTAGCAATTATCTTCAATAAGACCGCTTTTCGTTGCTCCGGAAATGAAAAGTTGAGATTTTTGCTAATTTAAACTGGGTGTCGATGAGGCAAGCATCTGCCAGTCAAGATATGCCTTTTTATGGTACATGTTGCATGAGATGGAAATAATTAAAGCTTTTATTAAAATGCGTTTCTTGCAATATTTCAATTATTGTCATTTCTATTTTTAAAATAAGTAACAATTACCATGTCGTATTATCATAATGTTGTACAATTTTGTATGAAAAATTGAAGAATTTACGACAATTGAGAGGATACAACACAGCGGCCAAATTTAAACTAAGTAAAGTGTGACGTTTACATTTTTGACAGTTCATGCGTGAATCTTGGCATGTGTCAAAGTAAAAAATGCTCAGTTTGGTTTGCCATTTCATCATGAGTAGACCAACGCCTGAACAACGTTTGCAAATTATTGAAATTTATTATCAAAATTCGTGCTCTGTGAAAAATGTGAGATTGCGGCCGAAAAGTGTGAAAAAGTGTGCCAAAATTGGACCTTCAGAATGGACCACTTGAAGCGTAGAAGCGGCCGGCAACATTTAAGTGAAATGATCTTTAAAAAGTAAATGACAGGAATTTATTTATCGATCCATATAAATTCAGTTTTGTAAAATTTCTGTGTTTATTTTAATTTTCAAAAACCAAGCTCTTAACAAATCTCCCTTTATGTACATAAATGGAACAAGTAGTTCGTTAGCAAGTTTGAATGATTTAGATCTACTTATACATAAGAATGTACATACGTACATGGATGAATACCTAAAATATATACATATAGTATGTTCATTTACATATGCATATAAAGAAATGCATTTGTTGAGACTTATTTAAAATTATAATTCAGTTACAAGTTAAGTCTTTTTGCTGCTCTATTCCAGAGAGAAAGTACTTTGAACTTAGGTGAAAGCGAAAGCAATAAACTTTTTGTACTTTGAACTCCGAGTCTGATCTTTCGTATACCCAAAAATCGAATGAAATAGGCGTAGTCTTTTGATTGATTGATTGAATCTGCGATATTGAAGATAAGTTGGTTGGGTTGGTTGATTATGATTTCTACATAATTTAATTACATACATATATTAATTATAAATCCATATAGAAATATTGAATAACTCGCATACTAATCACCAGTTGATCAATGAGCTGTTGATTTAAGGGCTGATTGAAATATACCATATGTACCATACCATATTAAATATTTATTCTTTTTCTTTTAATGACACACAACAGCCTAGAGAGCCTAGGCCGACCTTTTCGCATCCACTCATGTTGTGCGTGTTATATTTGTACATGAATGGAAGGACCTACAGTTTTATTTCGAATCCGAACGGTGAAGTGAAAAGCTTTTCCCAGGCAATTTTTACTTTTGTAGGTTTGCTATTGCCTGCCAAGAAGATTATTTTTTTTTACTTTTTGATTTTGCCTGTGCCGAGACACTCTGTTTCCGACACTCTGCATAGCAGGCCAACGTACTACCAACAAACATTTTAAATATTTGTCTTCTCTTAAAAAATGTGACTCTATGTGACTAATTTTTATTCGCATCTAAGTAAAGCGTAAACTTTTCTTACAAGTACGTACATTTTTTTTTTTTTTTTTTTTTTTTTTTTTTAATGGCACAACAGCCCATGGAGGGCCTAGGCCGAGCTTTTCGCATCCACTCATGTTGTGCGTGTTATATTTGTACATGAATGGAAGGGACCTACAGTTTAATGCCGAATCCGAACGGCGAAGTGAAAAGCTTTTCATAGCAATTTTTACACTTGTAGGTTTGCCATTGCCTGTCAAGAGGTGGACCCGTATAGAAAAATTATTTTTTCTACTTTTTTTGATTTTGCCTGTGCCGAGATTCGAACCCCGGACACTCGGCGTAGCAGTCCAACGCACTACCACTACACCACAGCGACCACAAGTACGTACATACCTATGTTAATTTTATATGTATACTGATTGTAAATTTATTTCTGTTTTATTTAGGTAAATAGGTAGTTTCAGCTTCGAATGAAGACAAAACACATAGAATGCACCGATTTTTACACTGCATAAAAACTGCACCAACTGACTTTTGACCACACCAACGTTTCAGAAACACACAAAAGTAATTTGGACAACACTTGTAAAGAATTACTGTAAGTATACTCGAAAGCAAACGAAAACGATTGCGTTTCCACCTAATCAATGTTTCCGCACAACTGATGGCGGAGGTATCATCAACTCATTAATGTTGTAGGTCTGAACGAGCGAGAAAGTACTCAAACTGTGGAATGAAATCGAATGAAATCAAAATCACAGAAAATGGGAATTAAGTAGACAAAAGCAAAATAAAGAACGTGTTCGTATTTGTTATGAAGCGTAGAAATAAATAGGAAGAATATTTGAAAAACACAAAACTTTGATCGGCTCGTTTATTTGATAAGAGAGAACTAAAAAGAGTAGAAAATACTTATTTAACAATAAAAGGGAAATAAACAAGTATACAAAATTTTATAAAGCTGCTTGTAGACGAGGCGACATTGCACTTCAGACAAATGTGACTGTAAAATTGTGTCTCTTTACAAAAATATTTGTTATATTTGCTTGTACACAAGAGAAATTTAATTTTTCTTTTAAAAACAGCTCATCAAATTACTAATTCTGGTGAACCAGAAAAATTTGTACCGAGATATTAAAAACCAACCAACAGTCCGATTTCACTCAAATAAAGTTCAGTTTATTAAACATTTTATAAACTATAATTCACAAAGAAACATGTTCAAATATTACCAGCGGTTGCAAAATAGTTTAAAATATTTCTTGACGTTCTCTGTTAGAGTCTGGACGTACGTTCGGTGACTACTGCATAGGTTTGATTTCATCGATTTCGGAATTCTATATTATTTGGTCGCTGTGGCGTAGTGGTAGTGGGTTGGACTGCTACGCAGATTGTCCGGGCTTCGAATCTCGGCACAGGCAAAATCAAAAAGTAGAAAAAATAATTTTTCTACACGGCCTTCTACACCACTTCTTGGCAGGCAATGGCAAACCTACAAGAGTAAAAATTGCTATGAAAAGCTTTTCACTTCGCCGTTCGGATTCGGCATTAAACTGTAGGTCCCTTCCATTCCGGCCTAGGCCCTCCATGGGCTGTTGTGCCATTAAAAGTAAAAGTAGAGTAATATCATTTTCACAAACTTTCTTTGTTTTTCTTAGGGTTTGCTACATTATAGCCCTATATCTTTCAATAGGTCCAAGTTCCGGGTAGTTGGGTGGATTTGCCTCTTTTGGGACCACTGTGACATTATTTTCCTTATTCCATTCCATAGTTGACCTGTAGTAATGACTTGTGGCTAGGTCTGGCCAAAACAAAACGGTTCATTTTTGCTGTCCAATAAATGGTAGAAGTCGTTTTTGCAGGCATACTTCTATATAATTTCTGGAGTTAATTGTTCCTGTGGTAATGAACGCCTTGCTCCTTGGACCGCAGGTGCAAATAGCTTGACAAACCATGAAGCGTGTTGGAAATTTGATATATTTTACTTCAGAGTATTTTCTGGGGGTTACTCGTACATCCCTATTCTTTGTTGTGATATAGGCATTTCCAGGCAACTGGTTGAAGTCCGTCTTACAGTAGCTCTCATCATCGAGAATTACGCAATTGAATTTGGTTAGGCAATTGTCATATAGTAAAGCTATACCATTTGGGACCATTTTTTCTGCTTGACCCTTCGGTTCTGCAGATGGAGTTTCCCGCGTTGTAGTTGTTTATGACATTGTAAACCGTCGCTAAACTCGCTGTGCATTCCCTTACAAAAGTAATTGTCAAGTATTAATTTGCGGCGTTGTTCTTGTCGGCTTCCTAGATCCAAGATGAAAATAACTAATATAGAAAAAAACTGCACTATTTATAGATACTTTCACTTGAAGATAACAGGGTCCTAACTCTTGACAGTTGCGTATAATGGATACGTAAAAATTCTAAAATTTTTCTGATTCACACTTTATGTATGCAATTTAGTTCGCTTAGCTGCATCCAATTATTTTCCAGAAAATTGAATGCACCAAACGAATTTTTTTTTACTATTCGAATTCGTATTAGCACACATGCGTGGTGCGATATAGCGATATAAAAAAGATTGTGTGCGTCGGTGGGACGCCTTACAGAAATTTACTTCTTCAGAACGTTTGCGTTTTGTGTTTTCAGGTTAGTTTTGGTAATCTTGTAAAAACAAGAGTCTATTGCAGACATTACAAGGAATGTTAAACAATGTGCGATGTAATTTATGCAAACGATAAGCCTTGTATGGTTCCGTTTGATGATTGTCTGATCCCAGATGTGATACATCTGGATAACCTTCATTTTTATCGTTTCTATTTTCAATGCATGCAACGCACTCTGCAAAATTATCATCATCAATAAAATATTCAGGTTGATCTCAACAGGTGGAATATGGTATTTTCCACTTGCCGGTGTGAGAACTCGCGAATGTTATGAGGTTGACTAGAAATTTGGTAAATCTCGTCTCTGTTTTGTTTGTTTTAGATTTTTAGGCAAATTTTCAAGTAAATCTTCTGGCCTTCTTTTTCATAAAGAGACTACCTCAATAACTGCCTGGTGTTGTATCTCATTGGTAGCGCCCTCTATCAATCGAGTATGAATCATGCGCGAATCAGCGGCCTCTAGAGTTCGTCTATCGATTGATAGAGTGCGCATAGTGTATGCATATCTGCTGTCCATCATTTATGTGCATATGCATCCTGATTTTTTATACTTGATTGATAGAGGGCGCTATCCTTCATTTCCGTGACAATTTCCGCTTTGCCACGATTGTCTTTTACCCAATCGTAAATTTAAAAACTTGGAATAGTTTGAAGTAGACTTCGAAAACAACACAAGCCAATAATAAATATAGTTAATAAAAATACCTCTGATTAAAGAAAAATCTTTTTTTCTGTGCAGTAACGTTGTAATGGTCTTCGAATCGGCGAAATTTTGGATTCGTGTTAAGGTTCAATCAAAAATTTAAAGTGAGTACAGATTCGAGTGTGGTTAGGTAGCCTGAATGTATCTATTGCCACAATAGCCTCTTTTGTCGTGAGGCAACTATATCCGCAGTTTCATCTACATACATACATCTTCAAGATCTACCTTTTTCAACAACAGATTGATAACACTGTACAACAAAAGGGGACTTTAAAACTGTATTTGGGTTGTGGCTTAGTGTTTCTGTAAATCTTTAAAACTTTATTTCGGGTCACGTCAGGTTTCTTGTTTTTCTGCTTTCCAATTTAGGACTTTTAGATGAAAAAGAAAATTAAAAAAAAAAAAAAAATTATCCATAGCTCTTAAAATTGCATATTAAAACAGAATTTTTACAAATATAAACGAAACCTGATGTGAGCCAAGCACAATTCTTACTAATTCGTGATCAGCGGCCAAAAATACTCAGGAAAAACCGGATCACAACAGTTCGGGTACTTTACTAGGAAAAATTCAACATATAATTCTCTCTTAAAAAGAGAATAACCTGAAAAATTCTGGGAACGGAAGACTTATAAAATTTGTAAGCTTACTGATAAGTCAAAACAGCTATTTTTTGGCACAAATTGATTTAAAAAGGTTATATTATCTGCATCCATTTTACATACAAATAGTTGAGAAAGCAATAAACAACACGCAAAATGAAAATAAAATTCAATTATACGAGTAATCTTAATTTTGAACAAATTTTTAAAAATATGTATCAAAATAGATAAAAAACTTTGTTAGTTTGCCCGTTGAACAGATTTTCTTGATATTTTTACTAGTAGAAATTCTACCAGTAAAAATTTGATAAAATATCACGGAGAGAGGACAATTTACTCACCCCTTTTGGTATCTTTTACTATTTCTTGTAAAAATACTAAAAATAGTAAAAATTATTACATACGCGTTCAGACCTATTTTGTTGTTGCAGGTGTAATCGATATGACCCTGACAGGTCGAAAAAAATGTGTAAATATGAAGAGTTGCATTTTTAACAAAGGCTGTTAAATGAAACACTACTATGAAAATGTTATTTAAGGGACCAAAAATAAGACGCACTTACAGCGAATGTGCAGCTGAACGAGATGTTATTAAAAGACAAATGTCCATGTACAAAATAATGCGACTTTACTATGTTTTTGTGCTGATAACTTAAATGACCACGATATTATTCTCTTTCTTCTTATTTTATTTTCACAAAATATTATATTGACCAAAATAAAGTTAAGAATTGTTGATTTTTACCCTATCGGAAACTCATTATCATCATATTAGGAAATTCATATTGCGAAAATATCTGGTTAAAGTTAAGTTATGATAAGTACAGAATCAAAGCGCCAGCTATACGACTACAAGTGAAAAAACTTAAAACTAACGTATTCTTGTAAAGACGAAGGAACACTGGAACACGACAACAATTGTGGCTGTCGCTTAGTTATGAGAGATCTTTTTCTATTTGATAATGTTATTGCCTCGTTGCTTTTGTTCTTACTGTAACATGTTTTTTCTTAAATATCTCCACATATCAGGCCTTTCGTTACTTTGAGCTAATTTTTTTAGTATATTATATATGACGTGTAAAATTTTTATGTTGAAATCATAAAAATTGCAAATAGTGTAAATAGATACCGGAAGTTATGCTGATGATAACTTCTGGGATAATCGGCGTTCTAAACGTTATATGTGCGTTTCAATTGTATGCTCTGAATGATATAAGAATTTAAACTTAAGATTACAAATTTACAGTAGTTCTTGAGCTAGTAAAAATATTGAAAAATTATATTCACCTCAATAGTATCAATATTTTCTCTCGAGCTGTTAAAATTTTCTTTTTCGAGTAAAATATATCGATTCACCATCACCCTTCGATATTATCTAATGTATTTTTATTTTTTTACCATATGTTAGAACTTATTGTGTTTTTACTTATAAAGAATAGAATTCACTAGTTGGTAAAATTACCATGTATCAGACTTTTTTTTGTGCTAAAGTTTATTGAGAAAGTGCGCTTGGAGTATTAAAAAATACTCAATCGAATCTTACGCCATTTTGTCCAACATGCTTTGACAGGATAAGGCATTTATTAATTTGAGCGAGGCCTTTTTACTCATAAAGTTTTAATAAAATAACAACGCGATTGTGTTAAGTCTCAGTTTAATTGTATTATCTTTCTGAAGTTACCACAAAATAACGGTTACTAGCAAAATTATTTTCCATTTTTAGGTCTTAAATTGAATTAACCAACACAAAACACACATTATTTACATTTGTATCAAAACAATCATTTTGGTCTGTTACATTTTGTAATAGAACGCACATTTTATAAATGTACAAATGTATAGATTTTATAAGAATTTCTCTAACATAATACAATATAAATATATATTTGTTTTTTATGCTCTTATCACTACTCACCACATAACGGTCACAATTATTTCTGAACTAGCTCTATTGTGTATAGTCAGTAAATGAAAGTAAGCAATTACTAATATACCAAATCAATCAAGAAAATTTAAATAAAAAGTAATAGCCAATAATTGTCCTGGAAATTTTAATTTTTTTTCGCATTTGAACTGTAATCCACGAAAAATTCAAATTCTAAAATAAGGACTTTGTCAAAATTATAGGTCATTGTAGTACTAATGTACTTCTAGTCTTAAAATTGTACCGAAAGTACCAATGTACCAACAAATCATCACTAATTGTTCCATGTAAATGTCACCATTTACCATTTTTAATTGATGCCAAAATACATTGCTTAATTATTGACACATCTGGCAGCACTGTTCGTAGAATGACATTTCGTAAATGGACGAAATTAACATCTGTCATTTTATTTTCCTTTGATGCATTAGTTTTTCTTCACAACTTCACACAATAAAATGAGTAGAAATAGTTTTATACATAATTAAAGTATTAATTTTATAAACATATTCGTCAAATCCAGAACGTGGGATGCTACCTTCAACAGGGCTATTTAAAAGTTTCGCTTGCCCTTACTTTGACTCCGGAGAGTGCACAAGACCTTACTGTCACTTCAAGCATGTGCGGAAAGGTAGTCGTGATTGGTGACAGAATAATAGAACTGAAACTTTAATTCATTAAGTTTCTTTTTCAGGTGAACCCGAACCATCAGTGGCTGCTGTGCCCGAATATACTCCCACACCAAAATTGCTAACACTACCACAACTCCCAATACCGTCAACGAAAAAGAAAAAGAAGCTGGAGTACCAACCAGAAAAGCCAGAAATAAATGCTCCAAGGTCGAAAAAACAAAACGATGATAGCGTTGGAAGCCAGCCACCGGTTTATATTCCAGCTCCAACAGGTAGTAATGCAACACAAGCTGTGGATCTACTCAATCTCGACGATTGCGTAGAGGAACTAGACGAGCTAAATGATATTATAGATGATCAATTGATTTCAAATACTGATTCGAATGAAAGTAAACTAGAACTTGATACGGAATTGAAATTAGAAACTGAGGAAAGTGCAAGAGCTTCAGAGAAGAAGGTGCATGTATCGAGAGAATCAAAAGCCCAAAAACAGTTTGATGATGTGAAAGTGAAGTCGAGTAGCAGCGGAAGTAAAGATAATCGTCGCGAAAAAGAGCGCCGTGATTCAAATGGTTCCTCATCTTCCACATCAAAGCGCAAGCCTAGGTCAAGTGCTGGAATCAAAGAAAAAAATGACTCGCGGGAGCGAAAATTAAGCAAAGATGACGAAAAGAAGCGTGATAGAGATAGAGATAAAGAGCAGCTCAAAGAAAAGGAGCGTACCAAAGAGAAGAAATTATCTCCGTTATCGTCATCGGTGGCAGAGCTGTCTTCGTCATCATCAAAGCATAAATCATCATCATCATCATCATTATTTTCATCGACTAGCAAAAGTAGTGGAAAGAATAAACACCAAAGCTCCAGTTCAAGTTCCTCCAGCTCGAAAAATCGAAGTTCTTCATCGTCTTCATCATCAACAAAAAAACATCATCATCAGTCTTCAAGTTCTTCGTCATCGTCAAAGACACACAAAAGACCTTCATCATCAACATCATCTTCAAAGTCCAAAATCAATAAGACTAAACATAATGAATCTTCCGAAGCTAGTGCTGGTGATGATAAATTCGAATGTGATGCTGATACAGAAACTTTATTCGCCACCACCGAAGAAGATATCATGAAGGAATGTGAAATGATTTACGATCAATTAGAGGAGCAATTTGCCTCGCTACATCAAGACGATCCCGCAGCTACAGAGGTAGCGAAATCAAATGCACTTAAACGCCAGAAAGAATCACAGGAAGAGGATGAGGCGTTTGCTGCAGCTGCACAAAAGAAACAACGTGTCGCATACGAGAACGCTGATAAATTCAAGACCCAAACTCCGTTATTGCTGCGCAAACCGAACCACATTCGCAATGCCATGCAGGCATGAACAATACAAATTTCATGTCATAGTTTTGCTCGTTAATCAAATTCTGTTTTCATTTCCCATAGGCAATTTTTAATCGTCAAAGTGTTTTACAACGCAAACAGGAAGAAGAAGCTACCGCTGCAGAGGCGGCACTACGCGACGCAGAGGAAAGAGTACGTAAGGCTAATGAGGAATTGCGTAAAGCGAAGGAAAAGCAACATTTAACACCGCTAATACCAAAAAGCTATCTAACGCCGCCTTCAAGGCCCAATTGTAAATAAAAATGAACTCAAGTTTAATGCTTTATAGAGTCAAAACGAATTCTTATTGCAGCTCGTTTAATTGCACCCGTTGCAAATATGATTGCACTGGAACGCGCCAAAAAGAAAGTTGAAGAGCTGAAAGCCGAGAAGAGACCTGCATTTACACCGGCACAGACGGTTAAAGGCACAATGCGTATGGCGCACAAAGCTACTGCTGCATTGGCAACAATTCAACCAGTAAGTTTTGAAGCTTATTTACGAAATGCTTAACTTAACCCAGCGGTTTTTTTTAGGAAAAGAAACCGAAGCCACCTGTTTTGGAAGCCAACTCTACAAAAATATCTTTCAATATACGCATGCAGTATTATGAAATGATGGTGAAGCATTGTTTGGCTATTTATCCGACCGAAGTAGATGCTTGGGAGCGAGTAAGTATGAAATACTAAGCTGAGTTCTCAAGATTAGATGGATGTATAATGAATCATTTAGATTCAGTGTAGTGCATTAACTCTTTCCAAATGCATTCATCTTTCTAATTATACATACAACTTTTGATAATGTGTTTTAGGCTCAAACTGAAGAGTTGGTCGTTTTCAAGAAATGCAGTACACCGATGATATATAAAAGTAGTGCGTTATTAACTATAAACAAGCTCAGGAAAGAGGCAGTTGGTAAGAAAAAGGCAAAATATTATAAAATTTAAACGTACAAATCTTCATTCATGTATCATTGCAGATTCAGGCAATAAGCCCCCGGCAGGAAATAAAATAATATCTCATGAAGTTATATTAGCTGGAAAATTGGCCCAAAACACATCGTGGAGTGTACAAAAGAAAATGTAAGTTAAAAATCCATACCTATTCAATTTGCGATGTCGATTTATTTATCAGTATACAAAACATCAATCAATGAAGTCATTGAATTTTCAATATAATTTAATGTAGTCTCTCAAAAACAAAAATCAAATAATTCTATTTTGTTAAACTACTATTTTCGTTTTTTGTTAAAACGTTATTGAATTATATAAAAACGTTCAAAATCCTTTCCTTTCAAACGTGAAATCAAAATTAACCACCATATTAAAAGTAAAAATGACAAAAAATGAGCATTTAATGCATCATGTTTTATTTTGCATAATAAATCGCTATAGAAAATCAGAAGTAACTGTAGGAAGTGAACCCTTTGACAAATTGCCCGGTTATAAATCATATGATATGGTCTATGAACTGCGTCTAACTGATGATCAATTAGCATGTAATGGGTTCCCACGTGCAGGCAAGCGACCCGGCACTGCTGTCATGTCAACATCGAGGCCAATGCGTCGCCCAAATGAGACGGAACGCTATTGCAGTCGTTGCGGCAAGTCGTTCAGCATGGATATGTACGATGAAGTGTGCGTCGATGAGTGCAATTACCACCCAAAGAGCACTGGCTATCGCCGAGGTATGTAGTGCATGTCTGTAGTGGTACTCTATGTATACTTCATACGCAGTCGTATTTATTTGCAGGTTTCGCTGACAATCAACATCGCTGCTGCCAACAACCGGCTGGTACTCCTGGCTGCACATACGCCAATTATCATGTATCCGATTACATTGATTTGGACAATCTGACGGGGTACGTGACTACAATGGATAAGGGCGACGATTATGTGTCGACGAAAAAGGACATCTACGCCCTCGATTGTGAAATGTGCTACACAACGAAGGGCATCGAGCTAACGCGTGTCACCGTTGTCGATATCAATGCGCGTATAGTTTACGATGCGTTCGTAAAACCAGATAATAAAATTGTCGATTACAATACAATGTAAGTATACTAGAATTTTGGAAGTTCAATACATATTTCGCAGCATTAATTTTCGCTTAATTTATTGACTTGAATTGATGCTGTTTTTTGTACTAAAAATACGAAAAATATTCTATTATTGATGTTGTTTTTGTTGCGTTCATAGTTATTCGGGCATTACGGAGCAAACCTTAATTAACGAAACACGTACGCTACGTGACGTTCAAGCTATACTAATGTCGATGTTTCATTCACGAACAGTGCTAGTGGGTCACAGCTTGGATAGTGATTTAAAAGCATTAAAACTGATACATAGCGTTGTTGTTGATACATCAGTTTTGTTTCCACACAAAATGGGACCGCCAAAGAAGCGAGCTTTAAAAACACTTTGCATCGAGAATCTAAAGCGAATAATTCAGGAAAGTGGTAAGTAGTTCCATAGTTCCAGCGTAAATTTCGCCTGTTTTTAACAAGTTTTTACTGAATGCATTTATTTTATGATTTACAGAACACGGACACGATAGCGCTGAAGATGCTGAAGTTTGCATACAATTAGTGAAATTCTATTTACGCAATAAAATAAGTTGAGAATTCTGTTTTTATATGAATGTTATCAATGCAATGCATTGTTATTATATACATAAAGAGAATATGAACAAACCTAACATTTTTTTATACTTACAAATATCTATGAAAAAGAAACATAATATTCGTAAATGCCTCATAATTTCCCAAGTGAAATACATGGCAATATACATACATAAATACATACATTCATACAAACAGACAAATACTTATATAGTATTATTAATACATCATTAATTATCATAAAAGCAGAAACAATCTATAATCTATATCAAATATGTTAAGTAAGAAAAAAAAAAAACCAATTTATTTATTTGTATTACCAAGAGGGATGGATTCTCTGATTTAAGTTTCTATTGAATTGTTTTTTAATTTATTAAAAAATACTACATACATTACAGTTAGTGCTATCATTAATATTGAAATTGAATAAAAGCAGGTACGTACTACTACAATTGGGTTATAAGTTACAAATTATGCTTCTCGTTTCCTTAAAAGTGTAGACGTCTTTGTGTGTTATGGACAAAGAGAAAGATATCTCCAGATTGTGTACTACGTCATATGAAATAGATAATTCTGGTACTTAGTAAATTACAGTATAAATTTGATTTTTAAATGCGGTTACTATCGCTGAACAGAAAATCAATAATTTTTAGATGAAAAATTGTTGGTTAAGGAATCATATAAAAATATGGTACCAGCATTTTTCATTTATTTGAATCATGCTGCTACAAGATTTAGAATCTATTTGCTATAAGCAGCAGTTACATTTTGTTTCACAATAACTATTTAATACGAAAGAAATTGACAGAATTTTCCAAGCTATGCAAAATATTGGTTATCCAAATCACTGCAGAGAAACGCAAGATTCATGGTTGGATTGCGCATGAAAGTAAATATCTACGCTGTTTGGCAAGCAGGAATAATAATAATATCACAATCAGTTCAAAACTGCTACAAATCAGTTACAACCCTATGTATTTTTATACAATTTACATGGTTACTTTACTTTACTTACTTTTGATGGCACAACAGCCCATGGAGGGCCTAGGCCGAGCTTTTCGCATCCACTTCATGTTGTGCGTGTTATATTTGTACATGAATGGAAGGGACCTACAGTTTAAAGCCGAATCCGAACGGCGAAGGAAAAGCTTTTCATAGCAATTTTTACTCTTGTAGGTTTGCCATTGCCTGACAAGAGGTGGTGCCGTGTAGAAAAATTATTTTTTCTACTTTTTTTTTTGATTTTGCCTGTGCCGAGATTCGAACCCCGGACACTCTGCGTAGCAGTCCAACGCACTACCACTACGCCACAGCGACCACCAATTTACATGGTTACCGGGGAGTAATTGGCAAAACAAGTGGACGTGCCCGATGGAAAGCCTCTAAGTATCTCAGCATCAAATGAACATTACAATTCGCAAAAAATTACCAATTTTATAAAGGGCCTCCACAGTGTCGAAACTATGGTAATAAGATAAAGATATTCTGGCCAAAAGCCAGCACTTTTAACACCTTTAACCTTTCCACTGAGGATTCATACCTTATGCTTGGTGTTACTACTGGCCACTGTACTCGGGTATCACGCTTATAGAATAAGATTAGTTCATTCATGATGATCAGTCCACTGTATTGATCTGTAACGAACTCGATGAAACAGAAATTTTGTGCATTTACACATGTTCTGCTACTACGCAGCATGTGCTAGCTTACGGTTAAGATCGGCCTTTTTCTGTTCAGTAAACAAAGTAGCAATAAAGAAATTACATCTTATCAAAAACTTTGCAAGCCAATACTTTCAACAGAAACACTTGAACAAATTTTACAAAAAAAAATTTAGAGAGCGTTGGTATCATTAAGGCCTTTCTGAATCTTTTCTTAATGCTAAATATAATCTTTGTATGCTAAATATGTATAACCGTATCATTTTGTTTTGTTTGGTGAAATAGTTTCTGAGATATAAATAAGTATGTATTTCTCAATGCATCACTTCGTACTTTTATTAGTGAGAAATCCCTCCATAAAGTACAGGGTGTTTTTTAGAAGTGTGGTTTTCAAGAAGAAATAAAACGCATATAATTTAATGTTATGGCCAAGAATTTAGCTTTATTATAAAGTTAAGGATTTTCCATTATGTTTTAAAAACGATTTCGGGCAAGTGGCCGCCGCGGCTGGTTCGAATAAATTTTTGCAGCAATCGGGGCCGTATGTCAGTAATAACGCGCCGAATATTCTCTTCCAAGGCGTCAATCGTCTTGTGCTTATCTGCGTAGACAAGCGACTTCACATAACCCCACAAAAAATAGTCCAGCGGTGTTAAATCGCACGATCTTGGAGGCCACGCCACAGGCCCACGACTCGAGATAATGCGCTCACCAAAAGTTTCCTTCAAAATATTGTTTGTGATTGTTTCGTTGGCTGTATGGCATGTAGCGCCGTCTTGTTGGAACCAAAGGTCGTCCACATCAACATCCTCCAATTCAAGCACGAAAAAGTCATTAGTCATGGCTCTATAGCGTTGCCCATTGACTGTAACATTATGACCGGCTTCATCTTTGTAGAAATATGGACCAATGATTCCCTCTGCCCATAGAGCACACCAAACATTGACTTTTTGAGGATGTAACGGCGTGTCAACAATGGCTTGTGGATTATGATCCCTCTAAATGCGACAATTTTACTTATTAACGTACCCATTCAACCAAAAGTGAGCTTCATCGCTGAACAAAATGCTTCGCACGAACCGAACCATTATTTTGGTAATAAATTTGCACGATTTGCAAATGGTGGTCAGGGGTAAGTCTATTCATTATGAAATGCAAACCAAACTGAGCATAAATCAAGTGTCAACTGTCAAAAAGACCAACTCCGTAAAAAGTATTGCCAGATTGGAAACCACACTTGAAAAAAAACACCCTATATTTAGTTAAATGCACATTCATTCAAAAATTTCTCTTTAGTTAAAGTTAACTTTTTTTTACTTTTAATGGCACAACAGCCCATGGAGGGCCTAGGCCGAGCTTTTCGCTTTTCGCATCCACTCATGTTGTGCGTGTTATATTTGTACATGAATGGAAGGGACCTACAGTTTAATGTCGAATCCGAACGGCGAAGTGAATAGCTTTTCATAGCAATTTTTACTCTTGTAGGTTCGCCATTGCCTGCAAAGAGGTGGTGCCGTGTAGAATAATTATTTTTTCTACTTTTTGATTTTGCGTGTGCCGAGATTCGAACCCCGGACACTCTGCTTGGCAGTCCAACGCACTACCACTGCGCCACAGCGACAGTTAAAGTTAACTCTATTTTTTAAAGTAGTAAAATATTAATATGCGCGTAACGACCTCGATAGTCTAGTGCGTATCTGACTAGACTCTTACGAGTAATGTTTCGGGTTCGATTCCCGTCTTGGTCTGGTGGTTACTTATCTTTTATAAACTTCTTCCATTCCAACCGATATGAAGTGAATGAGAATTCTAAGAAAGTGTACAATTAGCTCTTTGCAGTCAAAGGCGAAACCATTTGAAACCGGTCCAAACATGTGGTGTCACAATGGACCGTTCTGGCCTAAGTGTGTCCTTCTATAGGACGGTGATTCTAATCTAACCTAACCAAGTATGAGCTTCACATTTCAGATCCTCGCCACAAGCTCTCCTTGCTTTTCCTCGAGTCCCCCGGCGTATTTTTTTTGGTAAATATTGTTATTAATGTTTCTGGCAATTCCATGCCATATTATTTCAGTTTTCAACTGTTCAGATCCGGTGTATTCCACACTGAATTTTTTATCTATCCTTTATAGGTATATGTTAAAAAAAAAGAGGTTCAGAAGTTTACGATTTATTTTGACCTAAATGTAAGGGATTTTCTTCAAAGTGCCCGATATTTATAATAAATTTGTAAATAATTTAATGTGTACATAAAAGATTTAATTTTTGTCCAGCATTAAAGTTCACAGGATCTGGTCACTTTAGCTAACTATGATAATAGGAGCTATGTTGCGGTGAACAATCTTGGGCTAAATATATAATATTAAAACTCTAGCGGGTTACTGTACCGCATCACAACTACTTAGTTGATCAAGAAGAGTATAGACTCAACGATACTGATCGCCAAGAGAAGCAAGAAAACTGCAGAACGCACGGAGGTAGAACGCGAAAGTAGAATATCTCTTAAACTTGTGGTACTGGATTCAAGGGAATGACTTGCACTTATGCATACTCGCAGATGGAATATGGCAGAGCAGTAAATTCCAGATGCCAGTTTGAATTACATAGAACTAGAACCAATACTAAAATGTCTACTGATCCTTTGACTTATGGAGGAAGTAATGTAGGTCCATCATGTAGCGTAAAACTTGATCTAATACTTAGGTCACAGTGCACTCCCCAACGATAATAATATGTAATAATGATACAATTTTCTTTTTTATTTACAGATACGAGTAGAGCAAAGTTTTTCTTTGGGTAAGAAAATAATTGCATAACCCTCTTCTTTCTTTCGTTTCTTTATAAATCATATTATATGCAGGACTTATAGCTTCAATTGCAACTGCAAGGACAAAAACAGTTCAGCCTTTCTCTAAACGTCTTCATTCTATTGTTATTAGTTATTAATATTTTATTTGTGCTAGTGATGTTCTCTTCACTCTCTCTCTTATTCTTCCTCTTGTTGCTTGTCAAATTAGATATAGACTTAAATTGGCGACAGACATAATTGTAGCCGGTGGGCCACGTTGTCGTGTCGTCGCTAAATTAATCGTTTCCACTAGTACGTCTGTTTTAATAATTTGACAGATGTGGTCGTGTAGCTGCCGTTGTCAATGTGTATGGAGCAGTAACTCACTCGTAAATTAATATTTCTGTTTTTTTTTTAAATACAGGGGACATTTTTTTCTGTTAATCATTAAGAAATTAAAAGAAATTTTTTGTCATGTTTTCCAAAAAGGTTGGCCTAGGCCCTGCATGAGCTGTTGTTGCCAATAAGAAAGAAGTCTTACAAAAAAAGCATTTTATTCCCGTCTCTTTCTGAAAAGTGAGTTGCGAAGGGTCAATGTATGACCATCGATATGTACGATTTCTATCAGAGCATTTATATGTCCGATCTAGCTTTATAACCTCAATAATTTGTTTGTTGACAGCTTAAGCCTTCTTATATTGCTCGTTGTGCTCGTCTTTGTGTAAATACTTTACATACATACTTTACTTACATACTTTAAAATTAAAAAAATATTATCTTATTATGATTGCTCACCATTTCTTGATCTTTATAGAATCTGTTGGCTGGCCGCCGTGTCGAAGTAAAGTTCGAATTAGAACTGTTTAACATTGGAGGTGAAGAACGCAAGCATGAGCTTCTATGCAGAATATGGTCGGATGAAAGCATGCCATGGAGGTTTCATTGGAGGGTATTTTAACGTGGTGGGTTCCAAGCCCGACGCACAACCATTCATTCAAGGCCATGGAGAAGCCCGCCGCACACATTAGTTAACTCACTGACAGTTGTCAGATCGCTATCCAGGGGACGCCACGAGGAGGCTGTGTGTCGACTTGAAACATGGTAAATCCACCATCGACCAGATATTCACACTACGCCGAATCCTGGAAAAGACCCGAGAAAAACAGATCGACACCCATCATCTATTTGTCGATTATAAAGCCGCCTTCGACAGCACGATTAGGGATCACTTGTACGCCGCAATGTCTGATTTTGGTATCCCTGCAAAGCTCATTCGTCTTTGCAAAATGACACTGACCAACACCACCAGCGCAGTGAAAATTGGGACAGACCTCTCCGCACCATTTGATACCAAAAGAGGTTTCAGACAAGGTGACTCCCTATCGTGCGACTTCTTTAACCTAATGCTGGAGAAAATAATTCGAGCTGCGAACATCGACATCTCTGGCACTATCTTCTACAAGAGTGTCATGCTGCTAGCATACGCTGATGATATTGACATCATTGGCAAAAACGCTCGAGCAGTCAGTGCAGCATTCTCCAACCTGGAAAGGGAGTCTCGTCGTGTGGGTATAGTGGTGAACGAGGACAAAACGAAATACCTTGTGTCAACAAACAAAGAGTCACGGCGTCTTGGACACTGGAATGTCACTGTTGACAACTACACTTTTGAAGTCGTCAAGGATTTCGTTTATCTAGGATCCAGCATAAACACCAACAATAATGTCAGCCTTGAGATCAAGCGGAGACTAACTCTTGCCAACAGGTGTTACTACGGGTTCAGTAGGCAATTGAGAAGTAGAGCCCTCTCTCGACCGACGAAAATAACGCTCTATAAGTCCCTCATCCTTCCCGTCCTAATGTATGGCGCAGAGACGTGGACATTGACCATCAATGATGAGAGACTGTTAGGAGCGTTCGAGAGGAAGATACTCCGTAAGATCTACGGTCCAGTATGCGTGGATGACGTGTTTCGAATAAGATGGAACAATGAGCTGTATGAGCTGTACGCCGACACTGACATAGTCAAGCGTATAAAACTCCAGCGGCTTCGCTGGCTGGGTCATGTTGAGCGAATGGAAGAAAGCGCTCCGGCTAGAAGGGTGTTTTATTCGAACCACGGTGGAGGATCACGCAGAAGGGGACGTCCTAATCTCCGTTGGAAAGACCAGGTGCAGGGCAACCTGACTGCACTTGGCCTTATCAACTGGCGCCAGCGCGCGCATAGCAGAAGTGACTGGCGAAGCTTTGTGGAGGCGGCCAAGACCGATCATCGGTTGTAGCGCCAGCTAAGTAAGTAAGTAAGAAAGCATGCCATGTGATTGGGACGTCAGCGTACTCTACCCAATCCATGAGAAAGGTGATTCCACGATTTGCGCCGGGGTTCGAATCTCGGCACAGGCAAAATCAAAAAGTAGAAAAAATAATAAAACTATGTTTTTTTATTTATTTTTCTTAGCCAAATGATTCAAAGTTTTACAGGCCAGATTTAAAATAGTATTAACCACAAACTAAATTTAATAAGCTTATACTTATAAGTAAACATTATTAATTATACTTTTAAACATCTCCTTAGGCATACAAAAATCTAATTCAATTTCCGATGCTAATACATTAAATTCATTAAGAGATCTTATGATTGGTTGATTTAAAGCATAGTTAGTTCTAAGTATGACATTTTATGTAGAAAATCTTACTTTGGCGAGTAGTTCTGATTGGGACAAAAAAATTTATATTACTTAACAAGCAAGAGCAAACAATGTTGCCACAAACGATTTCATAAATGAACATTAAGGAATTTACCATTCGTCTGCTTTCTAGAGACTTCAAGTCAATTAAAAAACAGCGAGATTTATATGAAGGAATTGGTTCTTTAAAATGCAATGAAAAAAGAGCCAATTTTAAAAATTTCTTTTGGACCCTTTCGAGATGATCGCTATGAATATGGATTCCAAATAATAGCAGCATATTCCAACCTGGATCTTACAAAAGCTGTATATAAAAGCTTGTAAGTGTAGGGGTCATTAAAGTCGGAGCTATTACCTCGCACAAAAGCCAACATAGCAAACGCTTTCGGTATAATGTAGTTTATATGATTCACGGATGTTAATTTGGGGTCAAGTAAGACACCTAAATCCAACATTTCAGCGACGTATTTTAAACGGGTATTTGCAATAGAAAACGCATGCAAGAGATTTATACTTAATTTAGCGAACGTAATATGAAAACATTTTTTAACATTCAAAGCTAGACGGTTTTTCAGACACCAGCTATTTAGTCTATTTAAATCATTTTCGATATCAGTTAAATCACTGACACTTTTTACTTAAAGAAATATTTCTAAATCATCTGCGTACAACAGGTAATTTGTTTTTAAGAAGCATGAACCTATATGGTTTATAAAACGAAGGAAAATGAGCGGCCCAAGGATGCTGCCTTGTGGAACACCCGGCGTGCGGACAAATGATTTCGATTTTATGCCATCGATAACAGCATAGCAAAGTCTATCGCATAGATAGGACTTTATCCATTTCAAAAAAGTGGAATTAAAGCCCAATTTTTCTAATTTTATCGGAAGAATATGATGTCAAACTTTGTCAAAAGCTTTGGAGAAGTCAGTATAGATGGTGCCCTCCTGATATTTATGTTCAAAAGCTAAGAAGTAGTATTCCATAAAAGCAGCCAGGTTTGTGGTTGAAGAGCGACCAGACACAAATTCTGGAGAGGGGAAAACCAAATGTTCTTTTATCATAATTTCAAAAAGTTTAGACATCGTTGAAAGTTTTGAAATAGGGCGATAGTTCGAAATAACATTTTTACTTCCACTTTTAAAAACTGGGGTAATATGCGCTATTTTCCATCTTTTTATAAAGTCATCTGATGATAAAGACAGATTATATATATGACACAAGGGAATGCAAAGTGTCGAAGAACATTTTTTAAAAAGCAAAGCAGAAAAGCCAATCAGCTTTTTCATTATTCCTTTTAAAACATCAATTTCAGTAATTCTTAGGGATCCGAAATTTCTACAAGAGCGACATGCTGCTAGCATATCGTCAACAAACTCATTGGACCTTATCAGTGTGGCTTCAGGCCTGGTAAATCCACCATCGACCAGATATTCACACTACGCCAAATCCTCGAAAAGACCCGAGAAAAACAGATCAACACCCATCATCTATTCGTCGATTATAAAGCCGCCTTCGACAGCACGATTAGGGATCACTTGTTCGCCGCAAAGAGGCGGTCAAGACACATCATCGGTTGTAGTGCCAGCTAAGTAAGTTAGTAAGTATTAGTAACTGCTTATTTCTAGAATAAAGTTCATTACAATTCATTACTTATAATTTAAATTACAAGAAAGAAGAAGAAGAAGAAAAGGTTTTACCGTAGTCAGCACTTCACTTCAACTTACCGTTCAAATGCCGACGTAGCAAAATCTAACGGAATTTTCATGTGGTTGAGTTTGAACGAAAGATATTTTGCTGGCTACGTTAAGGTCACAAGGTTGCATTTAATTTCATTACTTTACAGAATCTATGCTCCTAAGATTAGAAAAAAAAAAGTTTAAATTACTACTCCACATAGGACAAACTATGGTTATCAACAACTCAAGCCATGATTGACTTAGGTCCATTTGCAACGCAATCAACGTAAGGGATAAATTCATTCGCATAAGTACTAACTACCAATTACAGATTTTTAAAGCGTCCTTTTTAATTCAAATTAAATATGTTGAGAATGTTTCTGATTTTCTGATGTTCCTGGTCTTTGCGTGAAATACATATGCAGTGAAATAGTCATGAACATGGGAATTTCTTCGACAGCAGTAAACAAATCACAACAATAACGAAGAGAATTTTAAATTATTTCCATCCTTCCATTCACCTATCGTACATACATATGTATGTATATGTATGTATACTGTGTGTGCATTTCCTTCCGGTTTGAAAGCAAAAGCTAAGCTGTGTTCATTTCAAATCGAAATAAACATAAAATGAAACTCATTTGAAGCCCAAAATTTTAAGAAATATGTTAACCACATCTATACATCATCAGTGTAGACAGTTATAATCGTTAGCGCCATATTGCATAGTAAAGAAACAACAGCAAAACCAACAATAATAACAATCAAAATACTCAAACATATACATGGACACACACACTCACTCACACACTCACATACTACAATGACAATAAAAAAGAAAGAATCTAGCTACGTAAATAATAAGAAAAAAAAATTTATAACAATAACGAAAGGGTTTTTGCTATATTACTTATTGCTACACACATATGTACATACTCGTACATGAATACAAACATATGTACATATATGTATGTATAGAGAAGATGCACCTGTTACGTCACTAGTTTCATTTTTAAAAACATAAGTCTGAGTAGTATAAATATTTTTTGAACATATCGGCACCATTCGAAAGCTTAGGACAAATGGCAACTATCGTATCAAGAAATCTATATGATTAAACTTACAGATTTTTTTTATCGGGTTCTTAGTGAAACTTGTTTAAAAAAAAAAAAAAAAATAATTGGTCCCCTTTATGTCACACATGAAAAAAAAACATGAAGAATCGGAAATTATGCCGCATATGCCTCATAACTTTCCGAAATATTAAAATTTATTTTATTTCAAAGCTTTTTATTAAAAAGTATAACAAAGAAAATATGAATAAAATCAGAATTAATGAAAATTAACGCATTTATAGGACAAATGCCACTAGCGCGGAAGCCAGATATGATGTTTGATGGTGTCGCCGCTAAAATCAGAGCTTCATAAGCAACCCCAGCAATATGACGCAGTTCTAAAGCCCTATAACAATTTTTGTTTTAATGAGCTACAGCTACTAGAATTGTACCCATCTAAGTGTATACTAGGTGGAGATTTTAATGCTAAGCATACACACTGGGGCTCGAGATTAGTTACAGCAAAAGGTTGTGGGCTATTGAATGCGGTAAATGATTGTAAATGGGATTCCATATCAACTAGAAAGCCGACTTATTGGCCAACTGATGAATCTAAAGTACCTGACCTTTTAGACTTTTTTATATTAAATAAAATTTCAATTAATTATATGCAAATAGAAGAGGAACTGGACTTAAACTCTCATCATTCTCCAGTGTATTTAACAGTAAGCGATAGTATAATACTTACTTAAAGAAGAAAATCCTAAGTTGACAAGCAAAGCAACAAATTGGGAACTATTTCAAATAAAACTCGTTAATTATATTGATGAAGATGCGGACGTACTTATAATGGATGATTTAGAGCTTGAATTCATAAAGTTTACGAAAGCTATTCAGAAAGCTGCTTGGGAAAGCATTCTGCAAACTAAAAGAAAAACTATTGGAATGAATTTTCCATGTGAAGTTAGAGTTTTAATAGCTGAAAAAAGTAAATTGAGAAAGAAATGGCATTTAACGCGATCCCCAATGGACAAGCGCAACCTCAACAATGCAACTCAACATCTTAAGAGACTTCTTAAGGATTTCAAAAATAATTCTATCAACTTGTATGTTAGCAACCTAAGTAATGAGCGGAGCTCCGAATACTCCTTATGGAAATGTACAAAAAAACTCAAAATACCACTCAGACATACTTATTCCGCCGATTAAGAAAGAAAATGGTAAATGGGCAAGAAATGCGCAGGAAAAGGCTATGATTTTTGCTTAAGAAAACATTTAGTCAAAACAACATGATTTCGAGTACTGATACAATTACCACCAGTAATTGAAAACGAAAGCCTGATTCCAGTTACATCTACTGAAGTAAACAATATTATCAATTCTCGTCTAAAAGAGAAAAAAGCACATGGTTTTGACCTTATCACAGGAGAAGTATTGAAAAATTTATCTTCTCGGGCCATTGAAAGACTAACATGCTTAATTAACGCTGCTTTTGAGTTCAAATATATGCCAATCTGTTGGAAAGTTGCAGAAGTTGTTATGATACCAAAGCCGGGAAAGCCTCAACACGAAACTACATTTTATAGACCAATATCACTACTGCCCATAATATCTAAAGTTTTTGAAAGACTTCTGCTGAATCGTCTAAACCCAATTATAGAAAGATTGAATCTCATACCAAATCATCAATTTGGCTTCCGTGAAAAACATTCAACTATAGATCAAGTCCACCGAATCACCGATATAGTAGAAAAGTGTCTCGAAGATAAAAAAGTTTGTTCCGCTGTGTTCCTTGATGTTGCCTAAGCTTTTGACAAGGTTTGGCATGAAGGTATCATCAGGAAGCTAAGATGTAGTTTACCACCGAACGTCTGTGACATTCTTGAGTCGTACCTGACTGAGCGCTACTTCCGTGTCAATCAAGAAAATAGCTATTCGAACCTCCAGCTTATTAGTGCAGGAGTACCGCAAGGAAGTATATTGGGACCCACCTTATATGTACTCTACACCTGTGATATCCCAACTCCTACAAATTGCGTCGTAGCTACTTTCGCCGACGATACAGCGATTCTCACCGTTGCTGATTCTGAGGTGGAATCACCACAGCGTCTGCAAAATGCATGTAAATGAAATCGGGTTGTGGACAACAAAATGGAAAATAGCTTTGAACACTACAAAGTCTTTGCATATCAACTTTACAAATAGAAAGATATCGTATATTCCGATTCAAATTCTTGGGAATCAGATACCGTACTCTAATACAACTAAATACTTAGGTATGACGTTAGATGCCAAGCTCAAATGGTGTGAACATGTTAAAATGAAAACAGATGAACTGGACATTAAATATCGAAATCTTTATTGGCTTATTGGGCGGAACTCGTTCCTTTCTACTCACTGCAAGCTCATCTTGTATAATCAAGTTCTGAAACCTGTATGGTCATATTGTGCACAGTTCTGAGGATGCACCAAGAAATCAAATGTAGCAGTTATTCAGCGCTTTCAGAATAAGGTGCTTCAAAACATTGTAAATGCTCCGTGGTATATCCGAAATAGCGATCTTCATCGTGATTTGAATGTATCAACTGTAAACGTGGAAATCTCTAAACTGGCGGAATTACACCAAGCTAGACTACATCAACATGTAAATGAGGAAGCCTCCCGACTGCTTAACATAAGTGATCTAAGAAGACGACTTTTTGAACATGTAAATGAGGAAGCCTCCTGACTGCTTAACATAAGTGATCTAAGAAGACGACCTTTTGAACTAGTAGCTGGAACGCAATAATATTACTTTGAAGTTATTGTTATATATATAAATAATTAAGCCCACTGTAAACAGCTCCTTGGTCAAATTGACTAGTTGCTGTATTAGGGAAACATGATATTTTATCAGAAAAAAAAATAAAATATAAATAAAAAAAAAAAAAAATTATGAATACACTCTTTTATAATATGCTTTCATCGGTCCATTAACTGAAACATTCAGTGGCTGTAGTGTGGTGGAAAAGTGAGCATATGCTCACCGTTTGCAGCCGCAAGATCGGTGACGTCAATTGATAGGTGGCTGGTACGGTTGTCCAACAGCATCAAAAACTGTTTTTTTTGGACTGGCCTCACTATAACGAATACCTAAAACGGTGCATATACTGCACAGATTCAGGTTGACTCATGCACTTCGAGCCATGAGCCAGACCATCAGAACCAGGTGAAAAGTTATATAAAAAACCTGACTACACGTTTTGACGTTAAAATACAAAAAAAATGGCAGCACGAAACCCCCAGCAGCATTTATGGCGAAAGCCATCGTTGTCATTGATTCTCGTCCGCATCAGAAATTCAACTTTAGTTGGAAAGGTAGAGAATCCCGATTCATCTATGGTATACCATAAATGGTTGTACCGTCGATTAATCTCTTATACGGGATAAATTATTGAACAAATGGTTAACGTGTGTGCAAAACCTCTTGACTTGGTTTAATGACGTTTGCTGAGGCGTTCGTAAAGTTAAAGTGGGATGGCGATTCATAAATTAGTAATACCGTAGACGGCCGGTCATTTTATTCTCAATTAAATTTTCGGGCACTTTTCAATTTTGACAGCTAATTCATAAGCCAAAACCTTTATTTCATTTACACTCAGGACATAGTAGTGGCTAGAGAACTTTATAAGGTCTTTCTCCTCTTCGGACATTGACGCTTAAAAATTGTGGTATCAAAATAAAGTTTTGACACCGAACCTCAGCATCATAGCTACTTCGGTAGTAAAAAAATGGTGGTTTGACGTAACGGGAAATTTTAGAAAAGCTTTTTGTAATATTCACGGACTCAGATTAAATTTCTTCTCTGTATATGCGTTTGTAAACCTCCATAAACCCCATGTAGTGGCACTAGGTGAGACTCAGGTATGTGAGGGTGCAGATCCACTTGATTTTCACGTACCAGGGTATCGGCTGGTGTCATTATTCTCTTCAAACAGGGGTCTTACCCTTTTTATTAATGAGGATGTCGCGTACCAGTGCCAGCAACAGCTTTAAGTATATGACGCATGCTGAGTTCAGCTCCATATGGGGTAAGTTCAGTATTCAGTCTCATTTGCTGCACTTCTGTTTTCTTTATAGAAGCCCGAATTCCGATAGGGATTCCACTGTTAATAAGTTCCGATTCGATCGCTTCTATTTGGGAATCATATCCGTGCAGTGAAATTGTGGTTGCTGGTGACTTCAATGTTCGCAATTCGGATTGGTTGCGCCACTCAAGTCACACAACACCCGAAAGTCTGTATGTCGAGTTATTTGCCGAGTCGAACGACCTGACTCAATTAGTGACCGAACCGACACACATTCCGTGTATTGTAGGGCAAGCCCAAATCATCCTTGATCTATTTCTTACTTCTCATCATGACAAATATGATATAAGTGTCCACGCACCTCTTGGAAACTCGGACCACTGTACCATTTTAGCATCCTTTCCGTATTTTCGAATCCACAACCCTGTGACGGTAGCTCCAAAGCGATTTACGTGGCTTAACGAAAAGGCAAATTGGAATGGTCTCAATTAGTTTTTTGAAAACTTTAATTGGAAAATGTGTTTTACCGGTAAAAACATTAAAACCAGTGCTAAAATGGTAGAAGAAATAATTATATTAGGAATGCGGTCTTTCATTCCTAATAAAACGATTAGCATTAAACCTAAAGACAATGCATGGCGACTTGCAGACAAGCAGTCAGGTCCAAAGAGGTCGCTTTCAGGAACTGGCAATCTAACAAGAATGCCAATACTGAACAGTTGCGTAAATAGGAAAAAAATCGCTGTAATGCCAGTCTATAGCGCGAAAAGTTTCTACACGAACAGCGCTTGAAGCACAAAGTCTTAAAATTCCATGGTAAGAATTTTTGGTCATTTGTAAAGAGAGTAAATAACCAAACGACGCCGTCCGTTCTAACTCTTTTTACAGTTGATCGCCTCGTCACATGCTTGGTTAATAAAGCGAACCTTTTAACTAATATTTTCGAAGAGAATTCTTCTCTGCCAGCTAGCGATCAACCACTACCCGTTATCGAATCTGTATCTTGTGCTATGCCTGAGATACATTTTCGAACTCGAGTAGTTAATAGAGTTCTTGAAAATCTTAACACAAACAAGGCTTCGGGGCCCGATGGCATTCCAGCCCACGTATTGCGAGCTTGTGCGACAACGGTCATGTTGGAAAGTTGCCAATGTCCAACTAGTTCATAAAAAGGACAAGACTAAAGACCCTGCGAACTATCACCCCATCACAGTTTGTTCTACGCTACCCAAAGTCATGGAAAGTGTAGTTAACTTCTACTTGGTGAAATATCTTGAGCAAAACGAATTGCTTAATGACCGCCAATACGGTTTCCGTTGAAATAGCTCTATGCGCGATCTCATGGCGGTCCTCACTGAGCACTGGTACCATAGTGTCAATGGCTTCGGGAGTAACTTCACACGATGAATCACGAACTTTCTAAGCGGCCGCTCTATCCGTGTTGTGATAGACGGTATTGTTTCGGAAGATCGTGCAATTTTAATGCGGGATTGCCGCAGGGTTCGATTCTCTCTCCTACACTTTTCCTTATCTTTATTAATGACCTTCTATCATTATCGAAAAATCATATTTACTCGTTTGCAGATGACACCATTTCTCATTCATATGCCTGTTCAAAACACCCTAACTCTTTGGAGATTGAGAGGAAATGTCAATCCAATGTGATGTTCGTTGGAATAAACACATTTTTGACGTGTCGAAAGAAGCAGCCAAGTGTCTCGGCTTTCTTAGGCGGTGTAAAAAATATTTTACTTCGACTGATCTCCGCATGATCTACACCACCTATATATGTCCTAAATTGGAGTTTAATTCCCACCTATGGGTTGGAGCTTCACGAACGAAACTGGAGTTCCTGGACCGTAACTAACATCGAGCGATAAAGCTAATAGGAGGCAGTAGAGTTTCCGGCTCTATTGACTCCTCGGAACATCGTCGAAACGTGGCGTGCGTCTCACTGTTCTACCTTTACTTTAACGGTAGATGTTCTTCTGAGATGCTGAAGCTGATGCTGCCAATTCGTGTGTTCAACAGAACTACACGATCAGCAAGCGGAACTAGCGCCTTCTACGTAGTCTAGGTGTTCCAACGCACTACGCATAACAGAGAAAGTTCGTTCATCTGTCGTACCGCGCGTATTTGGAATAAGCTCCGTGCAACAATTTTTCCCAATTATTATGACCCTTGCAAGTTTAAAGCAAACGTTCATAACTACTTCTCTCTCCTTTTTCCTCCCACCTATCAATCTTCCTTCCAATCAACACAATGCTCTGCATTTATAGGGGTACTCCTGTGTGTTGATTATGTTAAAAAAATAAAAAAAACGGGTGCTGTGACAAAACAGATACCACTACCCTACTTATGTATGTATGTAGGTACATATGTATGTTTAATAAATAGCATAAAAGCGTAAAAGCATTTGAAGGTTGCACATTTATTTTATTTGTGACGTTAGCGGTGGTGGCGTCCCTTGGTTCTTCCTGGCTGGTGTTAGTGGCATACACATACATAAATACACATGTACTCACGTTTGAACATAAATATGGTAGTTGTTTGCTAAAAATGTTAGTTGTATGGTGAATCGATGCAGCTTGTTGATGTTATTAATGTGCATAAATAAAAAAAAGAAACAACAATAAAGAAACTAAATACAATACAAAATGAGCTTTAAATCTGTGTGGCAATCAGTGCGTATGAGCAACATTTATTCATGTGAATTTTCTTAAAGTGCTAGGAATTGAAATGAGTTCATACAAATGCAGAAGAAGAGTGTGAGTGTGAGAGAGAGAGAGAGATAAGATTGCATTAAATATGTTTAAATTTTTCGTGAATTTATTTATTTGTACGGAAGTAAAATGAAAGAATTTGTTACCGCAATCGCCGTCATTTACAACTGTTATGTATATATTTCGTGCAAAGTGCTTTTTTATGTTTTTTGTTGTTGTTGTTTCATTGTCATAATCATTTTATCATAAAGCCGCTTATAATGCTCTAACAATAACCACAAAATAACAACAACAACTGTGAGTATAACCACAACCACCATAATAATTGTATGCTCTGACCGCAAATGGACTTTTTATTTCAAGAGCAGCTGACGTTGTCCTTTTTCGCTTTCTCTTTTACGAGCGCGTCCAAAAATTACACTTTATTGGTTTTGTTGGTTTCTCTTGTTTGAGATTTTGCGCGAATTTTTCTTCGTAATTTCTTAGGGATTAACAGGAAGTGCATTCATTTCAATTGAAGAGAAGTAAAGATAAAAGGGAAGATGAAAATATCTTTTAATTGCCCGAAGAACATTTTTGTAATGAAATAAGATGCAAAAAGCTTAAGTAAAATTGACAAACAGCAAAAAATGTTTCGACTTTTAAATAGAGTTTTCACAGAGGACAAAGTACGAGGTGAGTAACGTTAGTTTTTTAGTGAAGTTATGTATACGATAAACCATTATATATACTCGAGAAACTTGAGCACTAGCTGCTGTTTTGGTTATTTACATCAAATTACAGCTTACTTGAAAAGTTGGTTTGAGTTTTGGTTTTTTATTCGGTATAATCTACTAACATTTCAATACACCAGCGCTCCTCCAATAAATCTATCTCAGCATTAAAGTACGATTCCGGAAGGTCTGCAAAATATGCCTCTACGGTTGCTAGAGCTTCTTCATGCGACGAAAAACACTTTCCACTAAGGAACTGTTTCAGGTTTCGGAATAGGTAGTAGGTGCTGGGAACCAAAACTGGTGAATACAGTGGATGGTCAAGCAATTCGTACTTTAATTCCTTGAATTTAGCCAATGTGAAAACACTTGTGTGAGGACTTGCGTTGTCTTGATGAAAAAGAATTTTTTCTCCTTTAAACCGGGTATTCAGTTTATTATGCATTCAGTTTATCCAAAAGTTTACAATAGTATTGTGAGTTTATTGTTTTACCCTTCTCAAGATAATCAATCAACAAAAACCCTTTTGCATCCCAGAAAACAGTAGCCATAACCTTTTTTGCCGATCGTTCGTGCTTTGTCTGCTTTGGTGCCGAACATCCAGCTTCAATCCACTGCAAACGTTGCTGTTTCAATTGACGATCATGATGGCAGACCCAAGTCTCATGAAACGAAAGTTATGAAACGACATTTAAAATCCGTTTTATTCTGCTTAAAACGTTCCAAATTGCACTGAGAAATTCGTTTTCGATCGACTTTTTGTTGAATTGTTAACGACTGAGGCACTACTTTTCCCAACAGCTTTTTCATATGTAGTTCTTCATGTGAAATGTGGTTTACTCGTTCTTCTGAGATGCTTATGGTATCAGCTTTTCACACATACTCACACTTGGATTTTCACAAACAATAGCATGCATTTTTTCAATGATTTCTGGTGTCGAGGCACTTTTTGGACGTCCAATGCGTGGTACATCTTCAATACTTGTACGACCACGTTTAAATTCAGCATTCCAATTTTTTAATGTTGCATATGAAGGAGCACATTCACCTAACACATTTACCATATCGGTACGGATTTCTTGTCCAGATAAACCTTTTTTAAATAAATACTCAATAATAGCACGATTTTCCAATTTTTCCATTTATAAAAAAAAAAACACTTTTACACGTCAACTTCAAGCAGTTTTTAAACAAAGGCAGGATTGCCGGATTGATTTGAAACTTTATAAGTGTTCATACGAAAGATGAAATAATACATTGAACATAAATTCACTGTTCCACTAGTGCTATCTATGTGTCATGCAAGAAACTTTTCAAGTAACCTGTATTTAGCGTTTCTAAGTATTCTACGGCTGAAGATATCGCAAACAATATCCAGGCAGCTGATGCTCTTCGAATTGTATTCCAGATTTTTATGCTGAATAAATATTTCCATACTAATTCTGTATGTATATGAAAACCGCATGCCCGAAAAGTAGTGTTTTACTATGTTATTTCTTCGATTGCTTTCTTGACACAAACAAATCATATGCAGATAATTTTATTCAATTATGAAAAGCACAAATGTGACTTTATAATAATTTTGCAATTTTTGAGGAAACTAATTTTGATGATTTAAATTTGATAACAATATATGTAAACAGTGTAAGCAAAGCAAAAACCGCAAAAGTACATACAACGATCATTTTATTAACTAAAAATAATATCGCATGCGATTAAAATGTATTCAAATGCAATTTAAACTATTTCACCGCAACACGTGCACTCAAACAAAACGAATATAAAAAAATATAGTACACAATTTGAAATTTGTGTGCGTGTGTGTGTGTTTGTGTGTATGATACAAAAAACACACAAATGCATATGCAATACTCGTAATCTCTGAATGAGTATGTGTGTTCATGAGTGTGTATTTGCGCATAAAACACAAATACATACATACACACATAAAATATATTAAAAATATTGCAATTTTCATAAAATTTGCATGCGAAATGTTTACAAGAGTTTTGTATAAGCAGCAACACAGCGGCAGCAGTAAAAACAACGAAGCGGATCTGTTGTGGTTTTGTCGTTGGAAACATTTCAGCATAACGAAACGAGAATCGCACTTCTTCTGTTCTTATGTGTACGCAACATGCAAAATGTTGCACTTCAATAGATTTTATGCACGTTGGAAGTTGTTGCTGCTGGTGGTACTGGGTACCGCCGCTTTGCTGCTATGCGGTGTGCACTCATCATTTCCTATGTGCTATTCTCCCATTCTTCCTTCTTTGTACTTCCGTCCCTGCATCCCATGTATGTAGTTTATTTGCTTGCAAATGGCAAAGCAAAATGCTTTACATAAATAAAACCAAGACAATATCCTTAAGGAACCGCGCGGCATTGTTCGCTTTTTAAGAAACATTATACTGTGGCAAAAATAAAAAACAAAAAAAAACAACAAACGAAATCTAAAGTGTAAATATATGTGTGTACAGTTGCAAGCAAGAAAAACACACCATACACGCAGATAGAAATCGCAAAACAACAACAACACCAAAGTAACCGCTCTACAACTTCGTTTAAAAGCAATGCAAATGCAGCGGCGTCTTTTTCCGTTCCATACTGTTCCGTCCGCCTTTCCGATTGTGTGCTCGTTCGTTCGCCGTTCTGCCCATCTGTTCCGTTTGTCTCTGCATATGCACACGTCCGTCCGTCCGTCCGTCCGTCTGTCCTTCTGCCATTTTGGCGTCCTCTTGCATGCCAGTTGCTGCTGTCATTGCGTGTAAATATTTTATGAAAATTTTCTTCATACTTTAGCATTGCAAAACTACGCATCCATAAGATGCACAAAAAGGCAAAACAACTACAACAATGGCAACAACACTAACTATAAGATGACGAAGCAACAGAAGAAGAAGAAGAAGAAGAATAAGAAGAAGTAGAAAAAGGCACAAAAGTGCTTACGTAGAGCACAGAATAATATTTTAGATTGTTTCTAGTTTTTTCTTTTCTCATTTTTTTTTAAGATGAAATAAAATAAAAATCTCATTTTTATGTGCTTAAATATGATTTTGTGTTGATATTCTACATTATTAAAGTATGAATTTCAACAAATAAATTCATTTTATGTGAAAGTTTATTTCATGATTTTGTAGAGTTCTGAAATTTTATGTGAAGTATGAGTGAGATGGGCTTTAAAACAAAGGAAGAAAAACCAAAAATGTATCATGTGTTAGCACCTGGTAGTCGTGTAAAGTTGATTTTAAATCTCAAAAATGCTGCAATTATTCCATAAATTATGAAAAATGTATCCCTTGATTATTCTATGTATTTACTCGTAAGTATATAAATAGTGGATCATTGAGTTGTGGAACTTCAGACTTTTTGATTTTTTCCCTTTCCCTTTATTCTTTCCTGGAATTCATTGATACTTCTTCCTCATAATGGCATCAATCATTTACGACTGTACTTATTGACCTTCGTCGATTCGACTAATACTGGGATTCAAAGATAGTTGCTTTGCACACTACATAGATTTTAGAATTTAGAACTACTCAATTTGAGTATTCACAAAAGGTTCCAAAATTAATTTTGGGATTTTTTTTTCAGAATATCTTTTTGGAGTCATGACTCATAATAAAATATGGCCCTAAGATCAAAAATGAAATACTTATCACCCCCAAAAAAGGAAGTGCCACCCCAATTCACGACAAAATTGAATTTAATTGCTTCCCCTGGGGTCTACAGTCTGTTCAACAAAAAACGTTACTCTCTTACTCAGTGAACTTCCAAAAAAATGTGCTATTTTATAAATACATATTGTTGCGGTTGTCGACGCATACACTTTAATTTAGTTCTGTTTGTACTTTCCACTGTAACACGTGTAAACAAAATGAGTGTGCAGTTCAAGAAACATTTCGAAGCGAGCTTTTTAACAAAGCATCCTAAATGGTCAGCTAAAAAAACTGCAAAACATCTTAAAACTACTTGCACCACATTTATTACGAGGTGGTCTGAGCGTCATTCAGAAACAGGGAACGTTGACGGCGAACCAGGAGGAGGCCGAAAGACTACCACTTCCACGCGGCAGGATAAACTGATCGTTGGGCTTTTTGAAAAAAAATCAATGATCAGTTTAAGGGAAGGAAAAGAAATTTTATAGGAGAAGGGGTTGGATATATCCTTAAACACGATTCGTGAGAGACTTCAGCAATCAGGTATAAAACGTAGCAGTACTTTGTCAAAACCATTGCTTTCACACTTTTTTGAGCATGTTGAAAAGCGTCTTCAGTGGGCTTACACAAACATCGATCGAGATTGGATCAAAGTAATATTTACAAATGAATCCACTTTTGTGTTGTTAAATCCAATTAAACATGTTTGGTTGAAAAATGGCGAAAAATTTATTCAACGAAGTGTAAAACATCCGAAGAAGGTTCATGTCTATCGATGCTTCTTTGCCCAAGGATTTGGCTTTCTTAAGTGCTTCACGGAAAATTTAAATGCCGTTAGAATACTGAAGTTGGATTGTCTATTAAAGTCAGCTGAATTATTATATGGGAGAAATAACATCGATTGGATATTACAGGAAGATAACGACCTGAAACACCGAAGTAAACTATGCACTAAGTGGAAAGAGGATCGCAATATTACAACTTTGGATTGGCCCTCTCAGTCACCAGATGCAAAACCCTTAGAGAATGTGTGGGCTCTTATGATAGATATCCAAAAAGAAAATAAAATCATCAAAACATTTTATTCGATTGCTCAAAAGTACGTGGAGTTCTCTTTCCGTGGAATATGCTGAAATTCAAGCTGCCACTTGTCGCCAAAGATGCCAAGCAATTATCGACAATGCAGGAGATTGGCCCGCATATTAAACTACCTGTCGAAAACCATAATAATATGTATTTCTCAAAAATAAAACACTTTTTCAAATAAATGTAACATAGTCTGTTGGAGAAAAACGTTTTTTGTTGGACAGACTGTATTTTTCATTGGAGCCAAATTTCATGGAGTAATAGTTTCATGCCGTGTCTTAATGATAGAGTGAAAAGCTTCTACTATGTAATTTTTACTCTTTTTAATGTTAATTGGCACTCTGGACATACAAATTTTTTTATGGAGCGTTTCCGGAGCCAGTTAAACATTTTTGGATAAATCACGAGTAACGATACTGTTAAGAAATTAAAGGCTATTTAACAAAAACTTTATCTCACACTGTTTTCTAATCGGTTAGTAGTCCAGGTGCAGGCAAAGAAAGTATATAAAAAAGGACCAGAGATTGCGCCGTTCTTGATATTGTTGAAGGAAATAATTTAAAACGCTTTGCCCTCATTATTCAATGTTTTGACGAAGTTTTTCATAAGTCTCCATACTTACTTACTTAATATGCAATGCTGGAAGTATGGTGTTTTACTTTTTAATGACTGGTGCATATTTTTCATTTGCCTTCGCCCACTGTGATCTTGACTGCCAGTTGCCTTTCTCATTATTATGGTGGCGGCTCTTTCGGAGGCACAGGAAGCATAAAAACTTAGTGCAATCACCTTGCAATTTACACAACATTCAGACAACTTCAAGATCTGAAAAAATTTTACAGTCATGCTTTTGCATTTTTCATATAGTTATGTATCCACACTGCATACACAAACATACATACATGAAATATCTTCGTCGTATCGTTCAATGAAGATATTTCAATGTAATGTAAACATTGGGCATTCTTGGCCACTTGATTTCAATTCAAAGTAAACATTTATGAAATATCCAATTCAAAGTAAACATTTATGAAATATCCAATTCAAAGTAAACATTTATGAAATATCTTTGCTGCGTCGTTCAACGAAGATATTTCATCATCCTATTTTTTTGATGACTCTTGCAGTTTGATAGAGGGAGAAGCTTTGGAGCTTCTGGTTTGGATTAGTTTTAGTTTAGTTTTAAAATTGAATTTGAACAGGGAAGATGTCTCGGAAATAAAAATAATTAATAAAAATAAAAAGTGTCTATTAATGTTAGGCATATTTCTGGCGCAGTCGTAACGGAGTTCCATAGTGGGAAAAAAGCGAAGAGTTTTTTTAGTTCGAAAAGAACAACCACGAACATTTTTCAAAAACGCAATTCCGTAGTGAAAATAAAGCGAAGAGTTTTTTTTCAGTTCGAAAAGAACAACTACGGTCGGTACACGAACAATTTTAAGTTCATTTTCATTTCTGAAAAACAAAATCAGTTTCATGATACTTTGATAAGCAGAATTAAAGAATATTTCACACAAGAAAAAACCAACGAAAAAAAAAGAAAAAAAAAAAAACAAGAAAAATTTCATTAACAATTTATAATTTACACAAGCCAACAACAAAATCACATTTAAAGTATTGACTTGAATTAAATGGCAAATAATGATTGAAATAAAAGTATAAAATTAAATACAAATTAATTAAACATTTAAAAAAAAAAAAAAAAAAAAAAAAAAAAAAAAAAAGAGACAATATAAGGAAAAACCAATTACATAATAAAATCAATTTGAATTGAGTTCTGAAAGCGGAAGTAATAAACCTGAACTGACATTGTTCCAGTGATCATTTCTTGGAGGTAGCAGCAGAAAGTGGCTGAAACATTTAAAAAAAAAAAAAAAAAAAAAAAAAAAAAAAAAAAATCATTAGCAACAAAACGGAGAGAAGACAAGCGTGGCAGCCAGTGGCAGCATATACGAGCACAAGTCGGTATCTGTAATTACTTATTGTGTTATTTTATAATTAAATAAAATTAAAAATGGAATTGTTACCAGTAGGGGAACGTTTTAAGGTAGTTGTAAGTAGCTTAAACTGTGTTGCAGCCTTTGGAGGAGACAAAAATGCGTTAGTAAATTTTATTGAAAGAATAGAGGTATTAATCCCAGTTATTGAGACCTTTGACAACGTCTATAAATTATTGATATTAGGATTAATAAAGGACAAAATTGTAGGAAATGCTCAAAAAACTTTACTTATAAATGGAAATCTGGGAACTTGGACGGAATTAAAGGAAGCGTTAATAAGATCACACGGAGAGCATGACTCCACCGAGATTTTAATCGATAAATTACGGTCGGTTAAATGTGACTCTAATATTGAGAATTTTCATTATAAAATAAATACATTGCTATGTAGATTAAATAATCGTTTCCTTCTAGACGGGGGAAATAATGTCGAAAACATCGCAAGCAATCAACGGATTGCTTTACATTGCTTCAAAAATGGGTTACCAGAGCCTGTGAAAAGCATGCTCATAACAAGAGACCCACAAACTTTAACCAAAGCTCATGAAATAATAAAGTCTAGTGGATATTCTTATTATAACGGACAGTACTGGAACGGCAGATATGATAAAAGATCTAATCAGGAACCAAATAATACTGGCTATAATGGTCAGGTAAATGAATTTGGAAATAGCAACGGGAGAAATTTTAATGGAAACAATTCGGGACAAACCAGATTTACGGGTAACCGTAACCGTTATGTAGGTAACTCTCGATATAACGAGTCTAACCAATATAGAGCATCTGGCAATTTTCAGCCACGTGCTCGGTTCCCTGAACATACAAACACTAATGGTAATTATACCAACCAAAATAGAGCATCTGGCACTTTTCACCCAAATGTTCGATTCCCCACAAATATGAACAATAATGGCAATTATACTAATCAATACAAGCCAGTTGAACCTATGGATATTTCCACAAATGAGCAGCAAAATTTTTACCTCGACCCAGGAAACAATTACCCTATATAGTAATAAAAACACCTATTAAGAACCTTAAATTTATAGTGGATACAGGAGCTGAATACAGCATAATAAATCCACACTTATGTAATCCAAAATGGCGCGTTACTTCCCATATTTCAAATTTGAAAGTACTCAACCGAGTCATAAAT
The DNA here is from genome assembly GCA_958295655.1 of Palloptera scutellata. Classification (NCBI taxonomy): domain Eukaryota; kingdom Metazoa; phylum Arthropoda; class Insecta; order Diptera; family Pallopteridae; genus Palloptera; species Palloptera scutellata. Next base: position 39,930,743 of record OY282450.1, on the reverse strand, counting down.
ACTAATACTCAATTTAAAATTCCACTATTTAAGGAATTCAATAGGGAAAATTTTTTTGTTACATTTTTGGAATTTGATTTTCATGAAAAGTATGATGGGTTAATAGGCAATAATATTCTGGTTGATTTAAATACGATAATCGATTACAAAAATCGATGCCTTATTACGGATACGGCAAAAATTCCAATGTATCTAAATGAATACGAAGAGTATTCCGCAATGGTTTTTTTAAATGAAGGAAACCAAACAGAAGTATTTTGTAACGAAAACAATACCACTGAAATTAGAAATGAAGTTTTTGCGAATCATTTGATAGCTCAGGACAAAAATGAGCTTAAAGAACTTCTAAATAAATTCAAAGACGTGTTCTACAAAGAAGGCGATAATTTATCTTTTACAAATGAAATAAAGCATAAAATAATTACTAAATCAGATACCCCAATTTATAGCAAACTATACAGATACCCTGAAGTCCATCGCGATGAAGTAGATAGACAAATTAGGGAAATGCTACAACAAAAAATAATTACACCTAGTTATAGCCCCTACAACTCCCCCCTTTGGGTGGTACCAAAAAAAATCATTAATAATGGAGAACAAAAGTGGCGCATTGTAATAGACTACCGCAAACTTAATGAAGAAACCATAGACGATCGGTTTCCCATGCCCAATATCGAAGAATTATTTGATAAATTGGGAAAATGCAATTATTTTACTACCTTAGACCTGGCGAAAGGATTTCACCAGATCGAGGTTGACCCTCAAGATAGAGCAAAAACTGCATTCTCGACCAGAGACGGTCATTACGAATTTACAAGAATGCCATTTGGGCTTAAAAATGCCCCGGCTACCTTTCAAAGATTAATGAATTACGTCTTAAAAGATTTCATAAACAAAACATGCGTGGTATATTTGGATGATATCCTTATATTCTCCACGAGCTATTTCGAACATTTGGTTACATTAAAAAAAATAATGCAGAAATTACGAGAGTGCAATTTGAAAATTCAAATTGACAAATGTCACTTCGCGGACATAACTACAAATTACTTAGGGCATACCATTACAAATAATGGAATCAAACCGGATGGGTCAAAATTAGAAGCTATACAAAGAATGAAGCCCCCAACGAATGCTAAGGGAATTAAGCAATTTCTCGGAATAACGGGTTATTATCGAAAATTTGTTAAAGATTACGCTAAGGTAGCATACCCTATGATCAGATATTTAAAAAAAGACGCAAAAATTGATCCAAAAAACGAAGAATATTTTAGTTCATTTAATAAATTGAAAACATTGTTGAGTAGCGACCCCATTTTGAAAAGCCCTGACTTTAATAGACCTTTCACATTGACAACAGACGCATCTAAGTATGCAATAGCTGCGGTACTTAGTCAAAATAGTCATCCAATATGTTATATTTCACGCACCCTAAATGACCACGAGAAGAGGTATTCCACCATAGAAAAGGAACTACTCGCAGTAGTTTGGTCTGTGAAACATCTTCGTACTTATTTGTATGGAAGGAAATTTACTATTTGTACTGACCATAAACCATTGGTTTGGCTCAACGGAATAAAGGAACCAAACATGAAGTTACAAAGGTGGAAAATACAATTGAATGAATACAACTTTGATATCACTTACATAAAAGGTAAACAAAACTGTGTTGCGGATGGACTAAGTAGATTTATTAACACAAAAAATGATAAAGGTATTGACGAAATTACTGTGAACGGCGATATATTTAATAACGAAGAAAATTATGATAATTGTAGTATGGACGTTGAAGTAAATTCTACAATTGCTACGATACATAGTGCACTAAATGACAGCTTGGATTACATTCCTATAACAGAGAAAAACATTAATATATACAAGAATCAAATATATTTACAAATTGGAAATAAAGAAAAGATCACTAGAAAAATTATTCACAAAAAATGCCAAAATTTTTTAACGATTGATAATCAATCAAATTTATTCGAACTAATGAGCAACGTCATACTGGACAAGGGAATTATGTGCGTCTATTGTGAAAACGACGATTTAATGGAAAAATTCCAGAATATTTATGTTGACAAATTACAAAACAAAAACTTAAAAATTCTAAAATCAACAATAAAATTAAAAGACATAACGGATACAAACGAGATGTTGACTATTATCAAAGACGAACACCTGAAGAATAACCACAGAGGCATAAATGAAGTATTTTTGGAATTAAAAGTCAAATTTTTCTTCCCCAATCTAATGAAAATAATAACTAAATTCATTGATAATTGTGATATATGCAAATTGGCTAAATACGATCGTCAACCTCCAAAAATTCCTTACCAGGTAACCGAAACGCCAAGTCAATTTAATGACATTGTACACATTGATATATGGTTTCCATACAGAAACATTATGTACCTTACTACAGTTGACAAGTTTACTAAATACGCTACATTTCACAAAATATCGGATAGAACATGGGTTTCCATTTTAAAAGCTCTTAAAGAACGAATTCAATTTTTAGGTAAAATGAAAAAATTAGTATTCGATAACGAAAGATGTATATTACACAACGCAGTAGAATTATTTTTAAAAGAAAATGACATTGATGGACACAGAACAACAGCTTATAGCAAAACTGGTAACGCAGATATCGAACGTCTCCATGGTACACTGAACGAACATTTGAGAATTTTAGAAGTAGATAAACTCAATAATGATGATTTAGACGAGAAACTGTACAAAATAATAAATTTTTATAATAATACAATCCATGTTACAACAGGAAAGAGACCAATTGACTTTCTCACAAAAAATTATGATCAAGAATACATTAAAACCCTTTGCGAAAAATACAATCAGGAAAAAATTAATAGAATAAATAAACTAAATCAGGACAGAATTGAACAGATCAGTTTGCATGATGATATAGTAGTGAACAGGGAAATACCTAAAAATAAACCTAAATATAAGAAATTGACAAAGTATTCGAAAGACAATAATTACATCATAGATACTAGCAATAAGAGAAATACTAAATATTATAAAACCCAATTAAAACGCAAATATAAATATGAAATCGATAATGAACAAGAAAATACGTAGAAAAAAAAAACCTAAATATAAGAAATTAACAAAGTATTACAAACATCCCTTTCAGAATGATTGCATTACTGGTACTGGTGTGGGCGTCCCTAGTGGCAACCCAACCAACATTGGAAATTACATCGTGCACATCCGAAAATGGATACGAAATAGTAAAAATGGATGAGAGACGTGTTATAAACTCATACCAAAAGATATTACATGTCGTCAATCTGACAACATATGAAGAATTAATTACTCTTATGGAAGATAATATTGCTTCCTTAAGTCTAAGTAACAAAAACGAAGCTGAATATCTCATGTTATTAAAAAAAGAAATGAGCGAGCTCAAACATAATTTCAATTTATTGATTCCCCATATTTTTAAGAACCATAGAATTAAGAGGGGCTTACTTAACTTTATCGGTAGAGGTTTTAAATATATTACAGGGACTATGGACGATGAGGATGCACAAGAAATTTACGATCACCTCAAAAATCTTGACACTAACACTAGAAATGCAGTCAATGAAATTAATAACCAAATAATTATAAATAATAACTTAATAAAAAATATGGATACAATTAGTAAGCACATTAATCAACAACAACTTAATTTAAGCTTGTATTTGGAACAAATCCAGGAAAAAACAAATATTGTTCTTTATTTTGAGAAAAGATCTATGCATTTTCTACAATTATATATCGATATACAAACCGTAAGCAGTCAAATAGAAAAATTTTCCGATATAATCCTAATGAGCAAATTAAATGTATTAGCACATGATGTTTTAACTGACGAGGAAATAGACAGGTATAACTTGACTATAGAAATGATGCCATATATTCAAACAAATGTAATTTTTAGCGACGATTCACTAATTTTTGTCTTAGGTATTCCAAAGTTTTCAGATAAAAAATTTCGTAATGCACTAGTAGTACCAATGCCAAATAAGAACTTTGAAGAATTAAATTCACCTACTCTTGAAATTATTATTCAAAATAACACAATTTATGATAATTTGGATGGAATTATACAAATAAAGAAATTAAAAATAAGTAATAACTTTTGTATAAAAAACATGTTTAATGAACATAATATTTGTGAATTTAAATGTAATAATAAAAGTTCAATTGAACAATTGTCAAACAATTTGCTAATTATCAAAAATTTTCCTGTAACAACAATAAACCAGAATTGCATTGCTGGAGATCTAATTATACGTGGGAATAATATAATAAAATTTCATTCGTGTAAAATCAGAATACAAGATTATGAATTTTTCAACCACGAACAAATATTTATGAATAGCGTAAACATACCTCATGTCTATTTCAATTTGACTAAAATTGTGAACAATATAACTTTAAAAAATATACACTTAAGTACAATTTCAAATAGAAAAGAAATTGAATATATTGACTATAAAAGTAATAGAAATACTTACCTTGCCATATCAGGCAGCATGATTATTTGCATAATTTTGATTATATTTGCATTTTTATTTTTTAAGAATAAAGGAAACACACATGTAACAAAAATTGAGCTGCAAGAGAAAAACATATTTCCAATAATGAAAAAAAATTCTGTGGATCCTTTTGCAGGGACTGCAAAGATCTAGGTGTTGGAGGAGTTATGTATCCACACTGCATACACAAACATACATACATGAAATATCTTCGTCGTATCGTTCAATGAAGATATTTCAATGTAATGTAAACATTGGGCATTCTTGGCCACTTGATTTCAATTCAAAGTAAACATTTATGAAATATCCAATTCAAAGTAAACATTTATGAAATATCCAATTCAAAGTAAACATTTATGAAATATCTTTGCTGCGTCGTTCAACGAAGATATTTCATCATCCTATTTTTTTGATGACTCTTGCAGTTTGATAGAGGGAGAAGCTTTGGAGCTTCTGGTTTGGATTAGTTTTAGTTTAGTTTTAAAATTGAATTTGAACAGGGAAGATGTCTCGGAAATAAAAATAATTAATAAAAATAAAAAGTGTCTATTAATGTTAGGCATATTTCTATATATTTCATCAAAGTGACCATTTCGGCCTAGGCCCTCCATGGGCTGTTGTGCCATTAAAAGTAAAAAGTAAAGTAAGACCATATCCTTGTATGATTCTGTTAGTGTCGACCAGCGAGGCAATCGATGGCTTTTCGTTTTCATTGTAAATATGACTTTAAAATCCAGTTTTTACCCTTGCATTTGGATTTTTCCCGGAGAATCTTGGCGATGTAAGTGACGAGCACGTCAAAATATTCGATCAGCTGATGACGGGTATCGTGCAGTGTTGCCAGAACATACTTCTTGGAATGAAATAATTGTACTTTTCGATGATCTGTCGTAACATTGATGTACTTTAGTAGATGCTGTACTTTTTGGGGTTAGTCCATACATATTTTCTTAATCAAAGTAAATGAAATTTATAATGGTCTTGGTAAGAATAGTCCTATCGTCATTAAAGTTTTAATTAGTAAAAAAAAGTTTTTCGCAACAAAATTGTTGCAAAAAAGAAGAACATAATTTGAATTTATCAATTTTGATGTCGCAAATTGGTTATTTTCTCCCATTATTCTTACAAAAAGACAATTATTTCAGGTTACCAGACTCTAATTTTAAATCTAAATTATCAAAAATATTACATAAAATTAATCTAGGTATCGGAATCTGGAAGTTGTATTCAGGTTATTTAAAAGGGTTTTTGTATGGGACTTACTTTACTTACTTTTAATGGCACAACAGCCCATGGAGGGCCTAGGCCGAGCTTTTCGCTTTTCGCATCCACTCATGTTGTGCGTGTTATATTTGTACATGAATGGAAGGGACCTACAGTTTAATGCCGAATCCTAACGGCGAAGTGAAAAGCTTTTCATAGCAGTTTTTACTCTTGTAGGTTTGCCATTGCCTGCCAAGAGGTGGTGCCGCGTAGAAAAATTATATTTTCTACTTTTTGATTTGGCCTGTGCCGAGATTCGAACCCCGGACACTCTGCTTGGCAGTCCAACGCACTACCACTACGCCACAGCGACCACTTTTGTATGGGACACATATATATTTACGCACCGATCTCATTCCAGTATAAGACCGTATTTTCTATATATGTACATGTTCTGTACAAATATTCCTGATATCACCAGAACCCAAGCAAATGTAGCAGGAGGTAGAGGCAAAGGTGGCATTGCAAAGTGTGCTTTCACTTCGCCGTTCGGATTCGGCATTAAACTGTAGGTCCCTAACACGCACAACATGAGTGGATACGAAAAGTTCGGCCTAGGCCCTCCATGGGCTGTTGTGCCATTAAAAGTAAAAGGGAAGTTAAATACTTCATTGACCGAGGTGGTATTTGAATGTTAAAACATTTCTTAGATATTTAATACTTTTCCTTTATTGAGTATCTTTTTGGCTAATTTGGGACTACTTATTCTACGAACACAGACGTACTAAAGTTGAAATCACCACTGGCCACACTGGCGGTGAGGCAATGATGGGAGACTTCATTTGGTTCCCAAAATAACCAAAAGCAAACACAGAGTCAGAGTTACTTTAAGTACACTCATATTATGCAAACGTGAAGTATACCTTGATGGACCACGTTAAAAATAGGTCGTTCTCGAGCAATATGCATGATTGGATAATGTGATTGATTGGATAATGACAGAAAAATAATAATGACTTATAGAAATTGGTAGCTAACTTGTGACTAAAAAAATTATTCAATGACATCTGGAGAACAATTTTTCCTCCCATTAATCGAATATACCATATACATTTTATTTTTGGTTATATGATTTATTTGAATTTCTTTATTAAATTTTCTAAAAAATGAAAGAAAAAAAAAACAATTGTATGAATAAAAAAAAGTAGTTGTATCCATTACAAGAGAGTATGTTTAAGTGTATGCATCTTGCATTCGGTACATCTAATGTTGTCCAGACTTTTTAAATTGCATGTTCTCTTATGGCAATAGCAGCAATTACAACAGCACCATGCGGCCGCAAGAAGAAGCAAGCAACAAAATAAAAGCTGTTGCCGATACACTTTTGTCAATGACCGCAAATTTCACTTGGTCGGCATGCGGCGGTAACTTTTCAATAAAAGTAAATCGTTTCAAGTTTTTGACTTTAATTAGAAAATTGCAAAGTTTTTTAATTTTATTTTTTTTTATTTCTGATATGTATCAAACTTGATATTGCCGACGTGTTGTTGTCGTTGTATTGCTAGCAACACCGTTGTGGTTTTGTGGTAGATGAATTGTGTACAAAAGGGAAACTAGAAGGAAGAATAAGGAAAGAAAATGAAGGGCAGAATGAGGTGTACTCAAGTATATATGTTTGTATGTATGTACATATATAAGTATGTGTGTATCTGTGTGTATTATAAATATGCGAGTATCCTGCTATGTCTTCCTTGTTGTTGTCGTGTATTATTTTAATGTTATTTTAATCAGATTGTGCGCGCATACTTTATATTTCAATTATTTGCTACTGTTTTGTTGTTGTTGTTGTTGTTGTTGTCGTTTGTGTTGTTATTGCTTCTGTGTAAATGTGGCACATCTGCTTGTCAGCATGATAGCACCACAACGTATTTTTGGCGCCATCTGTGTTTCGGTTTATTGCTTGCTGGTTGCGGTTTCAATTATGCGTAATTATTTCGGTTGCGCTTTATTGATTTTCATACATATATACATAGATATATACATACATACTTACATACATATTGTATATATGATTGCTTTCATACATACTCGTAATATCAAATTATACGATATGCTGGAAATGGAGAAAGTCTGCTTTTTACTTATTTATTCTTTTGCAAAATATATTTTAGTTGTTTTGAGGAAAAGTTTTGAGTATTTGTTATTTCTAAATTTAATACACATGAATTAATTCGTATTGACAGCGGCATTTTTGATGTACTCGTTGTTGGCGAGGAAAATGGTCGGTAGGAATTAATCAAAGACTACTTTTAGGTCTGCTCGTAAATTCAACAGTATTGCACATTGAAAAGGACTCTTAATATGGCAGTCTTGTTTTCCTTTATGCTAAGGCTCACAGTAGAGTACCTGCTTCTCGTAAGAAAACGATTAAAACTGCCATAATGTGATCCTTTTCACATTTTCTGAGAAATATGTGGTAGAAGTAATATTATAGTGAAAGCTATTATTGGTTGTAAAAGCTTTAAGTTCTCTGACGATGCACTGAGGGGCATTTGACTTTTGGCTACCCAGGCAGTCTGGGTAGCCAGAAGTCAATTACAAACACTTTAACTTAGGAAAAAAAAAATATGAAATTGTGAGTCCTAATATCGCAGGTGTTGCTGCATAAACTGATGAGTTTGATAGTGCACCGAGAATCTCTATGGCGCAGAAAGGCTCAGCTGGGTTTATCAGCAATCTCATAAGTTTGTCTAAGGTGAATACTAATTCAGAGTATAAGGGTGTAAGGTGTCGTAAAACGAAGAGGCGTACAAAATCTACAAGTTCAAGGAGGAGATATGTCGTGAAATAGTTCTTAATTGATCTAGGTATTAATATAAAATTCTTTATTTCATTTAGAAAATTTTATGTATCAGCATTTATTATTATAAGAACTTACTTTACTTACTTTTAATGGCACAACAGCCCATGGAGGGCCTAGGCCGAGCTTTTCGCATCCACACATGTTGTGCGTGTTATATTTGTACGGCGTAGTGAAAAGCTTTTCATAGCAATTTTTACTCTTGTAGGTTTGCCATTGCCTGCCAAGAGGTGGTGCCGTGTAGAAAAATTATTTTTTCTACTTTTTTTGATTTTGCCTCTGCCGAGATTCGAACCCCGGACACTCTGCGTAGCAGTCCAACGCACTACCACTACGCCACAACGACCTTCTATTATTATAAGTAATTCACAAAATTATGTCTATGCATTCTATATTACTATTTTCAGAGTAGATACATGAAAACTCAAACTCAAACTCATGAAAACTCAAAACTCAGATGGTCCAGCTGCGGTGTCGTTGCTTCGATTTTAAAAATTTATGATATAGTTCGAAGTTCTTGGCATTTGGAGTTTTCGTTGCTTTCAAATTGCAATAAAACTCCCCAACGTCCGGTAGCAAAGGGTTGAAAATTGATATGAGGTCTTGTCCTTTTTGTTTTTTTTTTGCTGTTGCTTATTTCAATTTCAGTGTTGTTGCAAGGTTTTAAGTTTTCAACGTCTTTTGTTTTTAAATTGATGGTGGAAAATTTAATTTGTTCTTGCACACATGAAACAATTCAATATATTCTGAAAGATGGGTTAAACATGAAATATCGGTGTATCCCAGGTTTTCTGGTTCAATTCACTTTTTCGTTTAAAATGGTAATTACTAATATTAAATTAAAATTACTCATAATACTCGTATTCTATATACTATAATGAATTTAATTATATTTTTATACTATAAATGTTTACCTGTGCTACATTGTCTTATTAATGTTATTAATATGTTCAAAATGAGCGCACGACCACTTGTGTTTTTCAGTTACTCGCATTCAGGTGAATCACGAAATAATAAAGAAATTTTATTAGTAAATAATTTGAGAACGGTTGCATTTCGCTAAATGCAGTTGATGTAGAAAAAATTATTTTCTCCATTACCATTTCTTCCCCCCGAACTTAGGAGGGTTTTCGTGCGAAGAGCATAGTTTCAATTTTCACCCAAATATCGCAGAAGTTGAAAGTAGATACTAAGGAAAAGAAGTTCAATATATGCTCGCAGACCACCAGCTGGTCGATCTGTGACAAACCGATTCGACGTTATAGAAACGTCAAAACAAGCATGAATAATAGCGTGAAATAATAAGCATGAAATAAATAAAATATTTCAGTTAATATTAAATTAATGGGATTGTTAAATGGTCAGCAAAGGATTTAAAGACATTATATTTGGTTACAAATGAAGAGTCTTACATAATATATTTATACTCAATGTATTGGGTCATATAAAAAGTATTCGCGGTTATTATCCACAAATCAGTCATGAGACTGATGTTTAGTATCTTTGCTATATCCTAACAGCTTGAGTGTCGATCATGCTCCATCAGTTGCAAAATTTCATTGGCTTTTTCAGTGAGTTTCAGTGCATCTTTGAAATCGAAATTTCCGGAACGGGATCGAACCAACAACTGCTGGGTCCGGCGTTCGCTCACAGGATCCGCATAAATTTGTTCGGCATGTTTTTTGTAGCGTTTTTGCAGCTGTTTTACATCTTCTATATTAAGAAAGCATCACATAGTGCATTTCTTCAGATATTTAACTCATTTTCAAATTAATGTTACTTTTTCACACAAAATGTAGCGTGAAATGAATGCCTCCGTGCAAACATGTTTTCGTTTAATATAATCGGAGTAGTTTTGCCAGATTTGTTGGTAGCAACACCAAAAACCGTGGATACTTTTTATATGAGCCAATATTAAGTAAATGGACTTTGATTATGTATTTCATTTGTGATACTTTAACTTTGCAAGTTTTTCATAATATTCTTACTTTACTTACCAATTTCACAATATTTAATAAAATTTAAAAATACAAATAAATATTATATAAAAATAAATTTAAATAAACAAATTATTTCATCATTCATTTATCACGGGTGGTATGATTAAACCTTTTTACTAAAGTAAAGGGGACGACAGCACCTTGATAGAAGTTTCTGCTGGGAGAGAAGCGACAAATGTGTATGTGTGTATGTAGTACGTCAAAAAAGAGTTTGTTATAAAAATACCATGTCTATGTGGCAACGCTTTCGGGTTTTTTTTTATTAGTATCAATTATTCTTTTTTATACTTACTTACTTACTTAACTGGCACTACAACCGATGATCGGTCTTGGCCGCCTCTACAAAGCTTCTCCAGTCGCCTCTGCTATGCGTGCTCTGGCGCCAGTTGATAAGGCCAAGTGCAGTCTGGTTGCCCTGCACCTGGTCTTTCCAACGGAGATTAGGACGTCCCCTTCTGCGTGTTCCTCCACTGTGGTTCGAATAAAACACCCTTCTAGCCGGAGCGCTTTCTTTCATTCGCTCAACATGACCCAGTCAGCGAAGCCGCTGGAGTTTTATACGCTTGATTATGTCAGTGTCGGCGTACAGCTCATACAGCTCATCGTTCCATCTTATTCGATACACGTCGTCCACGCATACTGGACCGTAGATCGTACGGAGTATCTTCCTCTCGAACGCTGCTAACAGCCAACAGCATCTCACCATTGATGGTCAAGGTCCACGTCTCTGCGCCATATATTAGGACGGGAAGGATGAGGGACTTATAGAGCGTTATTTTCGTCGGTCGAGAGAGGGCTCTACTTCTCAATTGCCTACTGAGCCCGTAGTAACACCTGTTGGCAAGAGTTAGTCTCCGCTTGATCTCAAGGCTGACATTATTGTTGGTGTTTATGCTGGATCCTAGATAAACGAAATCCTTGACGACTTCAAAAGTGTAGTTGTCAACAGTGACATTTTGTCCAAGACGCCGTGACTCTTTGTTTGTTGACACAAGGTATTTCGTTTTGTCCTCGTTCACCACTAGACCCACACGACGAGACTCCCTTTCCAGGTTGGAGAATGCTGCACTGACTGTTCGAGCGTTTTTGCCAATGATGTCAATATCATCAGCGTATGCTAGCAGCATGACACTCTTGTAGAAGATAGTGCCAGAGATGTCGATGTTCGCAGCTCGAATTATTTTCTCCAGCATAAGGTTAAAGAAGTCGCACGATAGGGAGTCACCTTGTCTGAAACCTCTTTTGGTATCAAATGGTGCGGAAAGGTCTGTCCCAATTTTCACTGCGCTGGTGGTGTTGGTCAGCGTCATTTTGCAAAGACGAATGAAGCCTGAAGCCACACTGATAAGGTCCAATCAGTTTGTTGACGATGGGCTTCAGTCTTTCGCACAGTACGCTCGATGGAACCTTAATTGCAATATTAAGAAGGCTTATCCCACGGTAGTTGGCGCAGATCGTGGAATCACCTTTCTTATGGATTGGGCAGAGTACACTGACGTTCCAATCACTTGTCATGCTTTCATCTGACCATATTCTGCATAGAAGCTCGAGCATCTGTTTTTTGAGCTCTTCGCCTCCGGTCTTAAACAGCTCAGCAGGCAGGCCATCTGCACCTGCAGCCTTATTGTTTTTCAGCCGAGCAGTGGCTGTTAAGACCTCCTCATAGTCAGGCTGCGGTACTTCAACTTCATTAAGCAGCTGCGAAAAGTGCTCCCTCCATAATGTCATTATGCCCTGGACATCTGTCACCAGATTTCCGTCTTCATCATTGCAGGAAGAAACCCCGGTCTTCAAACCATCAGTCAGGCATCTTATTCTTTCAAAGAATTTTTGGACCTCGTTCCTGCCCCGCAACATTTCGATATCATTGAACTCGCGTCTTTCTTCATCTCTTTTCTTGCACCTGAAAAGACGTCACTCCTTCCTCCTCAACTTTCTGTATCGCTCTTTAGCAGCTCGCGTTGCAACTGACTGTAGGGTGGCTCTATAAACAGAGTTTTTTGCATCAGTAGCATCGCGACACTCCTGGTCGTACCACATATTTCTCCGTCGACGGTGGTAGCCTAGCACCTCTTCGGCAGCTGTACACATATTTTTTTTATATTTTTTTTTATTCCGTAAATGTAAAGGGTTGACCAAATGAGGCGCAGGAAAGTAAACGTCAATTTGACAGGGACGCCATGTTTGTTTTCTCTCATCTTTATGCCATTTTGTTAGTTGAAAGTTTACCATTTATCGCTATGGAGTCGTATTCGATTGAAGACCGCATTAAAGTTATTAAAGAACACTTCAAGAATGGTGAAAAAATAAAAAACCTGTTTCGCGCATTTCGACGAATTGTAAGTTTTTTTTTTCGAAAATCGTTTAATTTCGCGTAGAGGAAATGTAAATTGGCCTGCAAGATCAATCGATTTAACTCCATTGGACTTCTTTTTATTAGGATTTTTGAAAAGCAAAGTCTACGTAGATAAGCCAGCCAATATTCAAGACCTAAAAAACAACATCATTAACGAGCTAAATGCCATACAAACGTCCCTATTGGAAGTTTATGTCATCAAAAATTTTGACCATCGAATCGACGTATGTAAAACTAGCCGTGGTGAACATTTGAGTGAAATCATTTTCCATACATAAATGGCATTGATGAACCTTCAAAATAAAGTACCCAGCTTGATTCAAAAATAAGATTTTATAGTTTTAACTTGCGTTTACTTTCCTGCGCCTCATTTGGTCAACCCTTTACATTGTTGCAAAAGCACATGTATGAATATAATTTTTGCTCTGCATTAAAACTGAATTGAATTAAACTGCATTCGATTTATTTTATCTTTAAAAATATACAAATCATAACGGTGTTAAGGTAAAATTTCATTTTTCTTTTCAAAACAAATTATGTATACATTTATGTGTTGACATTTGTGGGATCAGTAGAAAAAATGTTAGGTTCAATTTGAAATGGCCGTTCACTCAAAGAGACTCAGTTTGGTCAATTGAGGAAATATGATTATTGATCAGAAGATAAAATATTTTAAAACAAATACCATAGACGTAAACTTCTTTCTTTCTTAGAATACAAGCCGTAATACCACAGAGTAAAACACTACGTGGTGAACAAGGCTTCATTTAAATCGATAACGGCAATAATAAAGGTTGCCAACACTCAATCTGTTTATTTGTTTTTTATTTTTGATGTACGTACCAACGTCCTTCATCGTCGTAGTGCAAGCAACTATAAAAAAACTTCAACAAACAATTTCACAACGTATTCCCAAAGCAAGCAACATTAAACATAAATCCATCCTGGATTTAGTGCTTTTTCTATTACGTACTATTACTATTAACTATTGTTGTTGTTGTTGTTGTTATTGTTGTTGTTCGTGTAGTTACTGTCGTTTTTGTTAGCTAACATTAAAAACATTTTAGTCAAAGCAAACCAAAGAAAATAAACAACAACAACAAAATATCTAACCGTCAACATTTAACAACCCAAAATAAACAAGTAGCTAAAATGCTACGTGACACAAAATGAACTGTCGAAAACAAAAAAAAAAAAAATAATAATAAAGTCACAAAACAAAAAAACAAAAAAATGCGTTACTGCATATTTACATATAAATATACAATACATATGCATGCTTGAATAATGGAAATGGTTGTATACTCGTATATGTAACTACAGGTGAGTAAGTGTTAGTGTTGACTTAATTTATTTAATGAAAAGCTAAACTAAGTTAACCTGAATGTTTCTAATCTTTAACTTTTAGTCACTCTAGCCAGGTTCAAGAGACTAACCAACATCCAGTAGCAACTTGCTTGCGATGTGCTTAAAGATTCATTTGAATCCCTGGAGCTTCAAAGCAGACACACAAATACATACATATTTATAAAGGTACTATATGTAATATGTAGGAGTAGTAAATAGCTTAAAAGTATGTATTGTCATTGTTGTTTTCTACTCAAACACACACACACACACACACACACACATATATATAGACGTGTTTCTTGGTCACACACACACATATATATATATATAGACGTGCTTCTTGGTCACATTCATCCACTCATGGACTTTCACACGTAAGTATATGGGTAACATACGTATGCATTTGAACAGTCGAGCGTGCGTATATGCTAACGAACAAACAAGCTAACAAAATAAAATAAAAAAAGGTTATAAAAAAGCTTCTTTTAAGCCATTTTTAATATCACCAAACGCAGAGCAGCAACTAACATTAAGAATACACCAATACATACAGACATAGGTACATATTTTGTGTATATGCATGTAGCAACTACTTGCAACAACCACCTATGTACATCGCCACCACGTTTACTCAAGAGATTAACTTCGAATTTCTAAATTCTTTTATTTCTCATTCTCTTAAAGATTTTCCTTCTATTTTTTGTAGTTTTTCTATGGCTTGACTTATGTTATGTCAAAGTCAAGTAGTTGTCCTTTTTTTTACTATGTTGCTACAATGACACACAGGAACTATCCTTATTATTTATAAGGGAGAAAGTTAAGTCGAGTGTGTTAAGTAAGTAGTGGCCAGCCGAGCTGAGCATCGTTAATCAAGAAATTAACGTCGTTAACCCGAATAGCGTTAACCAAAATGTTAATGTCGTTAATGTTTACTCGTTAATTCTGAAAATAAATTAAAGGATTAACGTTGACTTTTTGTATGGGATATCCAAAAACACTTAAACTATAGTACGAGTAGTATAGGCTCTGTTATAAGTATTTGGCAAAGAAGGTCCCCAATACCTTTTCGTTCGAAAAAGCAGCCTCTGTCACCAATGCTGTGGAGTTTCCCTTCAGCCAGCCATCAACTAAATCGTGGATGACGCTTTTAAAATCTTTTGTTGTTGTTTTTTTTTTTGGCTGGGTGATATCCTATGGTAGTTATGCTTGTGCTGCTCGCTCGAAATATCGGTCTCATTCTACATGGAGAACATAGTTTCCTTGACCGTACACAACATAATTTTTTTTTACTTTATAGACTTTGGGAGTATTGTAAAGGGTGATTTTTTTTGAGTCTTACATTTCTGGCAGTTCACGAGTGATTCTTGACATATGTCAAAGTACAAAATGCACTGTTTGGTTTGCCATTTCATCATGAACATGACTTACTCCTGAATAACGTTTGAAAATTATGGAAATTTACTATCAAAATGTGAAAATCTGTGAAAAATGTGTTTCGCCAAGCTATGTCCATTTTATGGTCGTCATAATCGACCCACAGAGCAGGCTATTCAGCTCATTGTGACCAAATTTCGCACCAGTTCAACTTTATTGGACATCAATCCACCAGTGTTGAAGAAGATCTTGATATGTCCATCCGGCGCCGATCGCAGCAATTGTGTTATTCGATCACCAGGAAGATTTTACGCAAAAATCTCGGATTAATGCCAGGCAAAATACAGCTGATGCAAGAACGGAACCCAGGCGATCTATTACAATGTCTAATTTTCGGTGAATGGACCTTAGAAAAGCTGGATGAGGATCCGTTTTTTTATCGCAAAATTGTCTTCAGCGACGAGGCTCATTTTTGGCTCAATAAATACTACTGTGGGCAAAAGTTAGTAAGACTTTGTTCATAATTTAAAATATTTTTATTCATTCTTCCAAATCTATTTCGTCCCCTTCAAAGTAATCCCCCCCGGCCTCAATACACTTGTGCTAACGTTTTTTCTAAATTCTCGAAACAGTTGTTAAAGTCAATTTCCGGAATAGCCTTCAATGCGCTTAGCGATTCATGTTTAATGTCTTCAATTGACTCAAAACGGTGTCCACGAAGCGGTTTTTTGAGTTTAGAAAATAGCCAAAAGTCACACGGTGCTAAGTCAGGCGAATAGGGTGGTAGGGTGGTTGCGGAACGATATCAGTCGAATTTTTGGCAAAATGGTCTCGTAAAACCAATGCAGTGATTTTGGAACCAATCGTGCATTCACTCTTCTTAGGCCCAAGTGATGTTTTAAAATGGTTTTCACTGATCCTTCCGATATTCCAACGATGCCAGTAAGGTCTCTGACTGTTAATCGTCGATTCTCGAGCACCAATTCCTTGATTTTATTGACGTGTTGATCATCAGTTGATGCTGGTGGGCGTCCTGGACGTGGTTCGTCGTCAAAGCGTTCTCGACCATCTTTGAACAATTTGTACCAATCAAAAACACTTGCTCGCGACATACAATTATCACCGAAGGCCTTTTGCAACATTCTGAACGTTTCGGCACCAGAAATTTGATTCCGCACACAAAATTTAATGGAACTTCTTTGTTGAATAATTTCACTCATTGTGAAAATCGCCGAATGCACTTTTTGTACTTCAGAAAGACAAGCGTACTAAACACTAATGATTATTTTGATGTAACATTTGGCACAGATGTCACCGACAGTCATACCATCCTTAAAAAAATAATATTTTGATGAATGGGTTTCCGCGCGAAATTGAAATTAAAAAGTCTTAATACTTTTTGCCCACAGTAGTACGTGAATAAGCAGAATTGCCGTATTTGGAGTGAAGATCAGCCAGAAGCAATCCCGAAAAATTCACTGTTTAGTGCGGTTTATGGGCAGGCGGCATCATTGGGCCGTACTTCTTCAAAGACGATGAAGGCCGCAACGTTGCGGTCAATGGAGAAAGGTACCGGTACCGTTCGATGATAACAGACTTTTTTTTCTGGCGAAAATACAAGAATTGGACTCGGCCGACATGTCCAACATGACGGTTGCACATGCCACACTGCATGCGAAACCATGCATCAATTGAGAGGCGAATTTGGTGAGCAGTTAATCTCACGTTTTGGTGCAGTCAATGGGCCACCAATATCGAGTGATTTGACCCCGTTAGCATATTTTTGGTGGGGCTACATTTAGTCTCTTGTCTATAGGGACAACCCAAACACGATTGCTTCTTTGGAAGCTAACATTGAACGCGTCATTGGTGATATTCCGACTGAAATGTGTGAAAAAGTGTGCCAAAATTGGACATTTAGAATGAACCACTTGAAGCATAGCCTTAAGTGAAATTAACTTTAAAAAGTAAATGGCAGAAATTGATTTATAGATCCGTATACAAATTTAATTCACTTTTGTAAAATTTTAGTATTATTTTGAAACACAGAACTCTTAAAAAATCACCCTTTAGATCTCTAAGCACATGAGCTGAAACTTGAGGTGAAAGGCAGTAGCTAGCAGATATTCCTAGTCATAGTTGACGGACTTGAGTAAACGGAAGTTAATAGTTTACGAAATTAACGTAAAAGTTAATTTTTATCCAAAAATTGAACGCTGTTAATGGTTAGTTAATGGATTAACGATTTTCTGTCCAGTTCTGACAGCCGGTAATAGTGAATGGTAATATTTTAAAGTTAAAATATTTGAATACGCAGTAAGTTTAATTTAAAGTTTTGATATTCGTTCATCGTAATATTCCATGTAGAGTATAATATAAATTTTTATTCGTAATATGAATATTTATTGATGTAAAGTATAAGCAAATTGTTTCAGGAAATTGAAACAGTGGTAACAATCTATGCATGCTGATAAAAATATAGCCAGAAAATGTCATAGTCATTAGAATTTCATCTCAAAAGTATGATGTAATCGGTCTTCTTAAATATAAAATTTGAGATAAGCGACCTTAGAATTAATTAAGGAACCTTGCCTTTTCATCCTGCTAATTGGAGGATGAAAAGGTATTTTTTTCCGAGTTGTGTAGGTTTGGTTAGGTTGGGTTAGGTTAGGATAAGATAGGATAAGTGCAAGGCTGCCCTTTTTGTTACCTCTTTTCGATGGTTAATTAAAGGGAAATACTCATTGCTTTTTCATTGGCAATATATACTATATATATTATATTAAATTAAATATTTAGTGATATCACAAAATTCCTTTAGAATGTAGAGTTTGACGTGCTGTGTGATTCCTACATTTTCATTGTAAGTACTTTGAGATTACAGTAAAATACTTCAAGTTACTTAAAAATTTTGGTTTTTTTTTTTGGCCCAACAGTTGCAATAAATCAATAATTTAATTTTTGTATTTTTTATTAAAAATTAAAATTGGTATGTAATTTCCATTGATACAAGAATAAAATAAGTTAAAAGCCATTTTCAAAAGAATCCATTTTATATAATATTTAAAACTATAAAAATTCTCGAAGTTCATGCGTTTTGCATACAGCTCGATAGTACTTAACTTCTCGTCCCTCTTAAGAATTTTTTGAATGAATCTTGCCACTCCAAATTATTACAGAACATTGAATACGAAATTAAATTAAAAGTTAATTAAAGGCACATAACTTAACAATGAAGAAGCTGCTATGGAAGTCAGTTCAATTCTTAAATTCAATGATTTATGAAATGAAAATGCAGCAATTAATTTCAAAATAAAAAAATTCCCAGCTAAACGTTTGCTAAACTTATTTTACAGCATAACATGAACCTGACAGCTGTTTGTTGGGGTGGTGTGATAAGGCAATGGAAGCTGCAGGGCAGGGATAATACTTTGGTGATGAAGCCGAAAAGGATTATTAGTGGTAACTGGCTACCGGCAACTGTAATACAGCGTTTGTGCTTCGCGCCCAATGGTAATCAACAAGACGTGGTAACGAGGTGTAAATGTGTACTAATTGAATTTAAGCAGAAATGTAAAAAGAAACGAAACGTGAAGAACATGAAATGAAATAGCAACTGAAAAAAGAGCCAAGCATGCTAAATGAGGCACTTAAAAGTATGCAACAAAATATTTTTGCGAAAACGAAAGGAAAGAAGCATTTATTTATGGCAGCTATAAACAATTATACATACTTAAAATATATGCATTCACTAGACACGTACACGACGCTTACAGTAATCCCTGCTTAATTGTATGACAATTCTGTTTAATGTTAGGTTGTTTTTGACGTTTGGTTTGGTAACAGCTTTCTTCCATTCATGTATAAATATAACACGCACAACATGAGTGGATGCGAAAAGCGAAAAGCTCGGCCTAGGCCCTCCATGGGCTGTTGTGTCATTAAAAGTAAGTAAGTTTAATTCAAAGATCTTTTCACGTTTGAGTTAAGCTAGCATCGTTATCTTAAGTAATTCGATACAATCGGAAATTTGGATTCTTTCCCAGATTTTTGCAGCTCTTTCTTCTTCTTTCGTTCAACTTCCATGCTTTCGTACCGTTCGTGCTTGAAGCGCGAGCAATGCCGCGGTAAAAGTTCATGAAGTTCGTGAAGTTCGCATTCATTAACTGGAAGAAGTGACAAGTGGCAATCATGCAAATTCAATAGATTTGGAAAGGAAAAAGAAAAAATTAAGCCTACATTCATGAGTGCCTATTTCAATATACCCATATTGAAGCATAGTTAATCGCGGACTTACTGTACGCATTTACGTGCTTATGTATATGTAAATGAGTATTTAAAAGTAAAAATTATGAAAACAGTGTGCAGCACGAGAAAATCAAATAAACTTGCCACCAACATTGTTAACGTGCTCTACCAGCGATAAGTAGCCAAGCAACGACCCAACCATTAAGACCAATAGTGAAAAGCAGTAGCAACCACCACAACCAACAACAACATAAATAACAAGGAAAACAAAAACAAACAAAAAAGAAAAAAACAAAACAACACAATATTAATAATAATAGCAATAATAACATTGAATGAAAAAGCATTTTGTTTATTCCCGTAGTACGCGAACAAAGTGAAAATGCTTGCAGACATGAAACAGAATCAGCAACAGAAACAACAATGGCAGTGGTAGGAAGCAGTAAATGCAAATGCAAATGCAACTGTTAGTTCATGAATGCATTCATTAATCAAAACAATTAACGTTCAGTGACGTAACAGTTTCTGCAGTTGCAGTTGCCACAACGGCAGCAGTAGCAGCGACAGTAAAAGGACGCGTTCAGCATAATGGAGAAGAGCCAGAAGGAACAACACGCGTCTCAAGTGCATATTTCAATTTGTACCACATACACACACATGCAGAGATTAAGTATTGCAGCGTTTTCATTGCCTTTCGTCCAACTTCCATGCATTCGTACCGTTTGTGCTTGAGACGCGAGCAATGCCGCGGTAAAAGTTCGTGCTCGAACTTGTTAATTAAATTATGCGTTGTTGAGTATTTGTATGTGGTAAAAAGAAAGCCTGTATCTTTCCTCTTTCCTACCCATTGCAGGGTTTCTTTTGTTGGCAGATTTACACTAACATTTTCTGAGCTTGAATTTGCAACAGAGTGTATATTAATTCAATTTTATTAAATGCTAAAATGTATCAACTGTGCGGCAAACTTTACCACGTAGTACAACTGCTGTTGTTTATTTAAAATTTTATAGTGATTTTTGCATACATGCAAGCGAAATGCCTTCGAGAATAAAGCATCAGGATATTCTAGTAAACATTTTTAAATAGGTACGCAATTCGCCCATATTTTATAATATTTATAATGAGTAGAAGTAGAAATTCTTACTTTACTTTTAATGGCACAACAGCCCATGGAGGGCCTAGGCCGAACTTTTCGCATCCACTCATGTTGTGCGTGTTATATTTGTACATGAATGGAAGGGACCTACAGTTTAATGCCGAATCCGAACGGCGAAGTGAAAAGCTTTTCATAGCAATTTTTACTCTTGTAGGTTTGCCATTGCCTGCCAAGAGGTGGTGCCGTATAGAAAAATTATTTTTTCTACTTTTTGATTTTGCCTGTGCCGAGATTCGAACCCCGGACACTCGGCGTAGCAGTCCAACGCACTACCACTACACCACAGCGACCACAATTCATCTGTCGTAAAATGTAGTAAGCTGTGAAGTAAAGTGCTCGAAGTAAGTAGAAGCAGTAGATTATGAGTATATTTTCTTTCCAAAGCTTGTACATGGCAAACTCAGCATTTTTATAAAACAGAAGAATAAATATCATATAAAAAAGTTTCCTTTTCTTCTAATCAAATGTTGAATCAAATTTCATTAACATCCACAACAATAACTGGAAATGGTGCCCCAAAGCATGCCACCACTGCTAAATTGCTGCTATATAAAACTACAACCAAAAATAATACTACAAATCACACTGCAAATCACATAAAGTTAAAGGCTAAATTGTCGCATAAATTTACTACGAAACACTTTTCTATTACAAATACAAACATTCAAACACAAACGACACATCATGCAACAAAAGACCTAAGGGTACAAACTAACACACACACAAAACACAAAACTAAACTAAAACCAGAAAAGAAGAGAATAGGAGAGAAGAAAGAAGGAAAGATGAGAAAGAAACAGAAAATGAACTGGACCAGGAAGCAAAAGGAAAATAAAAAAGCGATCTATGGTAAAAACATCGAATTGTTACGCATTTAAGAGCACTCAACAGAACCCTTCGACAGGAGCACTTGATGAGCGCCCAAAACACTCATCGGTAACAAGTACAACAACATCATCAGCAGCAGCAAATATACAGCTAACAATAAAGTAGCAACAACATCATGAACACACAGGAGACAAGTTATGCAGCAAATCATTGTTGTGTTCCTTCAAGGATGTCAACTGCAACGTCGACGTTGAGACAAACGAATCAAGTTGGGGTTGCGAAAAAAAAAATGTTAGGCAACGGCATAACACTGTCATATGTGGCAAATGAAGGGTGTGCATGTATATGGCCAGTAACAGCAACGATATACAGAGTACAAGTCTTGTATGAATCACACAAGTGGTCATTACAATTGAATGCACGGAGCAGCAAGAAACAAAAGTGCAAAGGGAATTTCAGGCAAAAAAAAATTATGCATAAAAAAAATGTATGCTCGTAAAAACTAAGACCAAATTACAGTGGTATAGCTGCAGCTTCAGTATGCTTTCAGAGCATACTGAGTGAGCAAGTATTTACTTACTTACTTTTAATGGCACAACAGCTCATGGAGGGCCTAGGCCGAGCTTTTCTAGTGAGCAAGTATATTAAGTATTACAATATTATTTATTTGTTAATCGCATTCCATCAGGAAAAAAGGCTATTTAAAAAAAAGATCTATAATCAGGTCGGTTTATTGCTTAACTCGTTAAGCGATAAACCTAGTCTCATTCAGGATCGTATGCCGCCATGTAGTTCGACCTTGAGATCTTTTACCTCGGGGATTCTGCATTCTGCTCCAGGGCAGCGTTAAACATTTCGTCATGGAGTTTGAACGAAGTGTGCCTAAGCCAAGTTTGATTTCCTTTACATATTTGCTTCGTCGTCAGGGATCATAAGGTCCTGAGAATGTTGCGCAGGCATCTTTTGGTTAAAGTTTGCATCTTCTTCGTCTTTAATGGCACAACAGCTCATGGAGGGTCCTAGACCGAGGTTTTCGCATCCATTCATGTTGTGTGTATTCTATTTGTACATGAATGGAAGCGACCTACAGTTTTATGCCGAATCCGAACGGTTGAGCGAAAAACTTTTCTTCGGCTATTTTTACTCTTAGAAAATTTTTTGCCTTGGCGAAGATTTGGACCCGAGCACTCAGCGTAGCAGGCCAGCGCACTACCAACTACGTCACGACGCAGATGCTTTGAAGGTTCTATTGTCCATATTCTTATCAGCGCTTCCGTTGGTTGTGACATAGCTACCCAAGTATCAGAACTCGACGATGTACTCAATCGGTGTGCTGTTGAAAGCAAACATCGGATGAGCAACATTGATGAGCAGGCCTATTTTGGACATAGAGGTTAACAGGTGGTGGATTTAAGCTTGTAGGTTCTGCCTTTTCACATCGAGTTGTTGGCTCACTCTCCTTGTAATACCTCTTCATACAGAGAGAACTTGACGAAAACGATAACAAGCACCTCTGTTTAACTCCAGTGACGGTGTCAAAGGTATCGCTGATAACCTTTAAGCATTTAGTTTCTAGGACCAGTGTAGAAAATATGTTTTTTGCTTTTACTTTTTGATTTTGCCTATGCCGATATTCGAACCCCGGACACTCTGCGTAACAATCCAATGCAATACCTCTACTCCAAACATCTATAAATATATAGTAGATTTGTCCCTCTATTAGTGGCCTGGTTTCCTTTGATCTCCTTGTAATTTTATGGTGGAGCTTGTATGGCAAAAAGGTGCAAGGTCAAAACATTTTCGGAGCATGCGGCGAGGTTGTGAGCTCATTCATTGTTATCACCTATTTGGGTAGATAGTATATGCTCAAATCGCTCTTCCTCTCTCTTTCTCTGCTTCTCTTTGTACATACTTTTATATACAAAGTTTACCGTTGGAGATACGATTTCAGTTCCCCTCTCTCGGTTTTCTTTGTATGCTGAACGACGGGAGCATAGAATTTTAATTGAAAATTATATTATACTACATACTTACATATGATCATATTATAAATATGTATTTAGTACCTAAGTATATTTTATATGGTAATCGAGTAACAAGAAATGAGAATTTTATGACACTGATAATTTTACTCTAGACCATTGTATTGAATTCTACTAACGATCTTCCAAGTATCAATAGATTTTTCTTATGAAAGTTTTGAATTCAATTCCGCTCAAGAGGCGGTGTCGGCAATGGTGCAGACGACCACGATGATGAGAGAGAAAGTAGTTTAAAGTAGATAGATGTGTACACCTAGAGTAAAGGATATGCAGAAGTTAGAGGATTCAACATGGAGACATTCACAAGGACACGTAGCAGCAAAAACAAACATACTGCTACAAGCTGGAAAAAGTGGCACGAAGCAACAACATACAAATTGACAACTATGCAGATTGAATCTGGAAATTGGACCAAAAAAAGGAAACAAAATTTTTAGAAACAGAATGGGAGCGAGTGAGTGGATAAGGAAAGAAAAAGTAAACAAACGAAGACAAAAAACATACATAAAATGAAATACAATTGGAAAGTAGCAGCAAAGAAAAGGTAAAAAAAAAAAATATATCAAAATGGCCTCTCACACATATTCACTCACTCACGTACATATGTATATACTTACATATATACATGGACATTGCAGCAGGAGCTAAAGCAACAACAGCAACAAAGGCAACTAACCGTGTGGACATGGAGACTTACAAGAATGCTTACAACCCGAAATCATCATTGTGAAATCACACAAAAAACCAAATAAAAAAAAATGAAACAAACTGAAATAGGGCAAAAAATCACACAACATAAAAAAGAGAAAAAAATAAAAACTGAAAACTAAAAAAAACAATTTAGAAAAAATTCAGGGCTTGTGTGCATTCGCTGTGTGTTGTGAGTTTGCATATAAATGTATAGAAAAAAATCTGAAGGGACAGCAAAAAAAAAAAAAAAAATCAACAAATCCATGCAAATCGGATTTTATGCTTGTTATTGTTGTTGTTGCTGCTGTTGTCGTAATTTCATTTGTTTTGCTTCATTCGCAATTGTTGCACAATATCTTTTTATTTTTATTTCTGTTTTTTCTGCTCTTCAGAAGTTTCGAGCTCGTTAGCTTTAACTGTTTCTAGGTAATAGCATTGAATATTGGGGTTTGGGGAGCGGGAGTAAAAGGTATTGACTATGCATTCCACCCCACCCTCCCTCCTATTCGTTAGGTTCTGAAATGTGATTTTTTATTTTAAGAAAAATCAACTGATTATAATTTCTTTGAACATCTTTGAAATGCCCAATTGCTTTGAATTTCTAACCGTATTTTAATTTCTAATTGTGTACTTTGTTCACCTACGAACACTCCTTATTAGCTACAGCAAATAATCAAACAATCTGTCCATATGATAAAAACGATAGACTAACTGTTATACTCGTCCAAAAAACGATTCACCCTCAATATTCGTAAATTAGTGATTACTTGTTTTTCTAACTCCTTAGCCATTCAAGAAGTTCTAGAAGTTCTAGCACTCTGCTGTCAATTAGAACAACTATTTCTGTATTACCCTTGGCTGCAAATCCATAATGGTTGTTGTTCCCTAAATAAATCACATACAAGCAAATTTAGAGCTGATACACACACCTATCTATCTCTCTCTCTCTCTATCTCTCTCTCTCTCTATCTCTCTCTCTCTCTATCTCTCTCTCTCTATCTCTCACTCTCTCTCTCTCTATCTCTCTCTCTCAAAATCAACTACAGTACTTTTCGCTTAAAACGAACCCGTTTAAAACGAACTTCCCCCTAAAACGAACTAATTTCAAAAGTACTCGCTTTATTTCTAATAAACCATGAAATTTTTGCGCTTATTTAAAGCGAACTTTCGGTTATTAAGAACCATTTTGCCCAGTCTCTTGAAGTTCGCTTTAAGCGAAAAGTACTGTATTAGCAACTTAGTATCGGAATTGATTAATTTTCATTGATTTCAAATGAAATGTTTCCTTTTAACAGTTATTCTGAAATCGGTTGATTCTTCTACATAATAAAAGTCATTGCCCTGTGCCTGCTGTTGCTTTCACTGCCGGACAAGCTCAACACAAAGAAGCCAAGCCAACCAAATCGCCTGTTGATGCAACAAATTATCGCAAACATTTGTCATCTTTTACTTTGCTGTTGTTGTTGCAGAAGAATGTCATCTGAAAAATACGTGCTCAAATACAGACAATATGAACACACACATACACAGCGGAGAGGTACACGTACCAAGAAACTTACACATAACAAAGATATCACGTGTGTGTGTGTGTGTGTGTGAGTGAGTGTGTGTGGATGTGTATGCATTACAGCACTAATGAAAAACGAAGTAAAAACCGCTTGAGGAATGCTGATGACTCTCTAAGGAGCATATTTAATATGTGAATAAGTGCTAGAAGGATAGTGAGAGCAGACCATTCCTTACTTGTATGTATTCCAACATTATGCTGCTGCTGTTGGTCTTGTCTTCTCCTATGTACTTTGACTAACTACGTCTGTGCATTTATTTCATTTTATTTTTTGTTTAAGCTCTTAGTAAAGTATAAACTAAAAGCATAAGAAAGGGCATAAATCAAAAATTCAAGACCCTATGCAATAATGGCGGCGCTGAGGCGGGCATTGTGTGTTTGAGTGTGTAAGAGTTTGTGTTTGTTATATACCGAACCATTAGTAACTTTTATTTTTGTTTTTGTTTTATTTTTATTTTTTTGTTGTTGTTGGCGTTGTGTGGGCGTTAGAAGCAAAATAAAATAACTAAAACAACGCCCTCCCTATCATGAAATGTAAGGCAATGACTTGAATATTCTCTCTGCCTACTTTTACATGTTTTCTTTTTACTAACCTGAACAATTGAAATTGCAAAGGGAAATAACAACAAGTATAGCAAACAGTTTTTTTTAGTTGCGGTCACAATGAACAATGACAATAGCGATGGTCACATAAATGCTAGTGAACCACGATCATAGTGTTTGAGATACACTCTCATTGTATTCCAGCAACTTAAGACATACACCTACACATACATGTCTAAACGCCAAAAGCCCAAGTGGTACGCGGTAGCAGAGGAACCAAAAGAATGTGTCAAAGGAATCTTGGGAAGTATTTCCGCATCGCATACTTCTCGATTAATATTTATTTTTATACCGCATATACATAAACATATATATAAATATATATATACTCGTATATTGTATATCGATGATGCATACGGTTATGTGTGTATTGGTGTGTACGTAGGTAGGTAGTTGCATGTATATGGGTTTCTTACAATATAATATTTTTGAAACCAGACAGGTGTATAATTTATTGATTATCCCGCTAGATGTGCTTGCACTCACAACAAAATACAACAACAGTAACATCAACGTCACAAGCACACACACATTCATTCACACAAATACACATCTCCATGTACTTGTGTACCAATCTCTGACCACAGCAGATTTGGAGATGTTCAGACATTTTGTCATCTTCAATTTGTGGCTGCCATTCTCACACACATACACATGCATTTATAGTATATTTAGATTCCGTTAGCCGAGTATTTTTACCTACACTCTACGTACAACACGTTCCTATACTCTTGTGCTCTTCAATCTATCTTTCTATCTCCATCTCGTGCTCGTCTATGTGCTCTGCTCTCTATGTCTAAGAAAGTGGCTTACAAGCTAAAGGCTCTTGTAATCACATGGATAAGGCATTCTATTCTATTTTGTATTTGTTTCCTCTTCTACTTCTACTTACTTGCTCTTCTTCTCATTTTCTTCTCTCCTCCTTCTGGTTTGCTGCGGCAAAACATTATTTTTGTAAATTCGATCTTGAGTTAGCTTCAGTTTTAATGGGACAAGTTAGTTGTCAAATAAATTTGAAATATTTTTGAAGTGTCGCATTGTGGTTGAATTGCTGATTTTACGTCGTCTGTAGACAAAATTTATTTTGAAGTCAATTAAAGTTACCTCCGAATGTGGTGGCAGGAGAATATAAAGAAATTAAATTGAATTATGACAAAGTAAGAAAAACTTTAAAACTTATTCCAATCCCTAGTGCTGGCAGGACGATGACCTACCTTACTGTAGACTTGCATGAAAGAAACTGAAAATGAAAAATTACTCCAATTTTTCCAGCTCAAATTCAAAAGTACATAGTGTCAAAAAAAATTACTTCAAGTAAAGAGCACGAACTGGTTAAAGTCGACAAATTTTTCACATAAAATATTAAACATTAAATTGAGTAAAAAAGATTACATGAAAATTAAGATTTTGGCAGGATCCTATCAAAAGGTCATGCTTTGAATATTTTTTATCAAAATTTGAAAGGCTAAAATTGCTGCATTGTTTCTAAAGTTAAATTCTTAAGTTAGTGGAGAAAATCTGAAAGATATTGATAATATGGAATGTTCCTGAATTTGTTCTCAATGTTAGAAGGTACCTTCCTCTATGGGAATATTCAAAATAATTGTCCCCTTTTATTTTAAAATAATTAAATTCTTATACCCTACACACTCTATTTACGGGGTATATTAGTATATTAGTTCTGATCGTATAACTGTTGCTTGTCACATCCATAATTGGTCATCGTAGGTACGAATATGTAAAGCGAAGTCGATATATTTAGTCTGTCTGTCTGCGCGCCCGAAAGAGGATTGTTTTTAAATGGGTAAAATCTGTTAAGTGGGCAGTGAAATTCTCATAAAGTAATATTAATGGAATTTCTGAATCAAATTATACCGAAGTATACTTCATTGAAATATCTTTTCAAATATCTATTACAAAAACTGTCAATATTAAGCAAAAGCTACGCCTATTACCCAAACAAGTGAAATAATCAGAAGGCAATGAAACAACTTTTAGAAAAATTATTATTATTGGATAATACTTAATCACTCCTAATTCTCGTACAACTGAAATCTTCAAAGGGTAATATAAAAGGAAATATTGACACAAATACAAAAATCAAAAATACTTCGTACAAGGGTTAATAGAGTTACATATGGCACCCTAAAAGTGTACTTACTTAGCTGGCAGTACAACTGATGATCGGTCTTGGCCGTCTCTATAGAGCTTCGCCATTCGCCTCTGCATGTTTATACGCTTGACTAAGTATGTCAGTGTCGGCATACAGCTCATCGTTCCATCTTATTCGATACACTTCCTACATGCATATTGAACCATAGATATTACGGAGTATCTTCCTCTCGAACGCTCCTAACAGCCAACAGCATCTCATCATTGATGGTCAATGTCCACGTCTCTGCGCCATACATTAGGACGGGAAGGATGAGGGACTTATAAAGCATTATTGCCGTCGGTCGAGAGAGGGTTCTGCTTCTCAATTGCCTACTGAGACCGTAGTAACACCTGTTGGCAAGAGTTAATCTCCGCTTGGTCTTAAGGCTGACATTGTTGTTGGTGTTGATGCTGGATCCTAGATAAACGAAATCCTTGACGACTTGAAAAGTATAATTGTCAATAGTAACATTTGGTCCAATCCAAGACTCTTTGTTTGTTGACACAAGGTATTTCGATTTGTCCTCGTTCACCACTAGACTCACTCAACGAGACTCCCTTTCTAGGTTGGAGAATTCTGCACTGACTACTCGATCGTTGGTGCCAATGATTTCAATATCACCAGCGTATGCTAGCAGCATGACACTCTTGAAGAAAATAATGCAGGAGATGTCGATGTTCGCAGCTCGAATTATTTTCTCCAGTATAAGGTTAAAGAAGTCACACGATAGGGAGTCACCTTGTTTGAAACCTCTTTTGTAATTTTCACTGCGCTGGTGGTATCGGCCAGTGCCATTTTGCAAAGACGAACGGGCGTTGTAGGGATACCAAAATCAGACATTGCGGCGTACAAGTGATCCCTGATCGTGCTGTCGAAGGCGGCTTTATAATCGGGAAATAGATGATGGGTGTCGATCAATTTTTCTCGGGTCTTTTCCAGGATTTGGCGTAGTGTGAATATCTGGTTGATGGTGGATTTACCAGGCCTGAAGCCACACTGATAAGGTCCAATCAGTTTGTTGACGATGGGCTTCAGTCTTTTGCACGGTGTGTGCTCGATAGAACCTTATATGCAATATTAAGAAGGCTTATTCCACGGTAGTTGGCGCAGATCGTGGAATCACCTTTCTTATGGATTGGACAGAGTACGCTGAGATTCCAATCACTTGGCATGCTTTCACCCGATCATATTCTGCATAGAACCTCATGCATGCGTTTTTTGTGCTCTTCGCTTCCAGTCTTAAACAATTCATCAGGCAGGCCATCTGAACCTGCAGCCTCATAGTCGGGCGGCGGTACTTCAACGCCGTCAGTGATTGGGAGTTCAGGAGTAGATTCCGCAATGGCGGGATTATTGCCGTCATTGCCATTAAGCAGCTGCGAAAAGTACTCGCTCCATAATCTCATTATGCCCTGGACATCTGTTACCAGATTTCCGTCTTAATCCTTGCAAGAAGAGGCCCCGGTCGTCAAACCATAAGTTAGACGTCTTGTTCTTTCAAAGAAATTTCGGACCTCGTTCCTATCCCGTAAAGTATACTCTAATTATAAATGACGATGACATTGTAAGTTAACTCTTCATATTTGTTTTTTAATATTTTGGTTACCTTAAAAGTACGAAATAATGCTGAAAAATGAATACAAATGCAAAAATTCAAAAGTTACATCCATTAATCTGCACTTTATACCAAAAGGAAATGATTCCAATAAAAATTATGTACATTTTTGTAAATGATAATTTTGACATGACTACTTATTACTCATGGAGATTTTCCATTGCCAGGTAAAATGTGGTGCTGTGTAGAATTATTTCTTAATTTCAGCATTCTGGTTTTTTGACGGTGCCCTGGTTACCCTTGCGTAGCAGAGTCAGGCACAATATTCATACGCAACGGTGACCACAAAAGAATTTCTATGCACCAGATTCAAATATGTAGCAACTACAATACCACATCAGTTTCAGCATATACATAAGCTCACAATTTGTAAAACATTCTACTGCTCAATGGATATTCTTTCGCAGCATTCAATAAACGACATTTTGATTCGTCTAATATAAGATGAAGAAGTCTAAATTCTTGCTGTATGTAACAAGTTTATTCTGTCCTCATTTTTTCATAAAGTGCACTATTTTTTGCAGTAAGCATCACGTCACCGACATATTCAGAAACCGTAATGGTTCTGAAATATTGAGAATAGGAACCTTCGGAACATATTCTTTGTTATTGCCCGAAATAAGCTAGGCCTAGATTAATGACTCTCAATTTTTCTTTCCTTAAATGGCATAAATAGTTTAAACCTTACATAATTACCCTTTTTTCCTTTCTTTTAATCCATATTGGATCCCATATCTTGTCGGTCTACGTGAGTCGTTCGTCCCCATCTCTCAATTTAATATTCTTTGTTTCAACTTTAGCACAAGAGAAAACCAAATTAAATTAAAAATTCGTGACATCCCTAATTCTATTCTGATTAAACTAAGAAACACATTTTTCTTACGTACATATTTAATGATAACGCCACCAGGTGCTGCAAACCACTTAAGCCAAACTTACATCACAATGGGCTGCGCTGGCCTAAGTGTGTCCTACTAAACGACAGCCACTCTTACCTAACATAAGTAAACTTGCAGCATCAAAAGTACGAATAATTCTTAATTACTCATAGCTCATTATCGGAAAAAGAAAGCACATTCAATAAAACTTCATTATAAATTGCGCTTAATTAATGCATTCAGAATAAAAAAGACGACGACGACGACGACGACGACGACGACGACGATGAGAAAAAACAAAGACAGCCTAATGGCAATTGATGGAGACAGGCGGCAACACCAAGCAAGACTGACACCGACTACTACGTCATCATCGCTCTTGTCATCTATATCCTTTTCTATTTGCTTTTTCATTTAGCTGTTTTATTTTTCTTTAATTCCTCATAATTTCACGCTGACAGGCAACCTTTGTCTTCATTGCTTTTTGCGTCGTTCTTTTGTTGTTATTATTATTAATAATACAAAACAAACAAAAAAAAAAAAAAAAACGAAAAAAATATCGTAAGAAAAACAAAAAATAGAAGAAGAGTGAAAATGAAACACAGCGATTCTTTTATTTCTGTTGCTTTGGTGTCGATTATTTTTTTATTGTTTCTTCAATGGTTATTTTTTTTTTGTTTTCTGGTTTGGTTCAGATTTTTCTTTTTCGCTTCGTTTCGTTTCGTTCGTTTGTTGGTTGCGCCTAATCGCAATCATTTTTTGTTCGTTTTTTTCTCATCTTAATTTTTTTTTTTCGTTTGCTTCTGCTGTAGTTGTCGTTATAATTCATAGCGCTATTGTCCTTTGCTTAAAGTCCTTTTGATCCTGGCAGACTTATTTGTCTTGAGGAAACTTGGCGAAAATTGCTTTTTTCTATTGCTTTTCTCTATTGCTTTCTTACCCAGTTTCCTTCTTGGCATTGTATCATCTATGTGTGTGCACGAGTGTGTGAGTGTGTGTATGTGGGTATGTGAGCATTCCTTCTCAGCGTCAGCTTTGCGCTGCAGTTCACAAGAACTTTACAGTGTGCGATTTAGTATCCCCCCTTCGTCCACAATTCTCTAACGCACTCTACCCCTACCCCTTCGCTCTGAGAAACTGAAACTGAGAAACATTGTAGTCCATCATAAAGTCGGCTTTGGTTTATTATTATTTTTTGTTTTGTTTTGCTTTTTTACTTTTTTCTTATTTTTTTTTCCATCTTTAGTTTTTGTAGCTTTGCTTGGGTCGTGTTAATAGCTTCTTGTATACAAGTGTTATTCTTCATTTTATTGTCGTTGTTGTTGTCGTTGTCGTTGTCGTTTTTTTCCTTAAGTAATTTTCTATTCTTCAAGAATAGCAAGAATGTATGTGTTTTTGTTACTTTTGCCATTTCACTTCGTTCGGTTTATTTTCCTGTGATTAATGTCGTCATTAACTGCAATTAACTTTTTACAATTCACTTTACTTCATTTTTCCTTCATTACTTATCATTCGAATAGTTTTTTTTTCTCCTTGCAAAATGAAAATAGTATGTAAGGCCATAAAAATGAGAAGCTGACAACAAGGACATTTATGGCCATTGACATTTTCATGAATAGAAAAATTAATTTATGAGTGGCGTCTTTTATATTTCAAATTGATTTTGTTTTTTTTACATTACACATTTATCTTAACTACTTGTAGTACTTATTAAAATAAATATGTTTGTGAATATTTGTTGAAAATAATGCAAATAGATAGGCTATTTGTCTGTCAGACCATCTGGAAGATATACTCCATATGCTAGTAGTAGTACAGTCAGATTGCCCTATACCTGGTCTTTCTAATGGAGATTAGGATGTCCTCTTCTGCGTGGTCCTCTATCGTGGTTCGAATCAAACACTCTTCTAGCCGGAGCGCTTTCTTCCATTCGTTTAACATTACCCTGCCAGCAATGCCGCTGGATTTTTATACGCTTGACTATGTCAGTGTCGGCGTACAGCTCCTATTCGATACACGTCGTCCACGCATACTGGACCGTAGATCTTACGGAGTATCTTCCTCTCGAACGCTCCTAACAGCCAACAGCATCTCAACATTGATGGCCAATGTCCACGTCTCTGCGCCATACATTAGGACGGGAAGGATGAGGGACTTATACAGCGTTATTTTCGTCGATCGAGAGAGCGCTCTGCTTCTTAAATGCCTACTGGGTTCGTAGTAACACCTGTTTGCAAGAGTTAATCTCCGCTTGATCTCAAGGTTGACATTATTGTTGGTATTAATGCTGGATCCTAGGTAAATGAAATCCTTGACGACTTCAAAAGTTTAATTGTCAACAGTTACATTTTGTCCAATCCAAGACGTCGTGACTCTTTGTTTGTTGACACAAAGTATTTAGTTTTGTCCTTGTTCCCCACTGAACACACTCAACGAGACTCCCTTTCCAGGTTGGAGAATGCTGCACTGACTGCTCGCGCGTTGGTGCCAATGATGTCAATATCATCAGCGTATGCTAGTAGCATGACACTTTTGTAGAAAATATTGCCAGAGATGTCGATGCTCGCAGCTTGAATTATTTGCTCCAGTATAAGATTAAATAAGTCGCATGATGTTGAATACGGTCCAGGAGCTCCAGTTGCATTCTTGACGCTTCCCCCATAGGTGCGAACTAAACTCCAATTTTGAAAGTATAGTGGTTGTTGTGGTGTAGTGGTAGTGCGTTGGATTACCCAAACACTGTTAGCGGAAGTCACACGATAGGAAGTCATCTTGCCTGAAACCCTTTTTTTTTGACATCAAATGGCGCGTAGAGGTCTCTCGCAATTTTCACTGCGCTGGTGGTGTCGGTCAGTCTCATTTTGCAAAGACGAATGAGCTTTGCAGGGATACCAAATTCAAACATGGCAGCGTACAAGTGATCCCTAATCGTGCTGTCGAAGGCGGCTTTATAATCGACGAATACATGGTGGGTGTCGATCCCACATGTATTCCTGAAGCCACACTGATAAGGTTCAATCAGTTTGTTTGACGATGGGCTTCAGTCTTTCGCACGGTGTGTTCTCGATAGAGCCTTATATGAAATATTAAGAAGGCTTATCCCACGGTAGTTGGTAGTTGGAATCACCTTTCTTATGGATTGGGCAGAGTACACTGAGGTTCCAATCACTTGGCATGCTTTCATCCGACCTTATTCTTCATACTTAGAAGCTCGAGCATGTGTTTTTTGAAAAAACATCAGGCAGGCCTTCTGCGTCTGCAGCCTTGTTGTTTTTAAGACGAACGACGGCTGTTAAGGCCTCCTCTTTAATTTTCCTGTTAAGATATCAATTAAAATCTACTCTCTTACAAAGCTACTAAAGAATTTCTTCTGATAAAGATCACAAGAAGAGGGCAGCGCTGCATGGTGAAAAACTCAAATCACCCAAAGACTGTTAGCGGAATTAACACCAACTATGAGAAACGAGCAAGTGTGATTATGGCCGAATAAACCATGCGTCCGTCGATCATATCAAGAGCCTAAGAATTCCTCGTCTTTGAAATTTCCTTTTTTGGAATCTAGTGATAGATTTACTTAATTCTTTCGTCGCTATACTAGAGAGCAGAATTAAGATTACTGCAAGGGAAGAAGATAATTACTGCAAACTAGCATCACTTCTATTTAACATTGTTTTTGGCAGTGTAATGGCAAAATCCACAACAGTTAAAGCAGGGATTACAGTGGCGGTTGTGTGATCCCTACTGAATGTTTCAAACCTGCTATGGTAGCGATTTCCTGTTTTTTTACATACTCAAATTGTATTTAGGGGGAATTCAATGCTACGGTGGTGAGCTGTTAATTTGTGAAAGCTCTGGCTGAGATAAAGATACAATTTTTTTTTGTTTTCACACCAATCTTCCACATCCTTCCTCTGTATCCTTCTTCTTCGGAGGTTTTTAGTAAAAACTATTCTTAAAACTTGATAATAATGACACACCCTTTGGCACAAATGGTCCTCATAAAAAGTAGCATCACATTTACCCACTGACCCACTGAACTTAAAATTTTTGGACACATTTGTCCACAATACCCCGAAGAGATGGGTATGGAGAGGCGTTGGTTGGAATATATGTACATAAATGTATACTAGAACATGGTATAAGTAAATAATAAATAAAGAGCAGTGTAATATCTTTGGTGCTCAATTCAGAGGAGGGAATCAAGGGAGGTTTAATTCACTGAAACAAAAAAAAATTGTATTGTATTGTCAAATAAAATTTGTTCTACCATGTAAAACTATGTCCATATGTACTTATATGGTACACAAAAACTTAGAAATCAAAAGTTGATTTAATCATAATCAGATATTTTCCATTCGATTTCATTCATTTGCGCCTATCTACCTGTAAATCTTAAATATTTTTCATTATCAAAATTGAAATTGTCGATACAAATAATTCGCAATTGCTTAAGAAATAAAAGCGTATAACGCGTGAACGCTGTAAAATGAGTAGCAAGTAAATTCAAATTAATGATACGCATGCACCCTCATCACCACCACACCACACCTCAATGACAGAAAAATGCCCCAACAATATCATAAGCAAACAACAGCGAGCAGAAGGCGGCAATAGAGCAAGCAACAGCCAACCACAAAATAAACTCATCACAAACATATTAGCCTCGAGAAACACCTGAGCAAATAGATTTATATTCACGATAAAATATACTTTACCGTAATTTCAAGACCCTGTTGTCTAAGCCGAAAAGTAGCAAAGTAGCATAACCTCACTTCCTTTTATGGCAACATGAGAATAAGAAGAAACGTAAATACTTAAAAAAATAAAACAACAAATAAATAAAGGAAAACAAAAAAGTGCTAAAAAAAAAAAAAATTTTATGTCTTTTGCTTTTTTACGATTTTCTTCTACTTATATCATAAACAGGCAGACAGAAAGAAAGATAAAGATAGAAGTAGGTGGTGATGTGTGTAAATGCGTGTGTGTGTGTGTAAGTGTGTGTGTGTGTGTAAGTGTGTGTGTGTGTATGTTTGTGTGTAGGCGACTGTTGAATGAGGCCGACTTTACTGAATTACTACCAATTCATACAAATGACATTCCAACACATGTTCACAATGGCGGCTCAGGGCACAGTACAAAAGCAAACAACAACAGCAACTTGAGTACATGCGTGTGTGTGTGTGTGTTAATGTATTTATGTACAAACACACTCCCCACCCACACTCAAGCAGCTAAGAAATGTAAAATAATTTTAGGCGTCAGGACTGTTAAAATTGCCGCAAATTATTTACTCTCTCGAAGGAAGTAAATTATTTTATTTCTTTTATACGTTTTCGCTGCATTTATCTAGCTTAACTTTCCTTCATGGGTTAATTTGTATTTGAGTCCAAATGCGAGTATGCGTATGCATCATATGTATCACTACATACGAGCACATACTGCTACTACTACTAATACTTATTAGCAACAACTTTTCTTTCCTGCTACATTTACATGGAAACTCACGAAGTAGTAACTGAGTTTCACGTAAAGCACCGTTTTAACCCAAAGTTTGCCAAACGTGTCCCATATCCATTAAGCATCCTTGCTGCTACATGCCACATGTTCGTAATGCGCGTACTTTCGGTTCACAGTAGATGCAATTGGTGCTGGGTGTGTTGTTTGCAAGGGCGCAACCAGGGCTTCCACAAGGAAGGAAACAAATAAGGTAGGAGTTATTTAAAGCATGCAGAATACCTCATATGAAAATCGATAAATAAAATTGTTCTGAATGTTTGCATTTACGAGGAGTTGACCTTGCGTTGTTCCCAAAATTATTATTTGTAATGCGTCACTCTGCACTTTGCACTCAGCACTCAGTCCTCCCCTTATATCCGCCCCTGATTGTGTGCGCTTGTGTCCAGAGCAGTGCGACTTAGCACCGCAGAACGTGCAACCTTCTTAGTTTTATCTATTTTTAGCGGATAAGGCAACGAGAAAAAAAAATTTATGCGAAAAAAGGAAAATTCGTATGTAGAAAAACTTATCAAGTTGCTACGCTGCAAATTGGAATTTTAAACGAAGTTTTAAGTTGTTCTAAGTGCGTGTGCAAAATAATTCAACACAAATGATGTTAGCTGATATAAAATATGAGGGATTTGGGTATTTCCAAAATTTATATTTTTATTATGTAGTACTTATGTACGTTGCCAGAAATGGATATAAGTTTGTGTGATAAACCAACCCACAATGAAGTAAATGCAGAGCTTCTTCGCGAGACGTTTAAGATCCTCTGGCTGAGACCGCACGGCGCAACCAAAGAAGGTTAGCTGACGTTTAGGGTGCAGAAGTAGCATAACATTCAGTACATACGTTTCTGGAATGCTCAAAACCAAAAAAAAAGTCTAATCCCTGTCTCCTCAATATTGTGCCTTCGATTGCTTACTTTCAAAAAAAAAAAGTACGAAAAATTATTTTTCTACACGGCACCACCTCTTGGCAGGCAATGGCAAACCTACAAGAGTAAAAATTGCCTATGAAAAGCTTTTCACTTCGCCGTTCGGATTCGGCATTAAACTGTAAGTCCCTTCCATTCATGTACAAATATAACACGCACAACATGGCACCACCTCTTGGCAGGCAATGGCAAACCTACAAGAGTAAAAATTGCCTATGAAAAGCTTTTCACTTCGCCGTTCGGATTCGGCATTAAACTGTATGTCCCTTCCATTCATGTACAAATATAACACGCACAACACGGCACCACCTCCTGGCAGGCAATGGCAAACCTACAAGAGTAAAAATTGCCTATGAAAAGCTTTTCACTTCGCCGTTCGAATTCGGCATTAAACTGTAGGTCCCTTCCATTCATGTACAAATATAACACGCACAACATGAGTGGTTGCGAAAAGCGAAAAGCTCGGCCTAGGCCCTCCATGGGCTGTTGTGCCATTAAAAGTAAAGTAAAAAAAAGGGTACGACATCTTCAATATCGGTATGTAAATATACCTATAGAATACTTTTAACATTTATCAACCGATTGACTTCAATTCAGTAAAATTTCAACCATAAACTAGGTGAAATTGGTGTCGAATTTTGTTGAGCAACGCCCAAGACGTTCCAATGAACTGGTTGAAGCGGTAAGAGAGAATGTTGCCGAGCATCCACATGTGTCGTATTGTCACCGCGCTCAGCATTTTGTCGTCAGTGGAACCACCTTGCGGGCATTTTGAAGGATGATTTCCATTTAAAGTGCAATTGACTCAAAGAATATTGCCGATAGACTGTCCATGTCGCTTGGAATACGGTCAATCAGTCGCTTGAATGGTTGACACTGAACCTGATTTTTGGAAGGAAATTTTAATGATCGACGGGGCCCATTTCACATTCTCTGGCACCGTTAACAAGAAAAATTGGAACGGAGAATCCGTACAATGTTCATGACGTACCATTGCATGACCAAAAAGTGACAGCATGGGTCGTCGTTTATTGGCCTATTTTTGTTAAGAGAAGGCGAAACAGTCCATCGACGAATCGATATCAGTGGATGTTGGCTCATAATGTGTTGTTTCAAAATGACGTGCGCCATGCCCCACTGCAAATTAAACAATACAACAATTTCTGTAACGAAAATTCCCAGGTCGTGTGGTGTTAAAAATTGGCAACATTGACTGGCCACCCAGATCTTCAGATTTGATTCCTCTGGACTTCTTTTTGTGGAGTTATTTGAAAAGCAAAGTGTACGCCAGCAAGCTTCAGACCATTGACGAGCTCAAGGCGAACAATTGTGCCGAAATCATCGCTATACCGCCAGAGATTCTCGAAAAAGTGATTGGAAATGCAACAAGAAGGGCACATTTTGCTTTGGTCAATAACGGCAGCCACTTGCTTGATTTTATATTCAAAAACTTGTCCAAATAAAT
The DNA here is from genome assembly GCA_958295655.1 of Palloptera scutellata. Taxonomy (NCBI): domain Eukaryota; kingdom Metazoa; phylum Arthropoda; class Insecta; order Diptera; family Pallopteridae; genus Palloptera; species Palloptera scutellata. The sequence goes on along the minus strand of OY282450.1, from coordinate 39,891,367 downwards.
TGTACATAAAGGAAAAAACTTAATAAAAATACCTCATATATGGAAATCGGTTGTTTTTTGTTTAAGTTTGTTTGTTTATGCCTGGGACGTAGGACTCAAGGTAAAGTTCGTGAAAGCTGTGGCATAGTGGTAGTACTTTGAACTGTTACGCAGAGTGTCTCGGCACAGCCAAAATCAAAAAGTAGAAAATAAAATTTTTCTGCACGCGAAAAGCTCGTCCTAGGCCCTCCATGGGCTGTTGTGCTATTAAAAGAAGAAGAAGAAAATTAAAAGATAAAATAGGGCAGAAATTCAACTTAGAATATTATGTTCATTATACACTTGACTAACATAAAGAGAAGGCATATGACCCAGTTTAGTTTAGTCTCTGGATACCACAATTGATTAAGTGGACTATCTTTAGTTTTTCTTACTTTACTTTACTTTTAATGGCATCCACTCATGTTGTGCGTGTTATATTTTGTGCATGAATGGAAGAGATCTACAGTTTAATGCCGAATCCGAACGGCGAAGTGAAAAGCTTTTCATAGGCAATTTTTACTCTTGTAGGTTTGCCATTACCTGCCAAGAGGTGGTGCCGTTAATTTTGTTGTTGCTGCATTTGCATTTTGTTTTTGTGCCTGTGCCGAGATTCGACCCCCTGACACTCTGCGTAACAGTCTAACGCACTACCACTACGCCACAGCGACCACTCTTTAGTTTTTCTTGGTCCAATAAACAAATCCTCAACAAATCCGATAATGTATTTATGTATAGCTCAGTAGCCTTGTGTCATTGTCAGAGAATCCAAAGAAATGTTTGAGCTTATCTAGCAATAGCAAATGGTGAAATAATTTCAAAAAGTCTATGAAAAAAATAAATTTTGCTTATAAGAAATTCGTATGACATCCAAAATTTTCACCATTGCAGTGAAGCTGCTCGCGGTGAAAATCCAGCCTGAAGTGAGGTGAGTAGTATTTTGTCATTCAGGTGTTCTTATTAAGAGCGTGAGTGGTGTATAATTGATTATAACAAGCTGTGCGATATTTCCTCTCTTTCTTTTACTTCTTCAGACAATTGAATTCACTCGACCACTGAGAACCCAAATGATGCATCAACACAAACTGTTGCTAGCACTGAAATGGTGAAGTAGGTTAATATTTACGCACTAGTAAATTAGCTTATCTCGCTAATAAAACCAAAAAGAATTTCAAGTAAGTAAGTTCTTAATACTCTTATACTATATTTTGATGGCAATCAATAACAAACCGAGAGTTCAATGTCAGCGAAACTTGGCGCAAATGTTTTTACTTTCCTGCAAAGAGAACATTAAATGAATTTCATAACATTTCCCTTTCGTTTTGTTACATTTTCCACTTCTCCATTTATGACTTTGATAAATTTTATTCAATTTCGTAAGTAAACAGCAACAGCAGCAAAAACAGCACCAACAATAATTTGTCAGTCATATTGACCGCATCCATTTTATATTATGCACATGCATAATCGTACACTTTTGATGTATGTCTGTATGTATGTATGTAGGTATGTATGTAGGTACGTATGAATATGGAAACTTGTGTACTTTGCACACTCCATCCTCCCACGCTTTCGCTCATTTGCTATGAATGCAAACATAAATTTTCCATTTAAGAAACAATCAGATTGCATTCGCAATGGAATACAACAATTTCTCATAAAGTACTACAGACTCTTCAATGACCCAACATTATACTTTCTCCCCTCCCATTGTGTCACGCGCGCGAACGCTTTCAGCGTCCCCACACCCACGAAATGTTAATTCGGCTGAGCTGTATTACATTTGCGGTTCAGTGTGTGTGTGTGTGTGAAACAGCAAGCAACACCAGTAGCAGCATCAGAGGAAACGGTGAAATTTCTCAAAAGCAAGTCAATTCACAGTATTACTAACCAAAAGAAG